>OU452207.1:11372658-11759681 GCA_911728435.2 Apoderus coryli
ATCACAGAGTTATTTGTACATTGAAGGACGACTCACGACAACAAAACCAGTACCACTTTGAAGTTCATTGACAATGGTATTGTATTTTTGTTTGATGAAATCAGATATGAAATTGGTGGAACAGTGGTCTATAACTGTGTTCGTAATCCTGGCATTACTTCAACTCTCAAAGGTTATGTTTCGTTTACGAATAATGAAACTGTACGTTATGAAGCTTCTGGTTGGAATCATTTAGAAACACCTAAAATTGTCGATGCAAATGGTAACTTTAGTGTATGTGTACCGCTTAAAATGTTGATGGGTTTCTGTGAAGATTTTAAGAAAATTTTGGTTAACATTAGACAAGAATTGGTGTTGATTAGAAGCTCAACTGATGCCACAACCACTACAAAAGCGGGTGAAATGGCAAAAATTCATCTAACCAAAGTATTATGGAAAATTCCACACGTTCAAATTGACGTCTAATGAAATACATTGAAAATGGTAGAGATTTAAAAGTTGGGAAATTCATGAGTATCCACTGTTGCAACAGACTATGAGACATACCTGGAGTGTGAAAACTACAAGTCAATTGGAAAAACCTCGTTTTGTAATTTTTGCTCTACAGACTACTAAAAAGAATCAAGCTTCAACCGATATGAGTAAATTTGATCATTGTAGCATAACAAACATAAGACTGTATCTAAACTCTGAAATGTATCTATACGATAACTTGAATCTTAATTTGGCAAAAATCATTTTACCATTTTGTATGAAATATTTAATCAATTTCAACAAACTTACTATTACAAAGTTCAGAACCTTGCTTAACTTTGAAGAATTTCCAATCTATTGCACCGTTATTTGTTATAGATTGTAGCAGGCAAAATGAAAGCTTAAAAAATGGTGCTGTTGATATTCGATTGGAATTTGAATCAAATCAAATAATGCCCAGATCAAACAACAGCTTTTGTTTAATTTTACATGCCGCCTGGTGAAATACAACCCTCTTACAAATGTTGTAAAAATGTTTTAAATCAATATAAAAGTGTATGTTTTATTATTTAATTGTGTTTGTGACGGTCAAAATGACCTCTGTTAAGCGACAAATTGTTGACGAAATCCATAAACCATCTAGAATTAAGTTTATGAGACGTAGTGTTGCCATTAAGTCTTTCAATGATTTATTTCAAGCTGATTTAGTTGAAATGATTCCGTATGCAAAAGAAAACAATGTTTACAAATACATTTTAATTGTTATTAATTGCTTGTCGAAATATGTGTGGGCATTCCCACTAAAAACAAAAAGTGGTTCAGAAGTGGCAAAGAATATTGTTAAAATTTTCCAGCAGCAGTCAATAAAAAAGAAGTTTTTCAACAAAGACTTTAAAAATATTATGGATAAATTTAATATAAACCACTATTGTAGTTACAGTGAAAAAAAGCCTCAATTGTAGAAAGAGTAAACCGAACGTTAAAAATTTAATGTGGAAAGAATTCAACTATCAGGTTCACTATAATTGGATTAATGTATTGCCAAAGATTGTTGAGATATGTAACAATACCAAATACACCAAAATTAAAATGAAACCCGCTGAAGTGAAGAAAAAACATGAATCTTTACTCTTAAAAACAACAATAATAAAATCAAACAAGTCGATTTAAAAGGACAAAAATTTCATATTGGTGATCATGTTAGAATCTCCAAAATTAGAGGTCCTACACTGCAAATTGGTCCACAGAAATAATTACTGTTCAAAGTGTTTTATTCACAAACCCCATTACATATTTATTGAAAGATTTAAATGAACAAGAAATTAAGGAATGCTTTTATAGAGAACAGTTGCAAAAGGTTAAATTTTCAAATGCGTATCTAGTGGAAAAAGTCATAAAACGAAATAGAAACAAATTCCTGGTTAAATGGTTGGGGTTTGATTCATCACACAACAGTTGGATTGTGGTGCCGCCTTTATTGTAGTTCATCTTTCTTCATCAAAACAACTTATAGTTGGACCAACGTTTTCTTTTTCTTAATAATCAACAATTTACACTTATAATAATTTCGACGATAAATGTTTATCACAAAGAATACATAGTATTTACATCTTTTACGTGTATTAACTAACTATATCTAATTATAAAAGTGTCTGTATTTATATGGCAATATACGTGCTAGGTCTAGATCAGTACATAAACTCTAACCTTTGCGTATTATTATTGCTTGCTTAATTTGCGCGATGTTTGGCGCTTTGGATTATGTTATTATAAACACAATTGTTTTGTATTACGTAGATTTGTTATGCCAAGTTTGTTTATGTAAGACTAATATTACGTATATTTAATAGGGTGAAATCTTGGTTAATGCAGGGTGCATACCGAGTGCACCACAGGATTAATAAAAACAATATATTATAGTCCTTATGTTTTTTTTTATTTCAATAAATAATATACAAATATATTTATTTTCTAATTTATTCATACGATTGACTACCATTTCTACTATCATCCACCTCATCATCTCCAAGTGGTGGTTGTGATAATGATGACGTGGAGGCCGTAGTATACCAATTTGCTGAACCTGATTCAATTTTTCTTTTACCATGGTAGTCAATCATCACATCCTCATCATCCCATTGGTGTTCAATAGGATGTAATTTTACCTTGCCTAGCTGTTGTCGTCTTTTCTCCATTATGGCTAGATCTTCTGGCTGTTCATCCAAAAGATTAAATTTGTATCGGCGTACCACATCCTCCATTACGTTAAATTCTTCATCTTTTTCCAACTTGGTGCGCAAGTAACGTATTAGTAGGTTACCGAATTTTTGTTTAAGCATAGATCTACGTGGAGAGTACCATACCATGTTGAAAAAAAATCTTTAACACTAAATAAATAAACGAAACTTAGTGGAATAACTGCTTCACGACTATCAACGCTGATGATATTGGAAAATTATACCGATCTTCCGTAAATACTACAATTGTACAAGGTGTAGTAGACATTTTTTTTAAATTTGTTTTTTGAACACTGGTGTGTGTGTGTGTGGTTATTGTTTGTGAACTGATTTATGCATTATGAGATTGTCTGCATTGATACTAATTTTTGTTCTACGTAAGCTTTATTTAAGTTCAAATATGTTTCTATGTAAAAAAATATCACGCGCTTCTGTCTGTTTAAAAGTTTTTGCAAAATCAGCAGAATTATTCCAAGAGTTTTTTTATTACCATAAAACAAGTTATAAATATTAATATACAGGGTATTCTTATATGGAATCAAATTTAATATATCATTAGCGTACATTGTTATTTCTTTTACATTATTATTTATTGATATACTACATGTATTTTCTTCGCAACAGTATGTTATCAAAATATCTTCACTAATTGGTTTCATCACATTATTCCATTTATACCACGTTCCATAAACAGTTAAAACATGTTCTTCAAAAAAATCCAGAAATTCAAGAAATTCATTGTATGTAAAGTCAATATAATTATTGTAACAATAAAAGCGAACTAAATTATTGGTTACCTTAACATTTATATATGACTCAATGTTATAATCATATAAAATCCTCATTGGTGTAGAAATTCATTAATAGCGCTCCTTTCTTAAAGATGGCTTTGTTTTCTGATGTGTTTAATTGCGCGAATGGACGCGTTCCAATTGCTTCCATAGTGTCCCAGACTCTATCAACGAAAACCGGAGTCTTCGACAATGTCACTGGCACAGTAACTGGATGCAGGTCGCGAGCAAGCGGCAACGATTGGACAGAGGTTGGATCAGTGATTTTCAACCGTGCAAAGATTCCTGCCATAATGGCGTTGTCCGTCTCAGCATTCTTCTTCTTTCTAAATGCATCGAACCTTCTTTGTGCGGATGGTTTTCCACCTTTCTTTCCTCCACCAGTATTCTCTGATGTTTTATTTTCTATTTTCGCTTCTTCAGCAAGCATGATGATAAACTAGTACGAACAATATCTGCCGTAAAAATATATATATATATATATATTATAAATACCACATACCACAAGTACCCAGGATGGTAATAAGATAAATGAATAATCAATATGTATTGCATAGATGTAATGTATAATAACTGTGGAAGAATGTATGTCCAAATTCGGTGAATCCGTTCCACTTAAGTTTGTGTTATATGAACTTTGTGTTTTTTGAAGACTTTGTTGTTGCGTGGTTTCGTGTAAATAAGTGTAGAATTTATTGTTATTGTTTATTGTATAATATTTATATATATATATGTTTACACGTATAAATTAATATCCCTGGCCCGGGTCTCTATATATATAGTATATTAGATATAAAATTTGTAATTTCTTCCATTTGAACAATAATAGTAATAAAATTAAGATTTATAATATTACGAGTTTTACCCAGAACCGTTACAAATGATACTAAACGTGTACGCATTTTATGATGTGTTTCTAGCACACAGTTTTTTGAACATAGGTATTTCTTATTTAATTTGAAATTAAAGCACAACATTTTTTTTAAAAATATTTATTTATTAATAGACATTACATAATTTTACATAATAATATACATTTGATAATGCACACATTCATAAGTCTTTAGTGTGATTGGCACACTTAGGTTTCGCAAAAGACATTGCTGGTTGTTCCATTAATTCTAGAATTGGCTTCTTAATGATTTTCTTAAAATATAAACATTTTTCATGACCCTTACGTAAATATTGTCATACTTAATTGTCATATCTTTGAGTATGTTTTCAAAGTCATGTATCTGGGTATATCCAACATCCCAAGGTATGCAATGATGGTTGTGCATTAACCACATATTCTGACGATGAGCTTCTGCAGGCAAAACTTCCATTCCAAACACTGGTTTAAAAATGAAATGTGAGATCTTTTCTCCATCGAATGCAGCAAGTTCTTTAGGTAGAAATTTATTATTTTCTAAACGAAATCCTTACACATCAACTACAAGCGACATTACTTCAAACAAACAGAATCATTTTAAACATTTAAATATAAAGCGATTCCTATCCTCCCCCACCATTTATATTTGACGAACAATTTTAGTCAGTGGATTATATGTGAAAAGCTTGTCATGCAAAATTAAACAATATGTATCTTTCGGTATATTTTCCTTTGTTTCAAATTCAATCCGCATATCAACACCACCAGTTTGAATACCCTCTTTTTGGCGGGAGCATTCTATATACACAATGGGGCATATAGTTAAGAACTCTTCAGGGTTGTATACAGGCTCGATTTTTTCTTCATAAAAAGATTTTCGGATTCTTGAAAACATTTCATAAAGAGCAGCAAATTTTTTTTCTGTGAAATTTAAATAAAGATCTTGATAAGGGTACCGATAACTGTTAAGAAACACCCTGATATTCGTTAAATTAATATGATCAAAAAAGCTCATATCACTCGTAATTTTATTTTTTTTATCTTGTTGAAATGCGACTATAATATGACGAGGAGTCTCTAGTTTGCTAGAAGTTTTTACATTCCAAGAACTTTGCATTGCTCCACTTATAGAAGTATTTTCAAGAAGTTCACATGATCGAAATGGAAGAGGAATGTCCGTGTTTTTATCAATTATTTTTGTGAAGACAAGTTCTTGAGGTATATCAACTGCAACATGGGGAACTCGCCATAAAATTTTGTTTATTGTAATTTTTGGTTTTTCAGTATCGTCTGTACTACGAATCGCTTCTAGGTCGGTGCTACCCCGTATTAATATTAGCTCTTGCTTCATATTAACAACAATTTTTCGATAATCTTCGAAGAATCCCATTAACATATTCAGTGGTATACATACATTAAAATTTCCATCATTATCAGTAATTGGTTCACCAGACTTATTTACTCTAGGTCTATATCCAGCATTATGAAGTTTAACACTTTCGTTTTCAGTATATTGTCACGATTCTCTTTTTAGTCAAATAGAACGGTGGACTAGGGACGTAAATACGGGACCAGGTCTGGATAGTTTAAAACATCCAATGTTCATCTACACTAAACCTTTATTAAGAACTAATGGTATATGACAATATGGCTTTTCAGCCTAATAATATATGATGGAGAATAACAAGTTACTAAAGCTAACACTGACAAAAGTTTGGATAAATGTTAATACAATATAGAATAATTATAAAATAATGAAGTACTACAAATGAGTCACCACTAGGCGTTCAGGTTTGGTCACCAACATTCTTAATTAACTTGAGTAATTATTGACACAACTAGAAAGTTGGTCGTCTAAATATTACAATTTATAGGAAAAGGGTTGTCCCTTCTCAGTTCCTTGGAAAGAAACTTGCGTCTAAATCCTCTCTGTCTTGACCAATGATAATGAGGGAGGCTGGATTTAATCAAAGATGGTTTCCAGACTTCTCTATGCTAATTGGTTAAAAACATAATAATTATATTGCGCCACCACCACTACATCGCGTTTATTTAGATGTGGTGGTCAGAATACCTCATGCTGCATTTTCAGTATGACTACCCTGGAAAGCGGAGGGTAAGAGGTAGGGCTCCTGATTCTCGAGAAATGGTGACTCATCTAGGTAAACTAGAATAAACAGGAAAATAATATTTTTGAAGTTTTCCATCGAACATCTAGGGTTTGTTATTTTGTTATTATTTATATTTATTTATTAATAATTATTTTGGAATCTGTACTCGTGACATTTCTCCCCCACCAAGATCATGTCAGGCCCATGACATGCTGAACTTCGGCTCCCATGTTTCCGCTTCGTTACGAGTTCACACCATTGTTTCACCCAAAGCTCTTTATCGTTATATGACTGCTATGGGAATAAACGCCAATTACGTTTTCTTCTTTGTTGGTTGTACCGATTTTCTTATTCGATCATTCGGAAATTGATGTTTGTACGTTTACTGAACTTGTATGTTTGGACAGTGTTGATGCCGTATTCATCTTCTATATCATAATGACATTTACCGTAATGTTGGGTTTTAGGAGAATTTTTGACCCCAAGTACAGAGTTTAGTCAAAAAATACTATGAAAGATATATTTGTATATAGATTACAGATGTTCGAGGATCCTATAAAAGCTTTTAAATATCGTACTTGTGGTACTAATTCCTAGTTAAACATACTAAGGTATATATAATATAATAGAGATTCATAATTGTTGCTTAATAATTTTTATATTAGTTGACTATTAATAGTTTTATATGGAATTCCTCTTAAATATTAACCTTATAACTATCTTACATAATGACTAGTTCGACTCATCATTTAAAATAATACAATACATTCCTTATTTCATTTATATTTATATTATCATGGTCGACTTGAAACATTATAATGCAAACCAATTTGGTGTTGATAGTAATTTTTAATTACAATGGCAATAGTTATTTGTGAGAGACACATATGCCTTTGTTTTTACGTGCGACCGTTTTTTTTTTCTTTTAATTATTGTATTACTTTTTATTTTTTTTAATCTAAACCTTCAAATACTTTACTTATAGTTATAATTACATTTCCCCCTCAATCTACTTGAATGAGAAAATAGTAATTCCAAAATCATGATTTTGTTTTTCAATCTCAATAATAATTATAATAATATTACGAGTATTAATAGGTACCTTTAAAATAAATATTTTTTCGTCTTGACATTCGTATTGTGTTTTTAATCAACACTCCCGGGTTTCATTATTAATGGTATTACTCTACCATTTGGGAAGACTAAACGTCCCCTGTTTGCCGTTGGTTCTTCTTCTTCGTTAGACATGGAATTGTCGAGGTCCGTCAATGCTAAATCTGTCGGGGGGTTAAAATTATTCTTTTTGCCAAATAATCTATGGAAAAATATTATTAGTAATCCAATCAAAAATTAAGACAATAGTATGACAACAATGGTTACCAATATTATCTCGTTTTCCGTGTCATAATTTGCTTGTGCTGAGGAGCTTTGTGCTAACAAGAGGAATGACTTATTTTTAAAGAAATGATAAAGAATCATCAATGAAAGAATTTTATTCCATATTATCAAAAATGGAGAGCTATATGGCGTTGATATATTTGTCTTAATCCAATGCACTTGAATAGTTGATTCAAGTTCCGATTGCAACACTCGGAAAACATTATTTCTTCGACCAGTTTGTGTCGAGACATTCATCAATGTTACGAAATGTTGGGTGTTGTGGAACCGAAAGTAAAGGTGTCACAAAAAAGGTTTTCATATTAGACCAAGTAGCTGGGATTACTTGAACCGTTTGTAGTAGCACTAACGTGTCCGAATTACATGGAAAACGATATGGGATTAACGTTTCATTATTTACAAGCACTGATAGTTATATGCGGCAGAGGGCACGCCCATGGAATATCCATTATTGCACAGTATTTTCGTAAATTGCACAGGATGAGTGATGACATAAATTGTTGTTGATATTTCTGTTACAATTGTTGAAAATGAAGGTTGACACCGAGATGGACAATATGTACTGATGTCTTCAATTGTTCCGACCCGTGTACATTTTTTCCGTACACTGTGCCCCTTGAATAGTATTGGCAGTAAAACTTGGCAAATCAAATAATTTAATTTCATAAGGTTTACACTGATGAAGATGAACTCCTGTTATTGGTCGAATTAAATGTTGAAGTTATGTCAGTGCTTGCTGCCACAGGTACATAATGGCTTTCTTGTAGAAAAACGCATCTTTCGTTTCTCCAAGCGAATGGTGTAGTAATTAATTCAAATAATTGCCATTTAACGTGTTTCTTAATAATAGGTATGTTGATGCGAATGTGTAACCTAGTGTGAGATAATGTACATTCTGTAATTTGGAGTGAATAATAATTTGAGAGATGCTCTAAAGAAATAGATAACTCATAGCCATCTTTTAAGAGTTGTGCATTTAGATTTGTCAAGCTGGTATTTAACACGTTTGGAAATACCACACTTATTGGTATATAATTTGAGCGGCAAGAGGAATTTATTTCCATATCCCGAGCAATCAGCAGCATTTCAATTAATTTTAAAAATTTTTTGTAACTTTGCTGCACTCCTTATTAGGATATCTGTTCTCTGTTTAAGTAACATATCGTGTTCAAAATTTTCAAATTGTTTTATTTTACTTTCCAGTAACGGAAAATTTTCGACAACGTCCTTGCTGAACTTCCGAAAATGTTCAGAATTTTCCGTAAAAATTTTATAGTTATCATTTAATTGATCGCTTATTTTGAGTATTTGCGTTTTAATATTATCATCACTAGATAAAAATGAATAAAGTTGTTCATGAGTTGCCACACCACAGCACTAAGATAGTGCGTCTCCTAAAAAATCTAAACTTCTTTTAAAAATTTTGTTGCTAGTTTCATTCTTACCTTCATTTGCTACTACAAAACTAGAATACACACCATTTCACATTGTCATATTCCTCTCGAATCGAATCCAAATGTCCTCCAAGAAGACATAGTTCAGCACGGTACGGATCTTTACAATATGCATTTAGCAGCTGAGGTTTGTATTTCTTTATTACAGGTATCTCTGATTCAAACACTAATGGAATCGTTCCTTCATAACTTAGAACTTCAGGTAGGGGCCTCCAATAGGCTCCCGGTATAATTCGTACCGGCAGTCCGTTTGCCCCCAAACTTGTTAGAATAAAAAGTCTGAAACAAAACCATATTATTTTTTGTTCCACACCAAGAATACGAGAAAAAGAAAAGCAATAAAATACATATTTGTAAATCATTGTAATATGTATTATGTGAATTTTATACGCTAATTTATTTTAAAAGAAACTGGTTATTTTATTATGTAATTAACATTAGTCTTTTCTTAGCCGTGGACCACTCCTATGTCCCGCACCATCTACACGTATTGTCAAGGGGGTACCCTAGGCTGACAACGCCTTGTCAGAGCCACTCTTTGGACGGGACGTCTCCCTATTCTTCCAGAGCCGGAACTCGGACGTCGCACGCCATTCGGAACTAAAGGAATCGCCCAGACCGGAATGTTTACCGGTCCGCTCTCCGCCTGACCTGTTATCTCTCTTGCCTGTGTCGGGGGTGGCTCAGGGACTACTTGTGAAGGACCCGCATTTTCCGGGCCGTCTTGTCGGACGACCTCCACCTCTCCTAACGCTAGATATGTCTGGGCAGCCGCTCACGCATTTCACAATGCCTCCACATAGTTTGAGTCCCGCAGCCACAACAACCTTTCTTTTGCCTCCCCGTTATTTAACACGTGGGGAATCAACACCTTTATTGTGTAGTGGATCCTCTTTGCATATTTGAAATCCACCTCCCCATATAGTCCCCATGCTTGCTGGATTCCCGGCCTATCCCGGAGTCCCTCCTGCACACGGGGTATGATCTGCTCCTCAAAGTATGCCATGTACTCATCAAACCTTTCCAACGTTGCTTTTAATATCCCCCATTGATCACTTTCAGAACTATTAAAAAGAAATAAAAACAACGATTATTACTTCGATCCCACTGGATTCTCCACTTCCCTCAGCTTTTTTTTTTTGTTAATAGGCCCCCGAAAATAAAATTTTAGTTACAATAAGCTAAGACGGTGTCCAAGCATCATAAAATGGTAAGATTTTACTGACATCTTTATGTGTTCCCCATTTGGGCCAAATAATTTACATCATTAATTTTATCAAGAATAATATATGGTTCGAACCAACGAAGAAGTAATTTTTCTGACTTACCTTTTTCTCTGATAGGCTTAAATACCCTAACCTTATCTCCAACTGCAAATTCGACATGTCATATCTAATTTGATTTTTGGCCTGCCCTGTATTTAAGTTTTCTACAGCCAAAGCACGAACACCTAAAGCGTGTTCTCGTAATTTTACAATGTTCACCTGTGTGATGGTTTCTAAGAGAGTCGACTCTGTAGGTACCACAGGTTCTCTACCGTATACTAATTCAAAGGGATTAAATTTTGTACTATCCTGTATACTTGTGTTATAGGCAAATGTTATATGTGGCAAATAATCGCTCCAATCTGTTTGATCTGCATTCGTATACATGCTTAACATGTCTGCTATAGTTTTATTTAATCTCTCTGTTAACCCATTACATAGTGGATGATAGCTTGTTGTAAAAAGACCTGTAATTCCCATAATTAACAACAGTTCACTTACTAGTTTTCCCCGAAAAACGGTTCCCCTATCACTTAAACGGAATTTTGGAGCTCCGTGTCGACAGATTATATTTAAAAATATAAACTGCGCTACTCCTTTTGCTGAACCGTTTGACAATGCAGTTGTTTCTGGCCATCTTGTCGCATAGTCCGTTGCTACAATTATCATCGTTTTATTAGTGCATGATTTATGAAATGGTCCCAATAAGTCGATACCGATTTTTTGACATGGCACTGAGATTTTTATTGATTGTAAAATTCCTGTAGGTAGTTGCTTAGTTCCGTTTCTTCGTAGGCATTCTTGGCATGAACGTATGTAACGCTTCACATCCTTATTCATATGCTCCCAATAACACTTTGTTTTAATTTTATTAAACGTTTTGGTGAAACCTAAATGAGCTGCCAATGGTTCATTATGGTTGGAATATAAATTTTCCTGAATTAGATGTTTTGGTATTACTAAAATACTAAATAAATATGGTTGACCTATCAACGATGTATTACTTTTGTAAAGTATACCATTACGCAAGTAGAAGTGTGCAGCGCGTTTACGTACAGATAGCTCAGCCGACGCAGGATCTTTCAGGGCATCATGGATTTTCAAAGATTTATCTTTACACTGTTCTAACAGAAAATCTTCATTTTCCAATGAACATGTAGGAATTTCATAAAAATCTGAATTGTCCAGATTGGTTGACGATGGGATTGGATTCCTTGATAAAAAATCTGCATCGGAATATAAGTAATTTTTGTGAACAATTGAGTAATCATATTCGGATAGCCGAATACTCCACCTAGCCAATTTCCCTTTTGGGCCTTTAATGAATTTTAGCCAGCATAATGCATGGGGATCAGTGACAATTCTTATGTGCTTGCCGTATATATAATGCCGTAAGTATCCTAAAGCCCAGATCGCGCCTAAACCTAACTTGCTTGCATCTGTATGCAATTCACAATCTTTTTGAGGATTAAAATGTGCCAACAGGGATGGATTCAATAGTTTTTCTTTAAGTGTGTCAAATGAATTTTTTTCCATATCCGACCAGTCAAACTTTACATCTTTCTTTAAGAGATTATACAAAGGTCTTACTATTTCTGAAAAATTTTGTATATGCTTACGATAAAAATTACAATGTCCTAAAAATCCTTGTAATTGTTAATTATCAATAATGTTTTATAAATGAGCCGTTGTCAAAAGTCAAGATTTGAATTACAAAATTAAATAAATATCTCTGAAGGAGATTCCCAAATTATTCTTGGTTTAAAACCTTAAAAGTTAAATTAAGTGAGCTATGTCACTGTGTTGAACATAAAAAATTTTGAATTAAATTCTTAACAAGAAAAAAATAATGTGTTTCACTGTAACACTTGATGGAAATTTTGTTTCAATTAATTTTACAATTAATGAACGAAAAGTCAATACTTTCAAAATGAACAATGTGTACTAATGATTTTAAATCGAGAATAATGATTGATTTGCTACCACGGAAAGCCGAACCTCGAATGACTGTAAATAATTTACTTAGAAAAGAAAACACCCTCGAGATCTCATATACAAACTTACTATGTTTATGATGTTACAATCTTTACTTCAGAAAAGATCTCAAGCAAATTATCCTTTCCAAGTTTCAATTCAATATCAAATAAGAATCACAATATAGGGTATACAGGGTGGTCCAACGAAAAGTTTGCACCTAGCTTTTCTCTTTTTTTTGTAGTCGAATGCGAAAATGCTCGGACACGTCGATTTTGCTTTTGAGGGGGACACATTTTAAACATATTTTTCGATCTGCGCCTTTAACCCCCTAGCGGGGGTGAGTAACAACCCTAAAATTTTAAATGGAAAGAGGGGTCTAATGACATATCATTTGAAAGGACACAAAATTGTCTTTCTAATGATGCCCTATTTGTCGAATTTTACTAAAACAGTTAATACGAAAACGACTTTAAAGACATTAAGCCGATAATTTTGGTATTAATGAGAAATACAAATAAGTTTTAATTATTGCGAGTGAAAACACCTGCAATCGTTAGTACATTCCAATGTTTGTTAGTTTTAACATTGCTTTGTAAAAAAAGTAAACAAGCTGTTAAATTGATTTATTAAAACGTTACATTAACAAATGTTGAAAATGTGACCCATTTGATTCCATACAATAATACAGATTTTGTTCAAATCTATTTCTAACATTTTGTAGCATATCAGGTGTTATGTTTCTGCACTCTTCTGTAATGCGTTGGCGAAGATCTTCTATGGACTCGGGCTTCGTGGCAAAACATTTATTTTTTAAGTGCCCCCAAAGAAAAAAGTCTAAAGGCGATAAATCCGGTGACCTGGCAGGCCATTCAATTGGGCCCCTCCTTCCAATCCACCGTCCAGGGAACCGGTCATCTAAGAACTGTCTTACAGGAGCCACATAGTGCGGAGGTGCTCCATCTTGCTGGAAATAAAGCCGATCAGCAGTATGATTTTGGTCATCTTCTATTATTTGTGTTATTAAAGGATCAATTGTGTCTTCAAGCATGTTTAGGTACACTTCACCAGTTAAATTTCCAGGAATAAAAAGTGGTCCTATAATATGATTTCCTAATATGCCACACCAGACGTTTATTTTTTGAGGATACTGGGTATGAACCTCACGGAATAAATGTGGGTTACTGTCATCCCAGTAACGGCAATTGTGCCTATTTACAGCTCCATTCAAATAAAATGTGCATTCGTCGGAAAAACAAATGTTAAATAATAATTGCGGATCTTCAATTAAACGCTGGCTCATTGCTTCACAAAATTGCAGCCTTCTATCAGGATCATCCTCATTTAGTTCCTGTACTAATTTGATTTTGTACGGATGAAATTTGTACGCTTTTAAAATTCGTATTATGGACGAACGGGAGACACCTGAGGCTTCAGCTAGTTGACGGGTACTTTGACTATGATCCATTTCAACATGCCCTAAAACAGCGACTTCCACAGCTTCATTTCTGATCGGTTTCTGCGGCTGGTGTTTTACATTACAGACAGATCCGGTATCTACAAACTTTTTAACTAACTTGCCAACGTACACATCATTCACATTTTTATCGGGATGTCTCTCATTAAATAAGCGAGCCGTAAGTCTAGCACTACTATTATTTTGAAAATAAAGTTTAACAATTTCAACTCGTTCTAGAATGGAATAAATCATTTTGTACGGTAAAAGTAAAATAACTTGAGAAGCAACCAAACTGAATCAATGAAAAGACTAAAATAAACGGTGTAAATTCTTTTCCTACACGTATCTGCAGTTTTTATTTCAACAAAAAACGCAAACGATTAGTGAGGAATTTAGTTCTGATAAATAAAGTACAGTGTCTGGTCCCATTTGACGAGGTTTCTCTGTTACCCGACATTGGAGGTGGTCCAATACTGTTGTCTTCGGCACTCCAAACTTGGTACAAGTCTCTCGAACTTTTGCACCGTCTCTAATAGATTGCACAGATTCTCTTAAATTTTCTTCAGTATACTGGTGAAATTGTCTTTTTGGTTTCACCTTAGGATTTACTGAGGAGTTTGCATTTTTAGCAAGCTTCTTAGTTTCCATGTCCTAAAAAAAAAGGAAAATGGAGCGCCGTACCTACCAACAATATTTGGACGACTACTGGACTGTTTATTGTATCGTTATAAATTTAGTAGTCGACCAGTGACATCAAAATTAAGAAAAGTAATTACTCCCTGCATCTACACTGGTCGACTACCGAAATTAAGATTTAACTCAATTTAGTCCTACCACACGTAAGACAAAATTGAACAGTATAATATTTCATAAAGTTAGAAAATGATGGGCAAAAAAAAAGTAAGGACGCTAGTAGTCGTCCAGCCCGGACGACTACTAATTTTTGTCGTAAATTTAAGCTAGTGTCCGACCACGTAATTATTTGATATTATTGTAAAAATAAATGTCTTAAATAGGTTCAATCTTATAAAGAAAAGCGTTTTCTACATGCTCAAAACACGAAACAATTCCAAAAAATCGTATAAGGGGTTTAACTTACGTTTCTCGAAGCCCAGGTACAAGTTTTTCTCAAACAAAAGATGAGCAGTATCTACATCGCCATTGCTGAGGGAGACAAAACATGAACTGAATATTTCTATAATTGGCCGCTAGAGCGCCAAAAATTGCACGGTTTTTGTAAGCCCCTGGTCGACCACTAGGAAATGAATTAAGCCGGGAAATAATCATATTAGTTAAAATATTCGAATTTTAAGCGTTGAGTGGTCGACTACCGGTAGTGGTCGCCTTACTGGCACATATACCCTATTGCAAAATAAATAATATATAAGGCTGTTAAAAACCTTACAAGTCATAAAATCTGTTGTTGATCAACAGTATTACTTTTAGTAGAGCAAGAAAATCACTTTACAATAATTTATCAATTGAATTTGATAGAAATCGATATCTTAAACTTTAAGACAGAATTGACCATTCAATTTACCTGATGAGCGTCAGCATCCAGATAATGGTTGCATAAGTACGATAATCAATCCGATTTTTTATTTAGATTCGGTATTGTGACTTGTATTGTTTTCAACGATCAAACAATTTAAACGTACCTATACATCCTGACTATGTCCTTCCAGTGTGCTGTCAAAGGTTTTAACCCTTTAAGGACGGAGTTTTTTATACTTGTAATTTTTAATAAAATTCAATGGATCTGTTTAATGGGAATCTTTATTTGAACAATTAAGACGATACCAAGTTATATTTTTTTAAAATATAAAAAAAAAAATAACGTTACCATATGGTAACGCCAGTACGTTCCCGTCAACTTTCAATATCTATATACAAAAATAAAACAGGTATAACAATAACATGTATTTACATAGTGTGTCTGTGTGAAATATCACATTGCAGTCAATGCACATCCCAACGTCACATTTGGAGCACATAGTGCGGACGCTTGAAGTACATCCTTCACCAGCACAGCGATAAAAGTCCAACCCCATGAATAGTTGAACCCACCGTAACAACACTATTGTCTACCCATCTAACGAAGATAATTCCTACGTCTCTAGCAATAATAGAGTCATATGTTGCTCTCGGTTGTTTTTTTAATTGCTCCTTTAACTTCAGTGGACATGTCTTAGGAATCCTGTTCTCGCGAAAAGTTCCCGTACAACTATAGCCGTTTTGGCTCAAAAATTCAAATAACGTACACTGGAGAAGAAATTGTCAACGTAAAATTGATAGGGCAACTGTTTTTTTGGTAGATTTTCCACCATTCTTATAAACGGTGCACTCGCTTTTCCGAAGTTTTTGTCATGATCACTATTACTAACTAAACACTTTCCTTGATATATTTCAAAATTGGGTAGGTATCCTTCTTTTGTGTTCATACTCCACACTTTGTATCCAAATCTTATTGGCTTGCCACTGATGAATTGTTTGCATCCGTGACGACCAAAATATTTTATCATTGACTCATCATAGTCAATATGGCATTGGGGCACAAAATATTTGGCGAAATTTTTTTATTTATTTTATCAATAAGTGGTCGTAGTTTCTACAATTTATCCTGTTTGTCGATTTTGTTGTTGTCGGCAAAATGAATGAAACACAACGAATATTAGAAACATTATAGGTTAAAGAGACTTTGTCAGTAACCTCAACACCTGCAGATTGCACAATGTCTTCGACATCAGAATTGTTGCATTTCAACTCAGACTCGGCGAGTAACTGATTTCCTGTAAAACGGCTTGGATCCAATACATTTTCGTCACCGGAGTCTTCATCAGCGAGAATGTGGGGTTCAGGGGGTGTTATATATATATCACTGACATTTTCATCATCGGCATATACAATTTCAAGGGCTTCTTGTAGGGTTAATCCATCCCTGAAACATATATTTTCATTTAATACATTACGGGAACGTACTGGCGTTACCAAATGGTAACACTCGAATTCGAGGAAGCCTGAATCAACATTGTTGTTCAAACAAATTGTTTTAATTACATAATAGTACTCAGTAGTAATTACTTTATTCATCTAATAGGTTTATTGGATTCAAAATTAAGTTTATGATACCAAATATATACTTACTTCCAACGAATATCCATAATTTATGCAACAACGAATTTCACTCTACCCTGCATCGAACACTTTGACTAAATAAAACGGTATGAAGAAGCCATGACTTATTTCATGCCTTGAAAAGCAATATCTATCGCCATCGCGTATCTAATAGTCGCACTAACATTTTTGTGGAGTTTAGAAAACTATCTTTTTGGCGTTACCGCATGGTAACGCCAGTACTTAATGGGTTAAATTACTCAAAGAGATAAATCATTAATTCGAAAATAGAATTAATAGCGCACTGTGAAACTTTTACGGAAAAATTAGATAATTAATATCTTTGGAAAAAGGGACGATAATAAGTAACTTGTAGTTAATGACGCAGTACTGAAATGCTAGGAGGTTCGCAACTCCGTCTAGGATTTTACACGTCCAACTCCTAATTCAGCCTGTTATGGGATTTTAAATGCTTAATATTTTTAAAGTTAATTAATTAAACATTGAAGCGTTAGTTTGCGAAAAGAAATGATCAGCAGGTCCATACCATCTCCAAACTAAACAGAAGGCTCAACAGTAGATATACTATGCGGGTTCTGGATCACTGACGTCACACTCTGGTGGTGGTATTGGGTGATGGACGTGGGTGGGTCCCAGAATTGGGAGGTTGGGTTATAAAACTTGTTTGCTGGTATTGGATGAAAGGTATTGGCGGTGGGGGGTTGGGTTATAAAGTCTGGTTGTGGGTATTGGATAAAAGGTATTGGGAGTGGGATGTGTGGGGATTAAAAAAAGATTTTTTGTGGGATTTGAACTCATGATGAAATAAAACTCGAACCCAACACACCCATGAACTACACAATTTTCTGATTTTGCAAAGTTTTTATACGACAAAAACAACATTTATATTGGGATGACACTGGACCATCAATATACGTTCCTTGTTCACTTGTATTATAGTGAATAAAACCAGGAAGATGTGTTTGTAACATAAAGTTTTGAGTATGAATTGAAGGTAATTTATTCCATATAAGTAATAAATTATAAGGAGAAATATGTTTAATTAAATATTCTGCAGGAATTAACTTTAGTTCATGCATGTTTAAACTTGTTAAGTCACCAGCACAAATTTTATCGACAACAGACTCAAATGACATTTTGAATGATACTAAACGTGTACACATTTTATGCTGTGTTTCTAGCAGAAAAAAAGTTTTTGAACATAGGTATTTCTTATTTAATTTAAAATTAAAGCACAACATTTTTTGAAAAAAAATTTTTGATTAATAGACATTACATAATTTTCATACAAATAATATACATTTGATAATGCACACATACATAAGTCTTTAGTGTGATTGGCACACTTAGGTTTCGCAAAAGACATTGCTGGTTGTTCCATTAATTCTAGAATTGGCTTCTTAATGATTTTCTTAAAACATAAACATTTTTCGTGACCCTTCACGTAAATATTCTCATACTTAATTGTCATATCTTTGAGTATCTTTTCAAAGTAATGTATCTGGGTATATCCAACATCCCAAGGTATGCAATGATGGTTGTGCATTAACCACATATTCTGACGATGAGCTTCTGCAGGCAAAACTTCCATTCCAAACGGTGGTTTAAAAATGAAATGTGAGATCTTTTCTCCATCGAATGTAGCAAGTTCTTTAGGTAGAAATTTATTATTTTCTAAACGAAATCCTTGCACATCAACTACAAGCGACATTACTTCAAACAAACTGAATCATTTTAAACATTTAAATATAAAGCGATTCCTTTCCTCCCCCACCATTTATATTTGACGAACAATTTTAGTCAGTGGATTATATGTGAAAAGCTTGTCATTCAAAATTAAACAATATGCAGTAGTATCTTTCGGTATAATTTCCTTTGTTTCAAAGCAATCTATATACACAATGGGGCATATAGTTAAGAACTCTTCAGGGTTGTATTGTTAGAATTTATTTTAGTCCCAAAAATGTTGCACTTTATATTTGTCACAACTCAGAGAAAACAAACGTATAGTTGAGTGGTAGCCCAATCGAAGCAATCCTAACCACCGGCAGCTCGGTCAGGAGTAAGTAAGGGTGGCGCCACTGGTTTATGGGCGGTCAAAACCAGAAACCAACGTTCTTGTGTTCACCCTTCAACTATCGCTTAATAAATAAAACACTAAATTCATCTTACTCAATTACTAACTATATTCAATTAAGATATCACAGAAAAGATAGGATTCAATTTAATTATTGATCCATCAAATTATAATTCAAATGAAAATGATCACATTTATAAAAGAACTCAAACAGTTTACCCAACTAATTATACGTTGTTGAACAATTGAACTATTTATTTAACAACCATCTATACAGCCAATCCCTCTTCAATCATCAATCGGTTAAACCGTCATAAAAATGAAAATGAAATGAAAATCAGTTAATTTTGACTAAATAAATAACAGTAAAGTTCAACTGTTATCAATTGCTATTCAAAATATATACACTCAACAATAAATATTAAAATTGCAATACTAATTAAAACAGCATTAAATACCTAACAACCTAACCTTTCGAGATCTCGATTACAATAATTATTACTTAAACCTAACGGAACTTAAATAAAATTCAATTGCAAGCTTGCAAAACTTCGCCACTTCTAAGTTATGAGTAAATTCTTGTCACTTGAGTCAGTTAACTGAGTTAAAGTATGGCGTGTGATTAATCAACTAACTAGCAATTAGAGAGAATCATATATAACATTAAATTTTGAGTGGTACTCATCCTGATAAGGGTCTAGTTCTCATCCTGCATCATAATCGCATCAATCCAACACCATACACGCTTTAGTTTCTTCAACGATGATTAGAATACCAACCCAAGTGTCTACTTCGACTCACGTTATGGCAAACTTCTACTACAAACGTAAAAGCCCAGAAATAATTTAACGTTATTGGAATCAAAACCACACTCTCAACGTGTACTTAGAGAAACAGGTGACATAGGAACTTGAATAATCAACTTACGTTGTTGGTATGTGCCTTTAATGTGAGTTAGAGCTATACAGCTCTTCCATAATTCTTCAACCAGTTGTTTTTGGTCGAAATTCGGTTCAGTCCACTAAAGAACGTAAAAGAATACTATAGAAAATTCTAGAATACTGAAAATGGCTACATACCCCAATAACACAAGTACGAAATCCGGAAAAAATAGATTTCTCAACAAACGTAAAACTTCCTAATACGATAAAATCTGCTCACATTACGTAAAGTTCAATATTATTTTCTTTGCATTCGCAGTTATTGTGTTTATTAAAATTGTTAATGGACATTTTTCTCACTACTGATACTTTTTGATGTATTAAATAAAAATTTGGATTATTGATTTAATATAAATGTTAAATGTTCCTCTTTAACACTTGTAATGCGAAAGATTACATAAAATATTTTGCATGTTATTTCCCCAATCAGAATAAAAGTTGTTGGGTTTCTGCAATCAATGCTACTATTTATCAATATCGGGTATAATTTATCAACACAAAATTATGTAATACCTACTTGTAGGTATATCCTTTACATAAGGCACCTTATAAATTTAAATTAATTTCAGGTTCGTCTCCCTCACACAAGGGACAGAAATAATCAACATAACACAAAATCTAAGAATACTACCAATATACCTTGGTCCTGCAAAACTCCAAAAAAGTGAACACACATTTGTACATTATTATAACTTAGAACCTTTATATCTACAATTTGACAACTTAAATAAGCAATTTGATGATCTTTTTGCCGAATCTCATAACAGTAGTTTATATAATAACGATTTAGTAAATTATTATAAGTACAAGTTATTTTAATGCTACTTCGGAAATTATTAAATGTATTTACCTCGTTTCTACAGCTACAGCTTCACCATCATCAGACTCTTCAATATTATTTTCTTTGCAGTTATTGTGTTTATTATTAATTGTTAACGGACATTTTTCTCACTACTGATACTTTTTGATGTATTAAATAAAAATTTGGATTATTGATTTAATAGAAATGTTAAATGTTCCTCTTTAACACTTGTAATGCGAAAGATTACATAAAATATTTTGCATGTTATTTCCCCAATCAGAATAAAAGTTGTTGGGTTTCTGCAATCAATGCTACTATTTATCAATATCGGATATAATTTATCAACACAAAATTATGTAATACCTACTTGTAGGTATATCCTTTACATAAGGCACCTTATAAATTTAAATTAATTTCAGGTTCGTCTCCCTCACACAAGGGACAGAAATAATCAACATACCACAAAATCTAAGAATACTACCAATATACCTTGGTCCTGCAAAACTCCAAAAAAGTGAACACACATTTGTACATTATTATAACTTAGAACCTTTATATCTACAATTTGACAACTTAAATAAGCAATTTGATGATCTTTTTGCCGAATCTCATAACAGTAGTTTATATAATAACGATTTAGTAAATTATTATAAGTACAAGTTATTTTAATGCTACTTCGGAAATTATTAAATGTATTTACCTCGTTTCTACAGCTACAGCTTCACCATCATCAGACTCTTCAATATTATTGTCTTTGCATTCGCAGTTATTGTGTTTATTAAAATTGTTAATGGAAGTAGAAGAGCAAAGCCAGTTCCCCCTCAGGAAATGACGTCATCCTGGTGTGACGTCACAAGCACAGCTGGCGATAAGGTGTTTGTGTCGGGTGCCAGGTGTTGGGAGTCAGGAGGGGGGCGGTTGAAGTAAAAAGGTTCAAAAAGTATTGCTGTGTGTATTGGGTTTGAACCTGTGTTTCGTGTGGTATAATTGGGTATGTTCATGCGCCTATGATATGCTGCTATGGAGGCTTGCAGAAAATAAATGAAAAATGTAGGTAAATAAATGGTTATCTGTGTGTGACAAGCAAACAACATATGGGTAATTAAGTGATAATGTGTTTGCGGTAGATGGCACGAGTCATGTTTGTACAGGCTGTCCGCAAATACAACAAATTACAGGAGTTAAATAAATGCGTTGTACTGACTATCCACAAATAAAACAATTTAAAGTCCATAAATAAATTTATTAACAATATAAGATATTATACGTTTTCATAAACATAGCATGTACTTTTGGAATTAAACTTAAAATATCTACAGACTTCATAGTAATCTTTTTGAAATTCTTGTTGAGGGAAAGGATGGGTATTTCTTCTTCTTCACACTGATATGTAAAACTGAGGTTATTACCCGCATCAACCATGATGTCGTTGTTCTTAAGTGATGAAACATCAAAACATAAAACATGTTCATCCATAAAGTTCACAAATTGAAGAAATTCACTATGTGAAATATCAATATAATTGTCGTAGCAGTATAATCGTACTAAATGAGTTGTAATTAAAATCTTCACCGAGGAAGTAATACAAAATTCATATAAGATTGTTTCTAGTGTAATTCTGTTAGAGGGTCCAACAAATGAAGGAGCTTGTCGACTAATATCATTCCATTCAACCATTATTTTAACTTTAATTCAGTTAGTTTACAACAAATTAACTTTTTATTTTCATAAGTTCAATTATTTTTTTTAAATTATTCAGCTTTATACGGAAAAGTAGGACTTGTATATGATGCTTAGCAATCTTCGACATACTAAAAACACAATGATGTTGATACTAAATTTATAGTTTTGCAATTTATCAAGTTTTTGATAAAAACATATTTCTACTCACATCAAGTAGAGTTTTTGATAATAATAGCAGAGAGCATGTAGTGATAGTGTAAAGTAAATTAAATGTAATATCTAGAGAATATTGAACACCACTCACGCTGTTATTATTAGAATTTAATAAAGCATCCAATTGTTTCATATTATTTAATAATAATAAAGTTCTGCTATTTATGATTTGATTATTAGATTTTACACATATAGACTCCTTTGGATCATTTTGTTGTAGAATAGACTGCCAATGAGCATGTTCACCAACACTACGATTTTCATAAATGATTTTAATTTTATAATTTAAATACACATCACTTGAATTTATTAAATTAGTTAAATTTACTTTAAATGTATCTTCATACGGATAAAGCCGAAGCCATGCAGTAGGCCATGTACATGCCCCATTATCATCAGTGTAATATGAAAACTTCTTTAGCATTATGAGGATGATGGATGTAAAGTACGTTTTGTATTATTGCGGTGAACACAAGAAAACTAGAACTGAACACGACGATGATTTGAGGTAAACTGCAAATTTCTATGGAATTACAATCTATTTATATTGCAATATGAACATGTAGCTTGTGATAATACAGGACCGTCAATATGTACTTCTGCTTCAGGTCTATTCTTTTAAACCATTCACGTTATAATACTTACTTATTATTAGAAATGTGGTAAAACTATAATCAAAGGTTAATATTTGTAACAATATAAACACGATCACTTTATTATTTAAGGTTAGGTTATGTGTTGGGTTATTTATTTTCACAGCGGAGCGAATCACGCGTTCGCAAAGTGCAAATATCGGAGGAAAACCTAGACTTAATCCAACTTTTGGGTATTTGGAGAAACGGAGATTTACCTCTACGCGTTGGTGTCACGTGACTGACGCCATGTAATAAATTTAGATTTGATTTGGGAACTTGTAATGTTCCATAACTTTACTATGTAAATCAAAGACAGACTACATCATATATGTTTTCTTTATTAATTAATTACGTGTAGTTCGTATCGTCTGTCGTTCTGTTCTCTGTCTTCTTGGTCGTGGCCTCTTCTTCAACCTCTTCGCTCCAAGTAGCTATCGGCTTGGAGGAAGATCGTTTTATCTTTTCTTTGTCCGTACCTGTGGTATCATTATTAGTAATACGAATTGTATCTATTTTTTTGCTTAATTTCTGAGAAACTACCTCATCAGCTGAGCTATCCTGTTCATCTTCTTCTGCGCTTTTATACGATTCGATCATCTTATCAAGCTGCACACTGGAATCTAAACCTCGAGACGTTCCTCCCCCACGACCTCCTCCTCGTCCCCGGCCTCTCGCTGATACTCCACCTCTTTGAGAAATGTTCGCCTCTTTTTTCTTCCTAATTCCATCGTATATACGCTGTATCTCCTCAGGATCTATCATTTCGTCATCATCATCTACGATCTGAATGACTTGTTTTTTCACAAACGGCTCAACGTACGCATCAATCATGTATTTTTTAATAGAGCATCGCACTTCATCAATCCTTTTCCATACATTGGAGGACTCGACGATGTGGACGCAGTTATATCTGTTTCCACGTCTCGAGTTCCCGATCTCCAACCTTATATGATCAATCGCCAGATAAATGTCCTGATCGTGCAAAATGATGGAATTCTCTCGTTTAAGCTGAATACGGTGAATACCAAAATACCCAAATCTCTCTCGCACAAAAGGCAGCTTTATGGATGTAGACTTAGAACCCCGTCGAGAATAGGTAGTGTGAGTACACAAGATTCACAAGTACACACATATATCCGCTTTCGAAATAAAATTGAGAATGATCCCATATACGTGATTTTCATTCGTCTCGATACATTTGTTTATATTATAAAACCTCTTGAGTCTGCATTCTTTGTATTTAACATAAACATAGCGGACTCGTATCAATCTTCGTATACTTTCATTGAAGTGGGTAAAGGAAAAAAAAATATTCGGCTTTAATAATTAGGTAAAAAAAGTATATATGGTTTTCCACAAGCTTTAAAATATTAGGTTGTTATGTTTGAATTAGTTTGAAAAAGTATTCGGGTTTATCCTTTGGATGAAGAACTAAATATAGGAATATATGAACATGTATTGGTGTTAAGGTTGCATGTGCCGCTTTGCGATTTCCCACTTTATTGTCCTTTAAATAAAATTATAATTAATTGCAGTTATCAGATAACAATTACTAACTGCTTTAATTAACAACGCTTTATAGTTTTCAATTGGGGTACCTAACAACATGCATTATAGGTAGGTGCTATAGTTGTAAATAACTGCCTACAAAATAATTTAATTGTTTATTATAGTTATATTACCAATTCCTTATTAATTTTGAAAGTGTTTTTAATATTTTTCTTTCTTAAAATTTGTTCAATTTTTCTATAAATAGATAAAGCATCTTCACTAGGATAACTTATTTAATTTATTAGATAAAAGCAAAATTCAAAAGTAGTATGACAAGTGGGATTTTGGACCACTTTGGTAACCTGACCATCATGTTCTCCTCTGCTGAGGTCATATGGGGGTTACAATGCACTTCTTCGGCGAAGAAGTAATTTTTTGCCAAGGGGGGATCAAAAGGTGATAAAAAATCCAATAAAAGATAAATCAGATATCACCTTATCCGAAGAAGTGGTGGTGGGGGGTAGCTGAAGTGTTTGAAGCGGTTGAACTTGAAATACAATGGCATAGTACATGTTCACGTGACTGTGACGTGTATGATGTGTCAAAAAGGTACTCGTATGTGGTTGTAAGAGAGAAATTGAGTATTAGTTGTACATAAGTTGTGTCTGGTATGTATTAATAGCAAAAATTTGTATGGTTATTTTGTATGCACACACGTCGCGCGCGTTATCATCGCGTCCAGAGAGATAGTTTAATATTTATTTGACCTTTTTGCCCCGCGCTTGCTGGAGGGCGATAATACCCATATGAATAAAAGTGTATTTTAAGTTTATATACAGTTAGCACAAAAAACAGAAGATGTGGACACATCGAAATTTTTAAAGATTAACTTGGCCTTACACTCACCACATGTGTATGAAATAAAACAGACACACGTAAATATTGTAGAAAATTAAATATTAGCGAGAGAGTTTTGCCTGGCCTAGCCCAGCCCAGCCTTTCCCCAGCCCAGCCTTTCCCTAGCCTAACAACTTGTGTATGAAAAGTAATACAATTTATTAAGACAAAACAAATTATTACGACAAAACAAATTATTACAAAAAAAAATAAAAATTATTCTTCATTTAGAAACCAAAGAGTTATTAAGTTACAATAAAAACAATACTGCATTTTCAAGTTGCGTGGTAATTGTCCCAAGGTTTTGTTGAATTGTTGACTTAGTGACACTCTCATACATTTTGAACACGTATAATATATAGGATGTAATTTTTGTTGTTCAGCATTAGAGGTATACATAGCAAATTTCACCTAGTTGACTGTAGTGTTGAAGAATAGGTATATTGGATTGTTTAATTGCCTGTAGAAATTCTTTAGTCGAAGTCCACCAAAAATTTCTATAGCTTACTGTGATGTTTGTAAATTGGGTAATGTTGATGTATCCACACATCAACTGACTTTGAAATGGAACGATTGGATATATATTACTGTATGATCCAATGTTGTAACCACAACTGTAAGGATGTCCATTGACTATGTCGTTGTCACCACTATTTTCACACAAAACAGCAGAATTCAATGGAATTGTGTTTGTCGTATAAAAAGCAGGATATTCATTTAAAATAAGTGTATCAGGATGACGTTCAAATAGAAGAAATGTTCCAATTTCCACAGGATATTGTGTGCACAATAATATCACTGTATGTGATGCACTTTAATACAAAAAAAGTAAAAAGGACAAATAGTTTTGATTGTTGAACATGGACTGATTCAGTTGTAGTCTCCTGCTTTGTATACATATATATGAATATCATATTTTTTTTATAGATAAAATTTGAAAACCTTGATGGAAAAAAACTTGAAATAAACTAATTTACAAATATTCTTTATTCAATCCTTTTATATGTAAATACCAATAAATGTTGAAAACATTTTCTAGTGTGCAGTTTAAGTTATTATTTACATGTTATTGACAATGATATGATTTAAAAATATTTTTCATGTAATTTAGTAAAAAACTACACTCATCTTCATCCAGATTTTGAATTGTATAGTTTAAAGCCAACCTTTTTAACCACTCCATTTTCTGTATACCTTTAACACAAAAAGTAGTTGTCGTCGTAGACCATTCCTCCTCCGAGTCTATAAACTGTTTAATAAAGTTTGTAATGTCTTCATATTCATATGTTGTTTTCAGCTGCTGGCGTAGTCATCCATTCCAATCCATGAACATTATTTGTCAACCACTCCATAACGTGGTGGTTGTTTTGGTACAACAGACATTGGTTGAATACGTCGTTGTACTATTTTATTCACCATACAACATTTGACAAATCTCTCTTTTGACTGCATTATCTGTACACGTATTGTATAATAAATTGACGTGTGTGTGTGTGTATGTAGATTGAGTTAAGACAAAAAAGACTTTATTAGAAATAAAAAGAAAAGATATTGTAGATTATATTTTATGAATACAGTTTGAGCATGTTTATAATCCTGCTCAGATATAAAATCATAATTTAATTTGTTATAAAACTCAGTTAAATTAGGCAGTTCAGTTTCCTGTAATTTAGAAAATTCACTGATATAATCATAAGGGAATATACCCTTTCTTGTTAAAAGTGAAAATGACTCTTCATTAGCATCCGGAAATTCCTTTGTAAGAGTTTTAAAATCCGTTGGACTTAGAGTTGCGACAAGTTTATCTAAAGGTGAAGCAAGAAATTTATATGAATCAATAAAGCTGAACTTAATTATAGAACCTTGTATGGATTTTGTAAAAGAAATGTACTGTTCTTTATTTTTTGGTAACAAAGTCACGCTTCCAGGATATGAATTGCAAATATCACGTAGAATCAAATGTGAATCATAGTTTTGCATGTTGTGGCTAACTACTGGTACATTAAAACTATTCTTGTAATTTAAGTTACATTTCTTGTGAGCTAAACCTCGATATCGACCTGTGAAATGACAGTGATCACGCACCGGTTGATCTTCTAATGCAAACGGTTCATTACATATATGACAGAGAGATGTTGAAATATATGTTTCTTTTTCCATTTCAACTACATTCTTAAATTGATGTTCTAAAAACTTACTTATACCATTTAGTTCAGAAGCAAACCATTTACTACAGTCCAAACCTTCATAAGATTTATAATAAGATAAACTAGAATCATAGTAACATTTCAAGTAATACCCTACAGCATATGCCTGATGTTCTTGGTATTTGTCCACTTTGCCAAATTTTTTATTCGCTGGTTTTAATATCGATTCAAAATCACAATAAATAATATACGGCACCGGTTCTTTATTTTTAAAATTTTTAAATTTGAGATATTTTTCAGAAGGAAATGAAATTTTACAAGAATTTACATGAACACATACACTTTCGATGTTCTAATAATTTTTCCATGTTAGTAAAATAACACAAACAAGTATCACATATATGAATACGATCTTTGTGTTTAGATACCTGGGTTCCAATGAGTTTTGCTAGATCTTTTATCCAGGCGAAATGATATTTTATTTCAGAATTTACAGTTTTATTTTTTTTTCTTCATCTGTTAAGTTCAAAGTTTCGTGAATGTTTGGATATGATGAGACACGGTCAACATGATTTTTAGCAGGAAAAAGACCACTAACAACAGCATATGCAAAACAATAATCATCATTATTTTATATATATTAATAACTGCCTTTTTGTTTTTAATCTCAACAGGTAAATCAATGTATGATCTGCCTCCATTAGAAAACTCATATCTGTTAAAGTTTATTTCTAAGCTTTCAAGCCTATTGAGTGTCCAACCACTTGGACCTTCTTCAAATTCACTTAACTTATTTAAAATTCTGTTACATTGAGTTGAAACCATTGTAAGATATCAGTACCTATGTCAATGATAGAATTTTTAGTATTAAAATATTTAAACTGTCTAAGAACTTTTTCATCATCAATATTTTCCTTGATAAATTCACAAGATAAAGTACAATTACAATTAATAGTTGGATGTTTTTTTAATTCATTAGAGATTCTTGTTTTGAATAAGAAAAAACAATCTTTTAAAAATTCTAACGGATCCTTGTGGTTTATATTAACAATAATACCAGACCGCAATCTGTTTGAAAATGCCGATTTTCCTTCAACCCATCGTATCCGTTGACTACGTTTCTTAGGAGTTTTAAAATTTTGAGCTAATCCTTTACCCAAGTAGACACAATTTTTAGATTTAAATAATTCAATATACTTTTTTAAATGATAAATATTCGTTTGTAATTTTCGTTTAATGCTCACCGACACTTCACCCTTATGAAGAGCTTTTTTAAATATTCTAATATTAGCTTTACAAATTTTTATATATTTTAAGGCATCGTTTGGTTTACGACACAACTCAAATAACTGTTTAATTATATCTACAATTTTGTCACTGGTGGCTTCCATTTTTATTTATTCTTAACAAATTCGAGTGATACTGTATCTGAGTAAGCAACTAGATTAATACTTTTAATACCTTTACTGACTGAACTAAATTTAGAACCATCAAATTCTTTTAAATTTTCTTTGAGATGTGGAAGCAGTCTCTGTGGTAGGAAGGTCTGAAATTCTTCACATTCTGCCACTATTGCTTCACCATATTTAGTTTTTACTTGTTTTAGTTTTTGAATGACATAAGGTTTACCGACTTCCAATTCTTTTACTGATTTAATCGGTTTTTATTCTAAAAGGGATGTTTCATTAACTTTAGAAATGTCCATTATGTCTATAAATTGAAAAAAGAAATCCTTATAGAACCTTTCAATTGCTAATAAAAATTCAAATTTTCTTACCTGTATGTGTTTATGTGCACTGTACTGGAAAAAACTTCTATCAATGAAGGATTAAACTGTTATAATCAATTGGTTGTCGGGTTGCGTTTATATATACCAAACTTACATCCTTATATCAGCATGTCTAGACACGTTTGCAAACGCATTTACGGATATTGGCATAATTTGACAATGAATATAAAAAATTAATATACATTATTTTTTATGTTTTTTAATTACACATTACATACATTAATTTTTGGAAAGGTGTGTATTGTAGGGTATTGTACAGTGGTTTTTGAATGCATTGTGTCTAATAATATCAATCAACTAGAACATCATCCCATTTTTACAAAACTCATACCATATCATCATATTGTCATCAAATTCCTGGTGTATCAGGGCTAAGATATTATTTTATTGCCTTCAAATTCAGCAGGGATGCTCTTAAAGATGACAGGATTCACATTATGATGTCAGAATGACGTATCTGTGTCCATGGCCGTTTTGGCGTGCAGTCTGATGCATTACGCCTTGACCTAACACTGGAGCAAAGAGCCTACGACTAAATTATGCAAATTGGTCTAGAAACCCCATATAATAACTACTACTTGTATTCTTAATGTCGACTTGTACAGCTTCAACATTTCTTTAAAGGTGAAGGTAATAAAACAAGTTTTTGCTATAGGTATGTATTCTAGAATTTATTCTTATACACTCCTATCTGACATCGTAAAATGTTCCAACAGGAATCATTTATAATAATAATATAATAATGTAAAAGCAATTTTTAAAGTTAATGCTTATATATAAAATAATCAAAATTTCAAATATCAAGTATTTTTTAAGTACATGATTTTAAACAGTATACGTATTGACATTAATACATTGTAAAAAACAATTTTTGAAATTACGTTTTATATAAAATTGAACAAATTTAAAATACCTTATTCAATAATTTCGAATATGGATGCGGTTTGCGGCATGCCAATGTATTTTTCACCTTTATAGACAATTTTGTATTTTCTTCTACTAAACTGATCTAAATTTTCGATTAATACTGATGTCATTCGCTTTGGAAGAATAACATTTGTTCCCTCGTCTAATGTAACTAGGATTAATTCTCCAAATCTTGTTTTTAAAGCTGCGTTTGTAATAATATAGGCTTTGTCTAACTCCAACTCGCCCAATTTTCTGGATTTAGGATATTCACCCAACGCTGCATTATTAATATTTTTTAAGTCAATGATTATGAAACATTCTTTTATTCTACATAGGCAATGCATTTGATGTTCCTGTAGGAAGGTGACCGATACACGTTACCTGTAGTATCCTGACAACAATCCATACAATGAAAATGTCCACTAAAATGAATATGAGCTTTATACAATTGATGTTTGCCAACAGAATTGAACCAGTTTGATATCTGAGTATTTTCTTTCCAGGTTTGGAAACAGGTTATACATAAAATTACTAACCAGTCGGTTAACTTTTGCCTGTGTAACCAAAAAAACTTATTACAAATTATGGTAATCACTACCACAGCGAAAAGTGATATTCGATATCTCCAAGGCAATTGACTCATTCTCTGGACATCCATTATGGTTCGTCCGGATGAGTCGACCATAACTCTCAGGTAAAGATAACACTCGGTCAACAAAAGTTTTAATGTTTTCCCTGGCACTTCAATCACTACAATACCCTAGGACGGAAATTCTAATGTTATCGAATTTTCAGTTCTTCTGCTCACAGCAAACAGAATATTATTTATTATTATCTATTTGTAGGTTATGTTACGATATCTTACTATTTCATTAAATATATCAATCATTATTTTTCTAACAGGTATATGGTGAGAGAGATAGTATAGTGGAACTATATTATTTTACTGCAGGCTCTGATGTTAGATTTTTAATATCGGGCTCCTTGAGCGTACTGGGTCCCCATTAGTGTTAGGTCATTGACACCTTTAATGTATAGAACAAGCGGAAGAGGGCGCTATGGTATCAAAAGATGTAAGACGTTGACCCTACTATACTTCAAACGATGTATAGAAAAAACGGAAGAGGGCCCCAAATACAATCTACCGGCGACTTAAGATGACTCTGCTGTAGGACTTCTTCAGCATACTTTAGTGTTGGTTCCCTTTAACATATTTAATATGAGACAGAACGTTGGCCCCTTTAATACCATACTTACATATTTGATGTACAGAAAAATTGTTATACAGCGAAGTCTCTGGTGCCGAGCGTACTTTGACGCCGGGCTCCTTTACCGTTAAACTTAATATTAATTAATATCAGCCATTTTATATATTATTTTGCAAACTCTACCCCAACTTAAACTTTATAATTATAATTAATACAAATGTACTCTTATCATCCTTTACGACTTCAGCGTGCAGAGGATGTATTTGTAGTTCGTTTATACTTTTCCTAATTTTAGTTAATTCTTTTAATTTAATATTACTTATGTCAAATGATTTTTCAGTTCTTAACTCATTTGTTTTAATATTTAAATTAGGTAATAAGAATACACTGTTGGTAGATTTAGTTTTCTTATTTTCTAGGATCAAGTCTTTAATTAGTATTGTACAGTTTATTGGTATTTTAATCACTGAGGGATTTTTAATCGTAAAAAATCCTGTGTTTTCACATTTTAGTTCAATTGTCACTGATGTTAAAGGCAGAATCACTATATGGTTATCGTCTATAGGTTCAATAATGTCCTGTGAAACTTCAACACTTGTAGCTAAGCACGTGGAATTTGTTCCCGTGAATGCTGGAGGTAAACAGTCTTCGTCAGCTTTTGGTTAGTATGATGTAGGTAGATGATAGATGCAAATGTTCCCGATTCGTGGACATTCGTTTTCCATATAATTATGGTCTTCAGCGTTTATTAATAGGAAAGGGTTTTTGGGGATGATTACAGAATTGTTTATGGGAATTGGATAGAGGTGATACATTTTATAAAACGTACTTGTCAGAATTGGTATATGAATTACAAAATAAATTATACTGTTTTCTAAGTAAGTTTGTATTCGTAAATAGTTATAACAAGATTGTTGTTCTGTAAAACTAGGTAATATGTTATTTTTATTATATAATCTTTCTAATTTGTCTTTTAATTCGAGTATTTCAGATATGCTTACTATGTTTTGGCTAACAATATTTAGGTTTGCAAATGCTATACCGTTTTCAATTTTATCAAGTATTGTGATTAAATATTGACAGTTTTTGATTATTAGTTCTAAAGAATTTTGTAAATATAGATATTCATTCATTAATTATTTCAATTTTGTCTCCAATTTTTGTTAATTGAGTTGATATTAAATCTTGATTCCTTTTTATATTATATAAAATTTGTGTATATTTTTCTGAAAACTTTTCAACAATGGTTAGTTGATTTTTTAGATCTTGTGTATGATTTTCTGATTTTTCTCCAGAGTTAAGAGAGCATTTTCATAATGTTTACCGTCTTCGTAATCAAGCGTGCCGAAAAGCCATTTGTGGGTTTTACCTACTATATTTAGAAGTCCGCGTTTTTGTCTTTTGTTATAGAAGTTGTTTGATTTTTTATCGAGTGTATTTATTAGTGTAAAACAGTGTTCTTTTTGTAATGTTATTATAGAGGATAAAAATGTCATATCTCCATATACTTTAACTGTCTTAATTTCGTTAAGGCTATTATTTAGGTTATTAATGTGTTCTCGGATATTATTTAAGTTAAGAGTTTTAATTATGCTATGTTTGCTTAAGGTTATTCGTACATTATTTAGATAAATTGGCAAGATCGGATTTACAATAGGTGTGATACAATAGCGTGTTCATTATTATTGGTAGAAGTGTGATGACGAGGATTAGTTGATATCGAAGGTTGTTCATCTGTAAGAGATGAGTTTTTATTAGTAATTCGTGGTGGTTTTAAACTATGATCTTATTATTATTTGGTTTGATCTTATCATTTTCCTGGATCTTTACTCCTTGGGTTTTATATTTACAACCTGTTTACTATCTTTTATCGTTTTTTACATATACTTTGTAATGTATGTTATATGTTGGAGTTTTATCACGATTTTCATTTAGGGTAATGGTTTTTTCTTTTGCTTTTTCGTTATTTGTTATTACTAGGTCTCGCATTTTTATATTTTCGTTATGTGTTTTTAAATAATTATGTACAATATCTTTATGACTTATGTCAAAGGGGTCTTTTCTTTGTCCAAAAATAATTTCAAAAGGAGTATGTTTGGTAGATGAATGAATAGTGTTGAAAATTAGTAGGTATGGCCCCACCAGGGAGACCTCCCTCCACTCCCACTAGTTTTGTCACCGGGCGGTCGATTGTATATATTTATTCAAAAAAATGTATATAGTTTTAATATTAAAAAATATTGTTAGGAGTCGGACCCAGGTTCTTGGTGTATGAGTTAAACGTCTAAACCACTACAGCATAGGCGTTTCGTGAGAAATATTCTTTAAAAGCCGTATAAATATGTGGGTCTCACGGGCGGAAGCTTTAGGGTATTTTATAAACCATATATAGCCCCTGCTGCACAGCGGCAGTCTTAATATTATAAACCAAATATATAAAAGAGAGCAGCCCCAGGCAAAACCCTGGTGTACAGAAAAGTTAGATTTAGCGTATGCGTATTTTTAAATTAGATTAGTTTGGTCCTACACTCACCACATGTGTATGAAATAAAACACACCAAATATTGTAAAGATTTTCTAAATATTAGAGAGAGTTTAACCTGACCTAGCCTAGCCTAACTCATCCTCGCCTAGCCCTCGTCTAACACTAATAATACATGTAATACAATATATTAAGACAAAAAACAGCTCTCTCTACAGGGACCCGTACCAATATATATACATTAAGTTGGAGAATAATACCCTTTTATGGAAAATAAAAAGTGGTGGGGGTAAATAAACAGGGCGCTATACAAGGTGGCGCTAAACGTACAGGGGGCCCCGTACCAATATATACATTAAGTTGGAGAATAATACCCATTTCTTATGGAAAATAACAAAGTGGTGGTGTAACTAGTTACACCACATACGAATTAAAATATTATGTGGTAGGTTTCATATCAAGAAAAGTAATATTGGTAGGATTTATAGCAAGAAAAATAAAACACAGTATTATAAATAATATATATAATAATAATAAAATAATTTGACTGTCGGCTGTGGTGATGGTAGACCTCTGGACTGGCAACAGCAGCAGCAGCAGCCGTGGCACTATCTGAAACTGAAGCGCAAAATTAAAGTATGTTCACGCAACCTCAGTTACCTTATAACCAACCATTTTCAATAAAGAAAACGACAGGTTATAAAGTAAAGAAATATACAAGTTCTTTCGCCAAAGGGCATCCCCTTTCTAGAAAGCGCAGAAACACAAACAACCTTTTGAAAATGCAAGATCTTTCGCCAAAGGGCATCCCCTTTCTTGAAAGCGCAGAAACCAGAAACACACACAACCGGGGGCATATAGAGGTGTATACTAAAATGGGCTGTGTAATATAACAACTCTAATGTCAATAATAAGGGTATATAGCATTGTTCAAGAAAACGACAGAGATTAGTGTGAAGGAGTTAGAAGCTATTGTAGAGTTAGAAGCTATTGTAAACGTTTTGACTTGATAGTAAAACGGTCTAATAATAGTCAAATAAATTATTGTGCAAATCAGATAATATACTTTTTAATAAAATCTATTTGTGCCAAATATCTTAATGTTCGTGTATATTTCATAACAAAACTACAGTCTCAAAAATTAAATTCCATTCTCGAAATCAATTAACAAAACTCATTCTATTTAAAGGACAATAAAAACGTTAATGTATTGGTGTTGTGTCTACTGCAGTACCTATATTGTTAATTTTATTTAAGCAGGGTATAGAAAACGTTTATTCAACGATCGGTAACTAAGTTAGAGATTAGTGTTAAGGAATTAGAAGCTAGCTAGCTAAACGTTTTGACTTAATAGTAAAATTTATTTGTTATATATATACTCTACAGGCACGAATGTGACAGCGTAGGAGAAACCTAGCAGGTACACCAAAACCTAGACGATCCTGATCCTCGCGCGACGGGTCGACAAATATTTATAACGGTCTAATAATAGCCAAATAATAATATTGTGCAAATCAGATAATATCAAGAAATATACCCTCGGTACGCGACGTACTTCCCAACAGACTATAAAGAAGAGCTGAGATACATCTGGGTGTGCGATGTTTTAATATGAAGGCTGCAAGAAACCAAATCATCCAATTCTGATCTTTGTTATCCCGAACCCCCGAACGACACCATCTTAATCAACGAATTTTGGAATTTTTCTAAAATTTGACGACAATGATTTTATACCCCGTTTCCCAAAAATTAGACCCCATTCTCGAAATCAATTAACAAAACTCATTCTATTTAAGAAGTCAATATGGTGAGGTGATAAAGAAGAAGAAGAGCAGCAATAATATATATATTATATAGAATTTCTTTTGATCCTAATGAAGTTGTTACTAAAGAAAGCTTATGATAAATATGTTGTGGGAAATATTTTTCTGCAATGTAGGGACGAATCATTGATGTTGAACAGCCTGTATCTATTAATAGTTTCATGTTATATTTTGAAATCTTAATGTGGGGTAGAGCATTTGAGGAGGACGAATTTATTTCTATTAGGGGGTTTTGTTTAATTCTGAGGCCTGTATTGGAGAAACTTGTTCGTGTTCAACTTGGTAGGGGTTGTAAGATTCTTGTTGAAAATCTTGACTAGTGTTGTTGTCGTTATTAAATTCTTGTTGGGGAGGGTAATAATTAGGGTCGATAAAGTTTTCTCCGTGATTATGTTCAAATTGTTGATCTTCTAGGTTAAATAAATTCTTCGGAAACAAAAGTTTTTTGTTGATTATTATTTTGGAAATAATTATGTTTAGGCCGTTGAAATAGATTGTTTTGGGGAACATTTGGTCTAAATGACATTCTACTTTGAGTTGACATGGGTGTGGGTGAATAATTAGGTTTATTAGAATTTCTTGGGGAAAATGCATTTTGTGTATTTTTATTTCCAAATACCTGCTGATTTGTAAATGTTTTCTGGGTTGGTAAATTTCTGGGTTGTATATTTATTGGTTGACTTGGAAAACTGTGTTTTGCTTGATTATATGGTTTTGGTAAAGTACTGAAGTTGGGATGAAAATTAGAATTGAAATGGGGGTTGGCGTATTATATGATAGTTTTTGACTAGGATTGTTATTAAATTTAGGTGGTGGATTTGAGAATTTATTAAAGCGTGACAATCTTTGGTCTAGATGAATATTGCTTAATACGATAGAAGTTGCTTCTTCTAAATTTTGGGGTTTCTCTGTTCTCAAGATCATATGTAGTCTTTCGTTACAATTACCTAATAAGTTTTCTAGGGCCGTTTGTTCAGATTGTTCAATGTAAAAGTTCTCTTGTTCCAGGGTTATGTTTGGATCACTCCTTATTTTAATTTGTAATATGGACTTTGTTTGATTTATGCGGTTTATAAAGTCAAGTGATTCTTTATTTTGTAGTGCCGTCATTGTAAATCACTTTTATTCATTAAAAACAACTTATTATTGGACCAATGTTTTAGTTTTATTAATAACAATTAAACTTATGATAACAAAATGTTTTATATACAATGAATACTTAAAATACTTAAGTTTTACATCGTTTACGTATATATTTTTAACTTTATCTTTATTATAAAAAGTGTCTGTATTTATATCGTTAAATATGTGCTAGATCTAGGTCAGTATATCAAAGTGTAACCTTTGCTTATTATTATAGTTTGCTAAATTTGTGCAATGGTTCATGATTTGGATTATGTTATTATAAACACAATTGTTTTGTATTACGTAGATTTGTTATGCTTAATTACTATGTCAAGTTTGTTTATGTGGTCCTTTGTACTATGGGTCGAACTTCGTGCGATTTTCGTTCCTTACCATGACTATCTGCTTGTTGCACATTGATTCTTCTTGCTTTCCGATCGTATACCATTTTGCGCTTCTCTTTCTCCCTTTGTATAACTTCTTTGACATGACTATGTGCTTCTTGAAGGCGATATCTAAGTTTTTGATAGTAGGCCTCTATGTTATAGACTGGATCTATCGTTGAATCGGTGAGGATGTCTGGAATTTCGGGTCTTCTACCAAATACCAACTCGAATGGAGTGTAGTTATGGTAAGAGCTCGGCGTTGTGTTATAGCAAAAGTTGTAGTATGTTATCCATTCGTCCCAATCTGTCTTAGCTTCATTTATGTACATCCGGATGTATTCGTTTAATACTTTATGGTTCCTCTCGCATCCTCCCATTGATTGGCTGTGATATGCTGTTGAGAATTGATGGTCTATATTCAGCAGCTTAGTTATTTCTGCTAAGATTTCATTCTTATATTCGGTTCCCAGATCTGTTTCATTGGGCCGTATACGAGAATGAATTTGTTTACGATTGCTCTAGCGATTGTTCTGGCTTCTTTGTTTGGGATGGGTATGTTGACGATGTACTTGGTTAGATCACATTGCATAGTGACCGCGTACGCATTTCCTTTCAGTGTTGTCATAAATGGGCCGATTGTATCTATACATACAACTTCCATTGCTCTTTGTGGTGTAGGCGTTATTACCATAGGTTCCTGATGACCTGGTTTCCGTTTATTTAATTGGCATTTTTGGCATTGCTTGATATACTTGGCTACTTCCTTTGACATTCCTTTCCATCTATACAGCGTGCGAAGTTTCTTGAGAAGTCGTTTTTGTCCGCAGTGTCCTCCTGATAAAGGATTATCGTGATATTTTTCTATTAGTTTTAGCTTAGTTACCCTGTCTTCAATATTTTCGGGTTCCTTATATAACCGTATATAATTTATGTGCAAAACATTATGATCGTCAGCTAACTCCTGGAGCTTAGACAAAATATTCTCTAATGAATATTTGCCGTTATCGAAATGTATGCTTGTTTCAGCGCTGAATTGTCCTCTTTTTCCCATAAACATCCGAAGATAGTTGGGCATAATTTCAAAACGGACTACGGGCAGCTTAATTATGCTAATATTATCGATGGTTTCAAATACTTTTGGTAACTTTGCTTTTGTTTCCGTCTTTTTTTCTTGGGTCGGTTTTTCCTTTGTACTTCTAGTCATGGAACGGGTGATCGCTAATATTGTGGCAGATCCCTTGGTTATGTCTTTGAGATCGTTAATGGAAATTCTTGACAGGGCGTCTGCTCCTCCGTTGTCTTTTCCTTTTATGTATTGTACTTCGAAGTCATATTCTCCGTGTAAGTTTTGACGATGGGTTCTTCATTTAGAATAGATACACCAGTGGTTTGTGGTCTGATTTGACGATGAATTTGTTTCCGTAGAGATAGGGTCTGAAGTGTTTGATTGCCCAGTGGATTGCTGTTAGTTCTTATTCTATGTTGCATTTGTTTGATTCTCCTTTCGTGAATGTCTTGGAGGCGAAAGCGATTGGTAGATAGCAGTAGTACAAGCGGGATTCTGGACCACTTTGGTAACCTGTCCATCAGGTTCTACGCTGCTGAGGTTATATGGGGGTTACCATGCACTTCTTCGGCGAAGAAGTAATTTTTTGCCAAGGGGGTTCAAAAGGTGAGAAAAAATGCAAAAAAAATCAGATGTCACCTTTTCCGAAGAAGTGGTGGTGTTGGGGGGGTATCTGAAGTGTTTGAACTGGAGAGACAATGGCATAGTACATGTTCACGTGACTGTGACGTGTACAAAGTGTCAAAAAGGCACTCGTATGTGGTGGTAAGAGAGAGATTGAGTATTAGGTGTACATAAGTTGTGTGTAGTATGTATATATTGGCAAAAATTGGTATGTTTATTTTGTATACACATCGCGAAATAATCTAATATTTATTTGACCTCTTTATATACAGAGACAGAAAAATGTGAACACATCGAAATTTTTAAAGATTAGCTTGGCCTTACACTCACCACATGTGTATGAAATAAAACACAGACGCGCACGTAAATATTGTAGAAAATTAAATATTAGAGAGAGAGAGTTTAGCCTAGCCTAGCCTCGCCCTCGCCTAACAACTTGTGTATGAAATAAAACACACCATTAATAAATGTAATAGAATTTATTAAGACAAAACAAATTATTACAATTATTATTTGAATAAAACGATGTCTACTCCACAAAATTATTTATATATATATACGTTAAAATTCTTGCTTTTAGCTGCCAGACATGTTTCGGACTACACGTCCATCATCAGTGGCTTAAGGAACCTTGTACAATGTTGCTAGATGTGAGGGTCATACTTCATACAAAATTAACAGAGAGATTTTTACATGGATTTTGATTTAAACGTTTATACATATCATTTTGTTGGAAAATTTGGTTGTTAAATTAATAAAATAAAAATATAATATATTACAATTATTATTATTCTTCATTTAGAAACCAAAGAGTTAGTAAGTTGGAATAAAAACAATACTGCATTTTCAAGTTGCGTGGTAATAGTCCCAAGGTGTTGTTGAATTGTTGACTTAGTGACACTCTCATACATTTTGAACACGTGTAATATATAGAATGTCCTTTTCGTTGTTCAGCATTAGAGGTATACATAGCAAATTTCACGTAGTCGACTGTAGTGTTGAAGAATAGATATATTGGAATGTTTAATTGCTTGTAAAAATTCTTCAGTCGAAGAATAAAAACTTCTATAGCTGACTGTGATATTTGTAAATTGGGTAATGTTGTTGTGTCCACACATCAACTGACTTTGAAATGGAACGATTGGATATATATTATTGTATGATCCAATGCTGTAACCACAACTGTAAGGATGTCCATTGGCTATGTCGATATCACCACTATTTTCACACAAAACAACAGAATTCAATGGAATTGTGTTTGTCGTATAAAAAGCAGGATATTCATTTAAAATAAGTGTATCAGGATGAGGTTCTAACAGAAGAAATGTTCCAATTTCCACAGGATATTGTGTGTGCACAATAATATCACTGCATGTGATGCACTTTAATACAAAAAAAGCAAAAAGGACAAATAGTTTAAACATTTTGATTGTTGAACATGAACTGATTCAATTGTGGTCTCCTGCTTTATATATATGAATATCATAAAAAATCCCCACTTTTTTTTTAGATAAAATTTGAACAAAAAAAACTTGATGGAAAAAAAACTAATTTACAAATATTCTTTATTCAATCCTTTCATATGTAAATACCAATAAATGTTGAAAACATTTTCTAATGTGCAGTTTAAGTTATTTACATGTTTTTGACAATGATATGATGTAAAAATATTTTTCATGTAATGTAGTGAAGAACTACACTCATCTTCATCCAAATTTTGAATTGTATAGTTTAAAGCTAACTTTTTTAACCACTCCATTTTCTGTATACCTTTAACATAACACGTGGTCGTCGTCGTCGTCGTAATCGTTGTCGTCGTAGAACATTCCTCCTCCGAGTCTATAAACTGTTTAATGAAGTTTGTAATGTCTTCATACTCTATGTTGTTTTGAACATTATTTGTCGACCCCTCCATATGTTTTTCAATTTTGAATTTAAAGTTCTTTGCACTAAATGGTAATTTCACAAATGTATGCACATATTTACCATTGACAGAATTTAAAATACTAATTTCTCTACATAAAAAATTTGAATTACCATATTGAAAACCTTGTAAATCTATAATATACATTTTGTAGAGATGTTGTTGCTAGAGAACTCTTTTGATTACTGATACTCTTTCACAAAATTTAAAACACTATATACTACTGTTGAAGGTTATTTCTTCTGCGATAAGAATTCCAAGAATGCTTTTGGGTATTATTTGAAAATTTTTCAAAAGCACACGGACGACAAAAATAGTTCGTTTCTCCATTACACTTTAGACACTTATAATTATATTGTTGGAATCGGCATTCTGTGTGTGTGTGTTGTTAAACAATTAATTTAGCTTCACGCAACTCTTCAACAATTGAATTAATTTCATTCAAATGACCAGTATGTCCTGCTGCTTGTGAAGATATCAACAAACGCAATCGATCAACTAACTCATTGGGATTATCCCAGTGAATATAGTCTATTTTGTTGTTGGTACACTACCTTTTCTAATTGGTGCTATAATTTTTTTATATTTTTTCAATTTTCTACCCGATACTTGTTGATTGGCTTGATGATACCGCAAATCTGCATTCGTGTCACGTACAATTCGCTGATAATTGATTTGATCGTCTTTTTTATAATTTTTAGGAGATCTTAAAAATAGTAATTCATACAGTCCTGGAGTACCTTTATATCGTTTATTTTTAACAATGATATCAGCACCATCAAAGTTCACTTTTGAATCACCAATCATTAATTTTTCTGTAGTTCTATGCAAACGAACACCATATTTTGTGTCAAATCTTTTTGTACGATTATCAACATCATGATATATTTTCTAGGTAACGGATCATACTGATTTAAATAATCCAAATAGGATTTCTCAGCAGTGCCACTAGACGTTTGCTGCTATTTAATTCTTCGTCGGCAGCTTCAACAGCAGCAGCTGCATTTTCTAAAATACTACGTTTTTCTGCACTGATTTCTGCTGCTGGTTCTTCGTCCTCCTCCCCCTCATTTTTAATAAATACATCATCATATTCGTCACCACATAGAGACTTTAATGGTGTTGGAGATGAAAGGGCATGTGATAAATTCCGTGGAATTCTAGGTGTTTCATCCTCATAAGCTGTTGAAGAGTGTACAGTAGCAGCTCGATTTCGTTTAAATAGATTTTTTCTAAGTACTGGCCCTATTGTCTCATCAAATAATTTTGGTTGTAATGGTGGTTGTGGTGTGGCGGCGGCCGTGTCATCAGAATCTTGTTTCAATTGATCATTGTCATAGTGCTGCTGCTGCTGCGGTTCCAGATCCTGTGGTTGTTGGTTAAAATTAAGTTTTGATTCAATATTTCGTACATATTTTGTGATAGGATTCAACATCCTTTCTTGAGTCATTACACCATACTTTAATAAATTTAATTTATTTTTAACAACTTTCCGTTTTTCAATCAACCTTTTTTTTAAATCTTTTTCATTTAATTGCTGATATCGTTGTTGTCGTATCATGTCCTCTGTCTGGAGTTCAAAGCAGTTGAAAAGCTGTTCAGACCAGTTGATAAAGCTGTTCAGACCAGTTCAAAAGCTGTTCAAAGCGGTTGATAAAGCTGTTGTGAGCAGGTGACAGAGCTGTTGTTGGTATTTATATAAAATTATCAAATCAGTAGAAGGGATTAGCCGAAGGTAGATCTCCCCCTACTCTTGATTGTTGGTTTGACATACGTCAAACATTTTGCTTTTATTGTGTGTATATATAAATATATGATGGGTTTATACCTGCGATAACTGAAAAGAGATGTTTTTTTTTATAGTTAGTATGGGAATAATAGGTGTTTATTACCACCCACAAAATTATTTCTAGACATTTTATTGCACATTCTATTATATTCTACAAGAAATCCCTTTGGGATTTCCCAGTCGGTTTGTGGTAGTTTTATCTATGAAAAAAGTCATTGAGGGTTGCAAAAAAAAAATAAGTTTTTCCTACAAATAATGGTTAGTTAAGTCGTGCGGCATGTCAACAAATAATTTCATCAAAGTGTATGGCGATAAGCCTATTTTATATGATTGTACACTTATCTTCCGGTATATATTCTTTTTCTTTCTTTCTCTTTTACAGTAATATTTTTGCACATTTTTGGATATTATTGTATTTACGTTGTTTTACTATAGACAGTATAGTACATGTTAATTATTATGACAGATGGATTTATGTTATAATTTGACACTATGGAAAACCTCTACTTCTTTGGTGGTGGAGTTCAGTGTATTTGCATTATTTTTTAGATAAGTAAGCATCAGTTTTGACTGAAATATTTTTGTGTGGGGTAGCCGTCACAATTTATACGACATTTGGAATAGTGATATTTATAAAAGGAACGTAGTATGTGTGAAGTGAGTCATATTTTTAAAGATTAATACTTTTTCAATAGAATTTACGAATGCGTACGTCATTTTTTGACACGATTGCGACTAAAAATATACGAAATTGCTTTTCCCATATGTTTTTCTAAGAATATAGTCATGAAAATGGTTTTCAAAGAAAAATCGACAAATTCCAATATAGTTGCGCCTCTAGTTTCACGTCATAATTTGCTAATATTTCTAACGTTGGTGTCACTTATTTTAGTTTCGTTGACACTTCTAGGTTCACGTCATAATTTGGTTTTGGTCAGAATGTTTTTTCTAACGACAGACACATTGCTTGTGTCAAATAGTTTATTATTATTTTGTTTGTTTACATTAATAGTATAAAAGTTTTCGGCATTATTTTCATGTTTAAGATCAATTTCTATCAACATGTTGTATATTATTGTAGTGTTAGAAAATGCTTATTCCATATAGTTGTAGTCAATTTAGAAGTTGTCATTGTGTATTTGAAGTAAAATTACTGAAAAAGTGATAATAACCTAAAGTGACAGTGTCATGAGAGCCGTCAGATGGGTGGATGTGATCATATATTTTTCAATAACTGCTGGATGATATCTCCCTCTGCGTCGCACATTTAAATTAACTGTGTAGATGTAATTAAAATAATTAATTAAATAGTGTGGCCGCATTAAATCCCCTTGGAAAGTACCCGTTGGGATGCTGCAAAAAACAAATTTTCCATATAGAGCGACCTGCGGCTGCACCTTCGGTGCATCTTTAAGGTAAGTCACATAGATAGCGGTCATTGTTTGTAGGTTTTCGACGACAAAGACAGCACTAGCAGAATTTATTATTATTAACAAGAAATCCCTTTGGGATTTCCCAGTCGTTGTGTGGTAGTTTTATCTATGAAAAAAGTCATTGAGGGTTATAAAAAAAAACGGAAAAAAAAACAAGAAAAAAAATTTCAAGGAAAAAAATGTTTCTATTATTAAAAAAAAAAATAAAAAAAAAAAAAGAATTAAAAAAAAAAAAATTTTCAAAAAAAAAATTAAAAAAAAAAAAATTTCAAACAAAAATTTTCAAAAAAAAAAAATTAAAAAAAAAAAATTTCAAAAAAAAAAATTTCGAAAAAAAAATTAAAAAAAAAAAATTAAAAAAATAATTCAAAAAAAGTATTGCGAGAGCTGAAAATTTGAAAATGTTTCTATTATTGAAAATAAATAGAAACATTTTGAGTTACCCCGTAGATAACTCTAGGAGATTATAGTTTAACTTTCAAAGAAATCTTGAATTGAAACCCAAAGAAATCAAAAAATTATTCAAAATATTACTTTTTTGTTCAAAATAATGAAATACATTTTTGACTCACCCCGTATATAAATTTAAAGCCTATGCTAAAAATTTCTCTTTTAAAGAAAATTAAAAGTCACCTATCGCTGATAAGGTGCCATGTCTAAAAGTCTTAAATAATAAATAACATTAATAAACATTTTTGACTCACCCCGTATATAAATCTAAAGCCTATGCTAAAACTTTCTCTTTTAAAGAAAATATTACTTTTTTGTCCTTAAAAAATTTTATACTCAATACCTACTATAAATATATTAGTTAGGTATTTTAAATCTGCTAGCCTAAAAATGGCTGCCTATAATATGATTATCATCATTTTATAAACCTACCACATCTGTCCATTTGAAAATCGTTGGTGTTCAATTAACGTTAACGTTAATAGCGGCGGACGTTAATTTTAGGACTATCTGTCTATCTATTTTGGCTTCGTTGGTTTGTCATAATTTGGCAGAATTTTTTTCTAACGTTGGTGTCACTTATTTTTGTTTGGTTGACACTTCTAGTTCACGTCATAATTTGGTTTTATTTGTGTACATTAATAACCTCCAGTTTTCAATTCCTATCAACATGTTGTTAAATTGTATTGTTATAAAATGGTTATTAAAAGTATTTGTAGTATATTTAGAAGGTGCCATTGTATATTTGAATTAATTTTAGTGAGAAATTGTTAATACCTAACCCAAACTGACACTATCAACAAAATAGGCGTTCAAAATGTGGACATACAGCCGTTTGTTTAAAATTTTGTCGACTATAAAGTGATCAACAACGAAGCTCTGCTCAGGCGACATAAACAAAATCATGATTTGGTGTTGGGTTGGGTTATGAAATTTCATTCGGTTTATTATAATATTTTCAGTGTGTGTAGGTTATACCTATTAATATACCAATGTTTAAAATGTGTGTGATAAAGTCGCCCGTAGCGTATTTAGTTTATTAATATAGTTAAATTATGTACCTAACACAAAAGTGTATTGTTTATATTTGTAGTTTAAGGAATTTTAATTATTGTGTATTTTGAAATAAAAACATTGAGCAAGTAAGCGTAGTTATAGGTACGTGATTTTCTAGGTATAAGATAAATAAGTAGCAGTTTAATTTTACTATAGGTAGTTTTTTATTCCTTACTTCTATTTATAATGGATACCTATTATAGGTATATGGCTACTTGTTTAATATCGGTTCAAAATCACATATCTATATTTAGTTTCATTGAAAGTTTTTAATATACCTACTACTTGGAATTTTTGTAACAAAAACAGTAATGAAAGAACTGAATCGGTACCAAAAGACGTCGTCCTATACATAGGTTACAACTCAGATCAGCTGTAAAATATTTTGGGGCACAACCTCACACACTTTTTTGGTGTGTAAAAGGAACGTGCGTTTAAAATAGGTGAGTGAAAATTGCTACTCCTCGTTGTTGTGAAATGAGATTTAAAGATTAATACTTGTTCAATGCAATTTACGTTATTCTTTTTATAGGATTGTTACTAATAATATACGAAATTGCATGTCCCATATGCTTTTCTAAGAATATAGTCATGAAAATGGCTTTCAAAATAAATCGACAAATTCCAATATAGTTGCACCTCTAGTTTCACGTCATAATTTGGTTTTGGTAAGATTGTTTTTTCTAACCGACAGACAAATTGCTTGTGTCAAATATTTTGTAATAACCTGACAGTTTTTGGCATTATTTTCATGTTTAAGAGCAATTCCTATCAACATGTTGTCAATTGTATTGTTATAAAATGGTTATTAAAAATAGTAGTAGTAAATTGAGAAGCTGCCATTGTGTATTTGAAGTAATTTTACTGAAAAAGTGTTGTTAACCTAAAGTGAGAGCCGTCAGATGGGTGGATGTGATCATATGTTTCAATAACTTAAGTCAGATTGATGGATGTACGAAGTCTCGAAGATTTTCCAACATTTTTAGTTTACAATTAAAAATCTAATAAAGGGCCGTACCATACCGTAAAAGTGCACTCCCGTGTTTAGAACAGTGCCTAGTATAAATCAAAATGCTTTTATTGTATGTGTGGATGGTGCAAAAAGGTAAATTTATTGATTTAGTAGTAGCATTTTTTGCAGTTTTGTACTGTTGTTTTGTTTATTTTCCTCGTAGAAAAAGTTATTCACCTCCTTTTCACTTTTTAATTTCGTTTTTGTAGATCTAAATATATTAATAAAATACATAATTTTAATGCATTCAATCAGCTTTGATAAGTACCCTATTCCAGTCTGCAAAAAATAAAGTTTCCATATAAATAAAGCTAGGGCCATGCCTCCGGCATGGCGAGATGCCAACTTACACGCAAATCAGGCCTTTTTTTCCGGATTTTAGACAAAGACGCGAAGGTCACTCGTTATAGTATATTAACAAGAAATCCCTTTGGGATTTCCCAGTCGTTGTGTGGTAGTTTTGTCTATGAAAAAAGTCATTGAGGGTTATAAAAAAAATGAAAAAAAAAATAAAAAAAAAAAATTTCAAGGAAAAAGAAATGCGTCAAAAAAAAATTAAAGAAAAAAAATTTTAAAAAAAAATTGAAAAAAAAATACAAAAAAAATGATTAAAAAAAGTATTGTCAGAGCTGAAAATCTGAAAATGTTTCTATCTATTATTGAAAACAAATAGAAACATTTTTGAGTTACCCCGTAGATAACCTCTAGGAGCATATAGTTTAACTTTCAAAGAAAACTTGAATTGAAATCTAAAGAAATCAAAAAATTCTTCAAAATATTACTTTTTTGTCCAAAATAATGAAATACATTTTTGACTCACCCCGTATATAAATCTAAAGCCTATGCTAAAAATTTCTCTTTTAAAGAAAATATTACTTTTTTGTTATTGAAAAATTTTATACTAAATACCTACTATAAATATATTAGTTGCAGCGTAACAAGTTTAAATTTGTAATTGAGTAGTAAAATCGTAAATCTGAAAATATTTTAAGTAGAATACTACGCTACTACTCCACTAGTCGTTGTTTGTTGGAGAGCATTGGGCGTCGGATGAGCACTAGCCAGATTTACTATTTAAATGAGCGCCACTCACTTTATTGTTTTACTAGTGAAAAATGAGAAATTACTAGGGTAATTAATATCATAGTCGTAATTAATATCATAGTCGTAACTATCACAATCAAACACAGATATTTAGACAGACAGTGCATTTGTTTTATTAAATCTTTCGATGACATACGAAGTGTTAGCCAGGTAGACAATATTTATATATTCAAATTAATGTTCAAATTATTAAACTTTGTAAAATTACATAAAAATTATTATGTTCAAAATACTCAAATATTAGAAGTTAAACACGCCCTTCCCAGATTCATGAACCTTTACAATAGATGCGCATATTTTTTTTTATCGTAATATATATATGACATAGCTAACGGCTAAACCTATTTACTATAAATTAAACAAAATTCACATCAATAAAATCAAAAACTATCATTTTCAAAATAATCAGTTAGTAAAACAGGTTAGATCTTACTCATTATTGGATTAGGATATATGCACTGCTGTCCGTTTTATCCACACCATACTATTCTAATTTTCTTAAAAATCTATCTTCTCTTCCATCACCACTTTACTACATACAACCACACATAACTATTTGGAGCAACAGAATACTGTCCAATTCTTGATATTCTATGACGTTACTAGTCGGAAAACTAGTATAAGTACCACCACAGAAGTCCGTGATTCCATTCACATTCAACGAACAATCATTAAATACATCTAGAGTATTAGACGCATCCAAGAGATGAAAAATATTTAAGAACAAACCACCATGTTTGTTTCCAGTACCATACATATATATACCGAAATAAGTCATTAAGCCATCAAAGCCATCCAAAATGAAAAATTTGTCCACCGGGTAGAAAACACCCTAAAATAATTCATAAATTTTCACTCTTATGTACATATAATTATGGACAAAACCTATTCTTAAAGAGGTTTAAAATTTTAGAGCAACTCACCCTACATTCCTCGTCGACCGGATAATAATGAAATAATTCTATCAGAATCAAAACACCTGGGACACTATTTGTCGTTAATTACGTATTTTCATATCACGAATCATGATAAAACCTTTAATGCAACCTAATCAGGTAGGTATATTAACAACATAAAATTATCTGAAGAAAAATTTTAAAGCACGTCTGCCATCTTTTCTCTTGGCAAGGAAAAAGGGAAGATGAACCAAATTGATGTCCTGAGGACCAATCAGAACTTAGTAAACTACTCCTGCATGAAATCAGGGTAGGCAAACAATAAAACAAGTGGTTTATGTTCTGGAACATAACAATGAAAAATAAGCACACAACCAGAAACAACCAAGACCAGTACCAGTGGTAGCTAGTATGTATCTTATTATAAACATATTATTTATTTAAAATGTATATGATTAAAATCATTGTTTACATATATGTCATTCGCAACTAGCATGACTAAATGATTATTCATGATTGAATACTATTTTTGTCTTTCGTAATAAAATGCGATATGGTATATACCGTAAAATATACCAAGGTTATAATTATATTGCTGGTATTCTAATAGTGATTACACCTGATCTATTTAATAGTACGACCTCTACAACATAGATGTCGCGACGGTATCAAATTTGAATATTAATTAATAATTAATATTGTTTCGCAATCAAATTCAATTTATTCACTACAATGATAATAAAAAAAATAATTGTAGCGGTATGCAGTAGAACTAAATGTATAAAATTTTTAAAACGCTACACTACCCCTCTCCGAAAAAGAAAATAGGCTAAGCTATTAGGCTATTTTAAAATATGCCCTCCGGGGTAGACAACAGGTTAGTCCGTCCTGCATTTAATGGATTACTGACGAAAAGATACGGCTGCACAGCAATTATTGTGCACCAGGAATGGTTTCCACTTGAAGAATTAGTGCTAGGGTGAGTTAGACCATTGAATATGAGATAGTTGATTGGTAGTAACTACGCGTACTAAACGCCCGGGTATGGGGTCATAATAGAGAAGTCAAATTCGGGAAAAGTCAAAGTCAGGGAGGTTACATAATCGAGGAACGTCAAATTCAACTACCCAAATTCATCAATCGGAATCGAAATAGGATTATTTATAATATAAAGTATATATGCTACTGAGTATTTATACAGAAACTATGTACAGAATCTAGATTCATAATGAAACAAAATATGTATATGTGCCAGAAATATTCTACCACCAAATTCATAAGAGAAATATCTTAGTGCTAACTTTGTATTAACTATATACAACAGTTCAACTAGCTGTTTTACAAAATTATGAATAACTCGATCTACGGAAAATCCGTCGAGAATGTAGATAATAGACAAGATATTAAATTAGTAACGAGTTGGGAAAATAAAGGAAAACATTTGGGAGCGCGCGCATTGATCGCGAAAACACATTACAAAACATCTTCGATTTTTACGGAAAACCTGGTAGCAATTCATCTGGGTAAATTAAAGATTTTTTATGATAAACCAATATATCTAAGATTTTCTATATTGGATCTATCCAAAACGGTTGTGTATGGTTTCTTCTACGACGTCTTAAAAAAAAATTTGGTGACAAAATTCATTTATTATATACCGACACAGACTCTCTTATATTCAAAGCAGAACAAAAATTTTACGAGTTCATGAAAGAGAATACACACCATTTCGATACATCCAATTATAATACACAAAACTCTTTAAATATACCCGTCACAGAATCAGTCATAGGGAGATTTAAAGATGAATAGGGCTAAAGCATACTGTATCAAAACTCAGAACACGGAATTGAAACGGGCAAAAGGGGTTAAAAAATCTATTGTAAATAAAACATTGTCTATTGAAGACTATAAAAAAATAGTCACCACAGGTGGGTATATATTTCGCAAAATGAATTCATTTAAGAGCACGTTACACCATGTATATACCGAAACAATTAATAAAATTGCTCTATCACACAAAGATGATAAAAGATTTTTAATTCCGAATAGCACAAAATCAATTCCGTGGGGTCATAAAGATATCTCTTTTTATAGCATTAATCCAGAAGAGAGATTAAAAATATTATTAAATATGGTGGAAGAAATGTCTGATTAGTTCATAATTAGTTTTATTTTTTCAGTTAAAAATTCTAATTTAATTATATGTGTAGGTATAATTATAAATTAAAACATTTTTAACACATTTACTATTTAGTTAGTTTAAAGTAATTTTTTAAGGGATGTTTGAATGAGGAATATTTATGTCTACTGATTTGTATATGTATTTATTAACAATATCTGATGTGTTTTTTTTTTTTTTTTTTTGAAAGGGTCCGTACGACTTAAGTCCCCGGTTTCACTGCAGCCTCATGGGCTTATTGTGAAAAATCCCCGTATATTATGCCACCCAATCCAGCAGCCCTGTACCCTCCACTAACTTGTGGAGTTCAGTTATGCGTTGGGTGTCAATATCTGCTGGCGCAATCAGCGAATGCCCAAAAATAACGTGTCTTCTTCGTTGTAGAACTACACACTCACATATTACATGGTAAGCTGTTTCAACTGCCCCATTACACAATCTGCATTGATGTTGTGTTTAATAAACTAATATTGTGTTATTTCATTTTTTTTTTTTCATTAATGTTTTCATAATAAATTTTAATAATGAATTTTAGATAAAATAGTGTCTGTTAGTAACTATATATTTATTAGCATTTAGCAATAGTTGACTGTTTTTTTTTTAATTTATGTTTCGATTTCAATTATGTGAATAAATTGTTTTATTTTATTTGAATTTGCCTCTCTATTATTTGTGGCGTAATACAAGCAAAAATCAATAAATCCGACGTATATTACCCACTAGGTACCTATATCTCTGTACGAAAAAACGGTTTCTTCTAATACTTTACAACACATCTGACATAATCTAGGTAGATGGCCAATAAAAATAAATTTATTGATTTGTTTTATAAATATTTTTTTGTCGAATGATGGAAACATTTTTTTATTTTTGTTATATATTTTTACTTAATACAATTAAATCATAATTATGATTTATTTATTTATTTATTATAGTTAATTATTATTATCCATTTGCAAAAATACAATTAACAATACATACACGATAATACGGCACATGAGAGGACTCATGTATACCTAAATACATTAAAAAAGGCTAAATTAAAACTAAAACTATCCAATTATGGTTATGATTAAATATTCCGCTATACATTTATATCAAACATAAATAATGATTGTATTTCGTTGTCCTAAATAACTCAAAATATACATTTCTGATTGACACATCTCCTCCAGAATATGATCACTCAATTGTTCCACACAACGTTTTGGTAGCCATACTTGTAGCCAAGAATTCTCAATATCGTCAAAAATAATCGCTGAGATCGCCTGACCGTATTTTGTCTGCGACTTTGAAATTTTCTTCATTGGGTATCGTTTATTTATCTCCAACGACGTCAACATTTTCACCGGAGTTTGGTTATTTAGTAATGCATTTATACTATCCAAATCAGATCTTGCTAGCGCCATTTTAATTACGTAAAAAAAAATTTATATCTCTTAATATTATTAAACAAATTAAAATAGTTGATAATCTAAGATTTTCTTCTAACTTGAGAATAATCAAGAGAGATCAAACACGCACTCTTTTATATACCAACGTATTCATTCACCTGTGTTATTAAAAAAGAAGGAATCACATTAGCAACCCTCTCTTTCTTTTTTATATAGTTGACACACGCATACGTATATATTAGCCGATTGTAAATATTCCCCTCTCCATATATTGTGGGTTTGATCGTTAGAAACCGACATCCATTAGTTCGAGTAATGGAGGGGTTTCTCAAATGCTGAGGAGAAAGGGTTGCTTTTGACATATACACATATAAGCCGAAGGTAGATATCCCCCTACTTTTGATTGTTGGTTTGACGTATGTAAGGTCTTTTTCCCATTAATTCTAGAAATAACACACTAATCAAATTATAAACAATCCTTACAATTACGAACTAAGAGTAATAACTAAAATATAAACAGATTAACCCAAAAAATATTCCATTTTCTCAACAACCTTAAAATTATCTAGAAACCCACAAGTTGAAACATCAGTCCAAACAGGAACAGAATTGTTTCTGCGCACATCAATCCAGTTAACAGTTCCTGATTGCTGGACGCGTTGGACTTGCTCTAACTTGGACAGGAGCCCTTTCAAGATGTCAGAGAGGTCACCCTCGATTCCCTGTAGTGTCAAAGTTCCACTTCCAGAGGGAGAGCTCTCCTCCATGTATTTGAAAAAATCCTGTCCAAATTTTCTATCTCTCTTTCCACTGAATACAGGTGAGGCAGCAATCTGTTTGGAGCCTTGAGCAAGCCATCCCGTCTGATTAGCAGATGCCAACTTTGAGAATACCTTCATCCTTACTAAAGAGATATTGGTTGTGACACTGTCGCTAGTGTTCATACCTTGGAAATTTTTACCTAGAGCATCCCTTTTAAACCATGTCCCTTGATCAGTGATTTCGCTTAAGACCCCCAAGTCCTCCTTATACGAACCCCACCAGCAATGGAAGATGATCTGCGCTGCCTCCGCATCAGTAAAGGACCCATTGAAAGACACTTTTACCTGAGCAATACTAAACAGATCGTAGAATAATGCAGAGGTGAGTCCAGACATGGTTAAATGTTTGCGAATTGTCACAGGATGTACTGCCAGTGCAAAAGGGCTCAATCCACTGGGGGTTTTGCATTTACTTTCAATTATATTTATTTGATTAGGTTTTCAACCCATATTTTCGGTTTTTTTTTTATATAACCCTCAATGACTTTTGTCATAGATAAGACTACCACAAAACAACTGGGAAATCCCTCAAGGAATTCTTGTGTTCAAATAAAGCGTGGCATCCGCGTATTTCTCATCTTTTCTTCATTGTTGCCGGAATTTGAATGAATGACATATAAATAATATGGATTTGTTTCAACAACGAAATTATTTTAGCAAAGTTAAAATAAAATAAACTTGGGGACATCAAGATTATATTATTAACATATATAGTTAATAATAAATTTCACTTATCTTAATACTCCATCATTCCAAGGGTGGCTACGAAGCTTTTAAATTTGTCCCTCGTTGCGTACTAGCCGCTTAGCGACACTAATACGTTCCCTCGTTGCTGGCCCCGGTGTGGACACCAGTACTACCTTTTCTTTAAACTAATTCTTGACTACGAACGATTTCTTACCGTATCTTCTTTGTCAAACATTTTTTAACTTTCCTTATGACAAATAACACAACACCAATTGTCCCTAGCGTTAGCAGAATGATTTCTATCCATGAAAATTCAATTTTACCGTTTTTTCCCACAGCTGTAACACCATAGTGGTGGCCTGGACAATAATAATTTCTTCTTTCGATTGTGATTTACCCATTTTATTTTAACAAACCCGATTTTATTTTATTAATCATTATTCCGTTTAAAATTTCTATTTATTTTGTTTTGTTTTATTTCATTTTATTTTTTTTTTTTAATTAATTACACACATAGCTGACAGTTTTTTGTTTTCTTTTAAGCACATAACTAGCAGGATCTAAACACGTAACTAGCAGGATCGCCATGTAATGTAATGGATTGCCATTATAATGATTGAACATCTTGTTCTGAGGTTCTTCACACGTGTTTAAATAAACCCTGTGAGGTTTAGTATTTTCATAACTTTTATTATAAAACGTGTACACCCCGTTACATTCCCCAATATTAAATATTAATCTATCATGTCTAGTTGAACTTATGTCTCTAATGCTAATATATTGTATTCCTACTTAACTTAAACTTATTACCTTAATTCCTACCTAAGCATTATATTAATTATTGCAAATATGATAAATATTAAGTAAGTTCAATACTCTATGAAAAAGCTGCGTTAGCTGTCTGTGCAATTTGCAATACTTATTTTATATTAATATTTTAAATTAAATTTATTAAATATAATATTTTACACAAACTGCCATCACAAATGTTTATGGTTTAGAGAGGGTATTCAACAATAATAAAATGGAATACGATATTGTCGGCCCATTGAGGTTTGCTTCTAGGAGATTTTTCCACCATATTAATCTGTTACTTATTAGTGATGATGCTAATGAACGTTATCATTACTGTTGGATAAAAAATCTTCCTAAATTGTTGTCGAAACAAGTATCCACCCATCAACATGGAATTAATTTATGTGACGGTTGTTTATTATTTTTTAGCTCAAATCAATTATTAAAATCGCATCAAATGTATGATTGTAATCATATTAGTGTATGCACACCGTCGAAAAATTTGAAAATGGATAGGTTTGGTAAAAGCGTACCGGAAAATATATATTGAAAGTCGAAAATTTTGAGAAGCAATTACCCGTACCATTCATAGTTTATGCAGATTTCGAATCAATATTAAAACTGTTAGTTTATGTTGATAAACTGAATAAAATAAAGATATTTATTTTGGTAGTTTAGTTTAAAGAAACACTTTTATTCTACTTGACAAAAACTACTATTTCATTTCTATATTTTTGACAACTTCAAAACTTATATTATTAATAATAATAGACATGTGCCAATTATTATAACATGGTAAATCAACCACAGTGTGTTGAGTTTTCCAACACCCCACCTACTTGGCATATTTCTATATCATTAATATAAACCAAAATAATTAAAACATTCTTGAAACTTCTTTCCTGACACTGGCTTCGTTAGAACATCAGCAATCATTTGATCTGTGCTAATTTGATGCATGGATATTTTTCCAGCCTCAATGGTTTCTCTTATAAAATGATGACGAATGTCTATGTGTTTCGTCCTGCCATGGTAGACGCTATATAGAGATAAATCAATTGCTCCTTTATTGTCGCAAAACATTGGTATGGTCTTTGTTTGTATTTCTTTTATATTAAGTTCATTAAATAATTGTTGTAACCAAATTGCTTCCTTTATTCCGTGACTGAGTGCCATGTACTCTGCCTCTGTGGTGGATAAAGCAACTGTTTGCTGTTTCTTACAATTCCACGAAATTAATGAATTTCCCAATTTGAACACATATGCAGCATATGATTTTCTATCGAATCGCAATATCCAGCGATTACTTTTGCATCGTTTTCACTTTTCTTGTAAACAAGTTTTTTATTTACAGTCCCCTTCAAATACCGCAAAATTCTCTTTACTGCCTCCCAATGTGGTTTGCCCGGATTGTTGTTAAATTTGCTAACAACACTTACTGCATGACTTATATCTGGCCTTGTCCATTGGGATAAATATATTAATTTTCCAACAGCTTCTCTGTAAGGCACGTCCTTCATTTTATTAATTTCTTCTTGTGTTTTAGGTTCCATATTTTTAGTTAGTTTTGTGCTACTTAATATTGGTGTTGTAACCGGATGACAGTTTTCCATATTAAATTGCTTCAAAATTGATTTTATATACATTTCTTGATCTAAAGATAATTGTCCTTCTGCGCGATTTCTTTCAATTCTGATACCCAAACATTGATTTACAGGACCCAAATCTTTCATTTTAAATGTAGTTTTTAACTTATCTTTGAACATTTTTAATTTCTGTTTATTATTTGAAAATATTAACAAATCATCAACGTAAACCGTAACGAAAAGAATTTCGTCTTTTTCCAATTTATAATATAAGCATGAATCTACTTTCGATTGAGTTAATTTATTTTTAATTAGCTCACTGTGTAATTTCTTATTCCATGCTCTACCAGACTGTTTTAACCCATATATTGCTTTATTTAATTTACAATATGTTTTAATATTTTCGTTCATATCCAATTTTGGTAATTCCATATAAATCTCTTCTTCTAGATCTGAATTCAAATAAGCTGTTACTACATCCATTAACTCGATTTCCAAATTTAATTCTACTGCAATGGCTAGCATCGCTTTTATTGTATTTTGTTTAACAACTGGTGAAAATATCTCGTTATAATCAATACCCTCTTGTTGGTTATAGCCTTTGGCAACTAACCTGGCTTTATATTTTTCTAATTTTCCATCAGCACCATTTTTTATTTTAAATACCCATTTACTTTTTACGGGATTTCTTCCCTGTGGTATGTTATCAACAATTGTCCATGTATTATTTTTAACATGTGACTGTATTTCTTCGCTCATAGCTTCTTTCCATTTTTCTGAATCTTCTCTTGTCAACGCATCTTCTAGATTTTCTGGGTCTGAATAATTCTTTTCTTTCGCCAAACAAACAAAATCATGCAGATATCCAGGTTTTCTTCTATTTCTTTTTGGTTCTTCATCAACTTCTTGTTCTCTAATTTCTGCTTCATTATTCTTTTCCGCACTTACTGGTCTATCTTCAGTAGTATAACTTTCTTGTTCTCTAATTACTTCATTATTCTTTTGCGCACTTGCTGGTCTATCTTCTGTAGTATAACTTATTATTATTTCATTTTCTTGTCGGTTTTGATATATTTTGTTATTCGTGAAAAATTCACTTTCTTCAAAAATTACATTTGCCGAAATTATCACACGATTTTTGTTAATATCATACAATCGAAAAGATTTTGAATTCTCTTCATATCCTAAGAAAATACATTCCATAGATTTTTTATCTAATTTTCTTCTTTTTACATTAGGTATCTGCAAAAGCTTTACAACCAAATACTCTCAAATATCCCACATACGGGTTTCTGCCTGACCAAGCTTCCTCAGGAGTCATATTTTCTAAAGCGACTGTAGCTGATCTATTCTTTAAATATACTGAAGTATTTAATGCTTCAGCCCAAAATTTCTTTTCAAGGCTCGCATCATTCATCATACTTCGTACTTTTTCCATAATGGTTCGATTAGAGCGTTCTGCAACACCATTCTGTTCCGGAGTATACGGAGCTGATAATTGGTGAATAATCCCATTTGATTTTAGATAGTTTTCCATCATTTTGTTCACGTATTCTTTTCCATTATCGCTTCTTAGTTGTTTAATTTTCTTTCCAACTTGATTTTCAACCATATTTTTAAAATCTTTAAAAACATTTAAAACCTCAGATTTTTGACGAATAAAATATACAAATGTCTTTCGCGATTTATCATCAATAAAAGTTATAAAATATTTTGCACCTCCAAGAGATTCAGTATCCATTGGACCGCATAAATCAGAATGTATTAATTCTAATATTTCGTTAGCTGTTTTACCTTTATTCTTGCTAAAATTCGTTCTACAATGTTTTCCCATTACACAATTCTCACAAATTTTGTTGGGTTGTGATAAATTTTGAGGAAAACCAGTTACTAATGTTTGTAACTTTTTCATACCGGATTCACTTATGTGGGCAAATCTTCTATGCCAAAGATCGTAATTTGAAAAATTTTTCGTAATCCACGCTGTATTCTTAACCAAATCAAGCATGTATAACCCATCTGCAGTTTTTGAACCTTTCGCAATAATTTCTTTTGTCATTTGACTTCTGATTGTAAATTGTTTTTCATTGAATAAAATTTCATTGCCCTTACCGGTTATTTGACTAACAGATAACAAATTCATTTTTAACTCTGGTAAATAGTAAACATTTTTAACGTCAATTTCTGTATTTTCACCGTACAAATTTATATTTAAAGCAATATCGCCCATACCTTGTGGTGAAATTCGTTCGCCATTTCCAGTTTCTATGTTAAATTTGTTTGTAGTCTCTTTAATTTCTTTAAAAATTGATTTTTGTGGACTCATATGACAGGTTGCGCCAGAATCCAAGTACCAATTTCTATCGTAACAATTATCATTTGCTTCGTGAGCAAATAGTCCATGTTGGGATATAGATTTTTTTGATTTTTCTTCAACATTTGATTTTCTATATCGACAATTCTTCGAAATGTGTCAAATTTTCTTACAAATGTAACATTCTACGTTATTCTTCTTCCTCTCGCCTTGATTCGTTTTGTTTGAATTTGATTTCTTATAAAAATTGTTCTGGAAATTTTATTTTGAAACTAATGCTGATTCACCTTTAGATGTATTTTCAATTCTTCTTGATTCTTCTTGCAATAAGTTTGTAATGACATCGTCCAACTGTAAATTTTTGCAGCTGTTTTCCATTGCGATAACTAATGAATCGTATTCTTCAGGTAAATTTGCTAATAATTTAAAAGCCATATATTCATCAGTAACTTCTCGACCAACACCTTTAAGTTCATTTTGAATTTCAAGCATTTTATTAATATAACTTTCCATTTTGTTAAAATCGTTAAATTTTGTAGAGTAAAGCTGCCTATCCAAAATAATTTGCCTTCTCAAACCTCGACTTTCGAATGCATTTTCCAATGTTTGCCATGCTTCTTTGGCTGAGGTAGCACTTCTAGTTCTAACATAAATGTTTGGAGAAATATTCAAAACTATAGTTGCTAATGCTTGTTGATCAATTTCTTTATCTACCTGTGGTTCCTCAATAGCTTTCCACAATTTTTCTTTAATGAGAAGCATCTTCATTGCATATTTCCAGGTTGCATAATTGTTATTACCTTCTAATTTTTCCATCCTGTATGCAGATTGACTGGACATTTTCTGTCTTCTTTAAATTTAAGTTTATAATAATTATACCACTTAAAATCACAGCAAATTATTCTGGGCCCATAACCCTGTTAGTTTATGTTGATAAACTGAATAAAATAAAGATATTTATTTTGGTAGTTTAATTTAAAGAAACACTTTTATTCTACTTGACAAAAACTACTATTTCATTTCTATATTTTTGACAACTTCAAAACTTATATTATTAATAATAATAGACATGTGCCAATTATTATAACATGGTAAATCAACCACAGTGTGTTGAGTTTTCCAACAAAAACCAATCACAACGTGCGAACCTAATCCAAAAAATTCCTATACACATCAGACATTCAAACATGAGCCATACGCCTTTTCATACTACATTAAATGTCGTCATGATGATTCAAAATCTAAATTGGTATTATATCGCGGAGAAAATGCTGCTAAAGAATTTGTAAATAGATTGGAGACCGATTTAAGAGTAAGTTATAATCGCTATTTAAGCGTAGTTGTACCAATGTTGCTTTTGAATGACGATGAAATATTGGAATTCCAGAATGCTAAGATATGTGCCATATGTAATAGAGAATTTGTAGATAACGATATAAAAGTAATGGATCATGATCATATCACAAGGGTTAAACGATCTGGAGCCACGCACTCAATTTGTAATTTAAATTTTAAAATACAACATTATATTCCAATAGTCTTTCATAATATGTCATACGATAGTCATCTTTTCATTAAACAGTTGATCGATAACGATAGTCAATTAGATGTTATCGCGCAGACCAAGGAGAAGTATATGTTGATAACAAAACGCGTTCCTATGAATTCATACATTGATAAAAATGGACATTGTAAAACAAGATACATGCAAATGCGATTTATTGATAGTTTTAATTTCCTACAATCATCATTACAAAACGTTAGTGATAGTTTACACACAGATCAGTTTAATGCCACACGTAAATATTTTGGGAGAACTGAAAAATTTTAATTAATTAATGAGACAAAAAGGCATGTTCCCATATAATTTTTTAGATGATTTGCAAAAATTAAACACCCCATATTTACCAACAAAAGACGATTTTTTTGATAAGTTAAATGACGAAGCGGTTAGCGAAGTTGATTATAACACAGCGCAAGAGGTGTGTGGAAAATATTTGAATGTGAATCCCTAGGACAATATGCAGATATATATTTACAATCTGATGTACTCTTACTATGTGACGTATTTGAAAGATTTAGAGACATATCAATTAGACCCCGGTCACTACATAAGTTTACCATCATTAAGCTGGGACAGTATGCTCCGTTTAACTAAAATTGAACTTGACTTATTGACAGACATAGACATGGTGCATTTTTTCAAGGCAGGTATTCGCGGTGGAATTAATCAGTGTTCTGATAGAATGCACGTGGCAAACAATGCATTAATACCTGGTTTTGATGAAAGCAAACCAGAGAGTTATATTATGTATTTGGATGCAACCAATTTGTATGGCCATTCAATGTCACAATCACTACCTGAAAACGACTTTTCTTGGCTATCGAAAGAGGAAATTAGCGAATTAGACGAACATAATCGACGCGGTTTCATATACGAGGTTGACATTGAATATCCCACGTATCTCCACGACGAACATTCGGATTTGCCGTTCCTAGTTGAAAGTCTTATACCACCTCTTTCTAAAAGCCTTAAGCCCAAGTTAATCCCAAATTTACTCAATAAAGAGAAATATGTGGTGCATTATCGTACGTTGCAACAGGCTGTAAGACACGGTTTAATAATAAAAAATATTCACAGAGTTTTGGGTTTTAATCAGTCTCGCTGGTTGAAAAAATATATTGATTTAAATACATCATAACGTAATAAAACAACTAATAAATTTGAAAAATCGTTTTACAAAATTATGAATAACTCGATAAAAGATATTAAATTAGTAACGAGTTGGGATAATAAAGGAAAACATTTGGGAGCGCGCGCATTGATCGCGAAACCACATTAGAAAACATCTTCGATTTTTACGGAAAACCTGGTAGCAATTCATCTGGGTAAATTAAAGATTTTTTATGATAAACCAATATATCTAGGATTTTCTATATTGGATCTATCCAAAACGGTTGTGTATGGTTTCTTCTACGACGTCTTAAAAAAAATTTTTGGTGAGAAAATTAATTTATTATATACAGACAAAGACTCTCTTATATTCAAAGCGGAAGAAAACTTTTACGATTTCATGAAAGAGAATACACACCATTTCGATACATCCAATTATAATACACAAAACTCTTTAAATATACCAGTCACAGAATCAGTCATACTGATTTAAAGATGAATATCCCAATGACCCAATCCTATCTTTTTTCGGAACTGGGGCTAAAACATACTGTATCAAAACTCAGAACACGGAATTCAAACGGGCAAAAGGGGTTAAAAAATCTATTGTAAATAAAACATTGTCTATTGAAGACTATAAAAAAATAGTCACCACAAGTGGGTATATATTTCGCAAAATGGCTCTAAAAATAATTTCCAAGAAAAACGGTTTCTTCTAATACTTTACAACACATCTGACATAATCTAGGTAGATGGCGCATAAAAATAAATTTATTGATTTGTTTTATAAATATTTTTTTGTCGAATGATGGAAACATTTTAAGGATACATTCACCCAACAGATGGCTCTAAAAAATGTTTATTAAAATGATATAAGTACTAGCGTGAAGATGGAGTTATATATTCTATTTGATAATTGGTAGTTTTGCTAGCATTAAATAAATACAAGTTCAATTATTTTTCATTATATGTGTTTTTATTTTTGTTATATATTTTTACTTAATACAATTAAATCATAATTATGCTTTATTTATTTATTATTATTATCCATTTGCAAAAATACAATTAACAATACACGATAATACACATGAGAGGACTTATGTATACCTAAATACATTAAAAAAGGCTAACTTAAAACTAAAACTATCCAATTATGGTTAAATATTCCGCTATACATTTATATCAAACATAAATAATGATTGTAGTCTATTGCCAGCACAATTTCGTTGTCCTAAATAACTCAAAATATACTTTTCTGATTGACACATCTCCTCCAGAATATGATCACTCAATTGTTCCACACAAAGTTTTGGTAGCCATACTTTTACCCAAGAATTCTCAATATCGTCAAAAATAATCGCTGAGATCGCCTGACCGTATTGTGTCTGCGACTTTGAAATTTTCTTCATTGGGTATCGTTTATTTATCTCCAACGACGTCAACATTTTCACCGGAGTTTGGGTATTTAGTAATGCATTTATACTATCCAAATCAGATCTTGCTAGCGCCATTTTAATTACGTAAACAAAAATTTATATCACTTAATATTATTAAACAAATTAAAATAGTTGATAATCTAAGATTTTCTTTGAGAATAATCAAGAGAGGCCAAACACACACTCTTTTATATACCAACGTATTCATTCACCTGTGTTATTAAAAAAGAAGGAATCACATTAGCAACCCTCTCTTTCTTCTTTATATAGTTGACACACACACACACACGCATACGTATATATTAGCCGATTGTAAATATTCCCCTCTCCATATATTGTGGGTTTGATCGTTAGAAACCGACATCCATTAGTTCGAGTAATGGAGGGGTTTCTCAAATGCTGAGGAGAAAGGGTTGCTTTTGACATATGTACATATAAGCATCTTTGGGATTTAAATTAACGCAGCAGCAGCAGCATCCAGAACACAACAATAGCTGTCAATAGAAGTAAAGTGAGGTGTTTTTCTTGGTGCAAGCTAATAGTGCATTGGAAACCTAAACTAGAAAGACTTTTTCAGACAACGTGTTTTTGTACTAGCGAGCAGCAGCTGGGTAGTTATGAAGAAAATATGGCTTTCAACATTCTAAATATTGGTGAACATGTACTTATGGATAATTCTATTATAAATTGTGAAATACATAGTCATCCACCATATGCTAATACCACATTAAATAAATCAGATGAAATTCGTTTGCCTATTTAAACTCAGGATATTTACACACTACCATCACAGAGTTATTTGTACATTGAAGGACGACTCACGACAACAAAACCAGTACCACTTTGAAGTTCATTGACAATGGTATTGTATTTTTGTTTGATGAAATCAGATATGAAATTGGTGGAACAGTGGTCTATAACTGTGTTCGTAATCCTGGCATTACTTCAACTCTCAAAGGTTATGTTTCGTTTACGAATAATGAAACTGTACGTTATGAAGCTTCTGGTTGGAATCATTTAGAAACACCTAAAATTGTCGATGCAAATGGTAACTTTAGTGTATGTGTACCGCTTAAAATGTTGATGGGTTTCTGTGAAGATTTTAAGAAAATTTTGGTTAACATTAGACAAGAATTGGTGTTGATTAGAAGCTCAACTGATGCCACAACCACTACAAAAGCGGGTGAAATGGCAAAAATTCATCTAACCAAAGTATTATGGAAAATTCCACACGTTCAAATTGACGTCTAATGAAATACATTGAAAATGGTAGAGATTTAAAAGTTGGGAAATTCATGAGTATCCACTGTTGCAACAGACTATGAGACATACCTGGAGTGTGAAAACTACAAGTCAATTGGAAAAACCTCGTTTTGTAATTTTTGCTCTACAGACTACTAAAAAGAATCAAGCTTCAACCGATATGAGTAAATTTGATCATTGTAGCATAACAAACATAAGACTGTATCTAAACTCTGAAATGTATCTATACGATAACTTGAATCTTAATTTGGCAAAAATCATTTTACCATTTTGTATGAAATATTTAATCAATTTCAACAAACTTACTATTACAAAGTTCCGACCCTTGCTTAACTTTGAAGAATTTCCAATCTATTGCACCGTTATTTGTTATAAATTGTAGCAGGCAAAATGAAAGCTTAAAAAATGGTGCTGTTGATATTCGATTGGAATTTGAATCAAATCAAATAATGCCAGATCAAACAACAGCTTTTGTTTAATTTTACATGCCGCCTGGTGAAATACAACCCTCTTACAAATGTTGTAAAAATGTTTTAAATCAATATAAAAGTGTATGTTTTATTATTTAATTGTGTTTGTGACGGTCAAAATGACCTCTGTTAAGCGACAAATTGTTGACGAAATCCATAAACCATCTAGAATTAAGTTTATGAGACGTAGTGTTGCCATTAAGTCTTTCAATGATTTATTTCAAGCTGATTTAGTTGAAATGATTCCGTATGCAAAAGAAAACAATGTTTACAAATACATTTTAATTGTTATTAATTGCTTGTCGAAATATGTGTGGGCATTCCCACTAAAAACAAAAAGTGGTTCAGAAGTGGCAAAGAATATTGTTAAAATTTTCCAGCAGCAGTCAATAAAAAAGAAGTTTTTCAACAAAGACTTTAAAAATATTATGGATAAATTTAATATAAACCACTATTGTAGTTACAGTGAAAAAAAGCCTCAATTGTAGAAAGAGTAAATCGAACGTTAAAAATTTAATGTGGAAAGAATTCGACTATCAGGGTCACTATAATTGGATTAATGTATTGCCAAAGATTGTTGAGATATGTAACAATACCAAATACACCAAAATTAAAATGAAACCCGCTGAAGTGAAGAAAAAACATGAATCTTTACTCTTAAAAACAACAATAATAAAATCAAACAAGTCGATTTAAAAGGACAAAAATTTCATATTGGTGATCATGTTAGAATCTCCAAAATTAGAGGTCCTACACTGCAAATTGGTCCACAGAAATAATTACTGTTCAAAGTGTTTTATTCACAAACCCCATTACATATTTATTGAAAGATTTAAATGAACAAGAAATTAAGGAATGCTTTTATAGAGAACAGTTGCAAAAGGTTAAATTTTCAAATGCGTATCTAGTGGAAAAAGTCATAAAACGAAATAGAAACAAATTCCTGGTTAAATGGTTGGGGTTTGATTCATCACACAACAGTTGGATTGTGGTGCCGCCTTTATTGTAGTTCATCTTTCTTCATCAAAACAACTTATAGTTGGACCAACGTTTTCTTTTTCTTAATAATCAACAATTTACACTTATAATAATTTCGACGATAAATGTTTATCACAAAGAATACATAGTATTTACATCTTTTACGTGTATTAACTAACTATATCTAATTATAAAAGTGTCTGTATTTATATGGCAATATACGTGCTAGGTCTAGATCAGTACATAAACTCTAACCTTTGCGTATTATTATTGCTTGCTTAATTTGCGCGATGTTTGGCGCTTTGGATTATGTTATTATAAACACAATTGTTTTGTATTACGTAGATTTGTTATGCCAAGTTTGTTTATGTAAGACTAATATTACGTATATTTAATAGGGTGAAATCTTGGTTAATGCAGGGTGCATACCGAGTGCACCACAGGATTAATAAAAACAATATATTATAGTCCTTATGTTTTTTTTTTATTTCAATAAATAATATACAAATATATTTATTTTCTAATTTATTCATACGATTGACTACCATTTCTACTATCATCCACCTCATCATCTCCAAGTGGTGGTTGTGATAATGATGACGTGGAGGCCGTAGTATACCAATTTGCTGAACCTGATTCAATTTTTCTTTTACCATGGTAGTCAATCATCACATCCTCATCATCCCATTGGTGTTCAATAGGATGTAATTTTACCTTGCCTAGCTGTTGTCGTCTTTTCTCCATTATGGCTAGATCTTCTGGCTGTTCATCCAAAAGATTAAATTTGTATCGGCGTACCACATCCTCCATTACGTTAAATTCTTCATCTTTTTCCAACTTGGTGCGCAAGTAACGTATTAGTAGGTTACCGAATTTTTGTTTAAGCATAGATCTACGTGGAGAGTACCATACCATGTTGAAAAAAAATCTTTAACACTAAATAAATAAACGAAACTTAGTGGAATAACTGCTTCACGACTATCAACGCTGATGATATTGGAAAATTATACCGATCTTCCGTAAATACTACAATTGTACAAGGTGTAGTAGACATTTTTTTTAAATTTGTTTTTTGAACACTGGTGTGTGTGTGTGTGTGGTTATTGTTTGTGAACTGATTTATGCATTATGAGATTGTCTGCATTGATACTAATTTTTGTTCTACGTAAGCTTTATTCAAGTTCAAATATGTTTCTATGTAAAAAAATATCACGCGCTTCTGTCTGTTTAAAAGTTTTTGCAAAATCAGCAGAATTATTCCAAGAGTTTTTTTATTACCATAAAACAAGTTATAAATATTAATATACAGGGTATTCTTATATGGAATCAAATTTAATATATCATTAGCGTACATTGTTATTTCTTTTACATTATTATTTATTGATATACTACATGTATTTTCTTCGCAACAGTATGTTATCAAAATATCTTCACTAATTGGTTTCATCACATTATTCCATTTATACCACGTTCCATAAACAGTTAAAATATGTTCTTCAAAAAAATCCAGAAATTCAAGAAATTCATTGTATGTAAAGTCAATATAATTATTGTAACAATAAAAGCGAACTAAATTATTGGTTACCTTAACATTTATATATGACTCAATGTTATAATCATATAAAATCCTCATTGGTGTAGAAATTCATTAATAGCGCTCCTTTCTTAAAGATGGCTTTGTTTTCTGATGTGTTTAATTGCGCGAATGGACGCGTTCCAATTGCTTCCATAGTGTCCCAGACTCTATCAACGAAAACCGGAGTCTTCGAAAATGTCACTGGCACAGTAACTGGATGCAGGTCGCGAGCAAGCGGCAACGATGGGACAGAGGTTGGATCAGTGATTTTCAACCGTGCAAAGATTCCTGCCATAATGGCGTTGTCCGTCTCAGCATTCTTCTTCTTTCTAAATGCATCGAACCTTCTTTGTGCGGATGGTTTTCCACCTTTCTTTCCTCCACCAGTATTCTCTGATGTTTTATTTTCTATTTTCGCTTCTTCAGCAAGCATGATATATATATATATATGGTAACGTTTTTTTGGGGTATAGGCTATTAATTTAGGGCTTAATCGGAGAAAACGTTACCACATAGTTGATTTTCAACAAGAGGGCTAAGAAAAAATCAAATTTATTTATATATATATATATATATATATATATATATATATTATAAATACCACATACCACAAGTACCCAGGATGGTAATAAGATAAATGAATAATCAATATGTATTGCATAGATGTAATGTATAATAACTGTGGAAGAATGTATGTCCAAATTCGGTGAATCCGTTCCACTTAAGTTTGTGTTATATGAACTTTGTGTTTTTTTAAGACTTTGTTGTTGCGTGGTTTCGTGTAAATAAGTGTAGAATTTATTGTTATTGTTTATTGTATAATATTTATATATATATATATATATATATGTTTACACGTATAAATTAATATCCCTGGCCCGGGTCTCTATATTTATAGTATTAATATTAATAAAACCCGTACAGTCCGTCTCTGTCTAAAATTGGGAAAAAAAGACCAAAAGTGTGGCGGATTTGGCATCTAGCCACGCCGAAGGCGTGGCCCCCGCTTTATTGATATAGAAACTTTATTTTTTGCACAATAGAATAGGCTATATATTAAAGCGGATTGGATGCATTAAAATTATGTATTTTAATCATTTATATACCTCTGCACAAACGGAATTAAAGTGTGAGAAGGAGGTGAATAACTTTTTCTACGAGAAAATTCAAGAAAACAACAAGCACAAAACTGCAAAAAATGCTACTACTAAATCAATAAATTTACCTTTTTGTAACATCCACACATACAACAAAAGCATTTTGATTTATACTAGGCACTGTTCTAAACACGGCAGTGCACTTTTACGGTATGGTACGGCCCTTTATTACATTTTTAATTGTAAACTAAAAATGTTGAAAAATCTTCCGAGACTTCGTACATTCATCAATCTGACATAAGTTATTGTTATGTATTGTTGTAACCTGACGTCTTCTGGTACCGATTCAGTTCTGTCATTACTGTTTTTGAGTTCTGTCATTACTGTTTTTGTTACAAAAACTTTCAATGAAACTAAATATAGATATGTGATTATAATAAGAAGCCATATACACCTATAATAAGTATCCATATAAATAGAAGGAATAAAAAACTACCTATAGTAAAATTAAACTGCCACTCATAAACTTTCGCAGAGAATAACAACAATGAACACAAATTATGAGTAAACATTGCAAAGTAAGTATTGTACATATAAATTCTTTATTTTAGGCTACTAACTAGGTACCTACTACCATCGAAAATATACTACGACCACGATTTTTATATCTACGGTGCTACTACTACACAATGTAATACATTCGTTGTTGCTATTACCTACGTATATTATGATCAAAACAACAACAACATCTAATTACAGTGAAATCGTACCTTTTGCAAACACAGACATAGGTAGAATACCTAATAAATGTAACTACCTACTTCAAATACGTAATGAAGGTTATATTAAACAACAAAGTGATAGAAACAGAAATATACCTATGCAAGTAAGTACCGATTCAGTTCTGTCATTACTGTTTTTGTTAATTCCAAGTAGTAGGTATACTAAAAACTTTCAATGAAACTAAATATAGATATGTGATTTTGTAGCGATATTAAATAAGTATCCATTATAAATAGAAGTAAGGAATAAAAAACTACCTATAGTAAAATTAAACTGCTACTTATTTATCTTATACCTAGAAAATCACGTACCTATAACTACACTTACTTGCTGAATGTTTTTATTTCAAAATACACAATAATTAAAATTTCTTAAACTACAAATACAACACAGTTTTGTGTTAGGTGCATAGATAATTTAACTATATAAATAAACTAAATTTGGACTACGCGCGACATCATCACACACATTTTAAAAACATTGGTATATTAATAGGTATAACCTACACACACTGAAAATATTATAATAAACCGAACGAAATTTCATAATTTTTAAACACCAAATCATGATTTTGTTTATGTCGCCTGAGCAGAGCTTCGTTGGTCACTTTATAGTCCACATAATTTTAACAAACGGCTGTATGTCCACATTTTGAACGCCTATTTTGTTGATAGTGTCAGTTTGGGTTAGGTATTAACAATTTCTCACTAAAATTACTTCAAATATACAATGGCATATTCTAAATTTACTACAAATACTTTTAATAACCATTTTATAACAATACAATTTAACATGTTGATAGGAATTGAAAACTGTTAGGCTATTAATGTACACAAATAAAACCAAATTATGACGTGACCTAGAAGTGTCAACCAAACAAAAATAAGTGACACTAACGTCAGAAAAAAATTCTGCCAAATTATGACGTGAAACTAGAGGTGCAACTATATTGGAATTTGTCGATTTATTTTGAAAGCCATTTTCATGACTATATTCTTAGAAAAGCATATAGGACATGCAATTTCGTATATTTTTAATAACAATCCTATAAAAAGACTAACGTAAATTGCATTGAACAAGTATTAATCTTTAAATCTCATTTCAATCAATGACCTTTATTTAATATCTTATGCTTATGCAACCTCCAACACATCATTATGGTATTTACGGTTGCATAACCTCTTCTATGGAATAAGACACTTTTCGATGCTCTTCAATTTTGTCTAAAGTAGATTGCAATCGAAAAACTTTTAAATCTTTAGAAATTTTTAACGTACACTTTAAATTTATATACAGGGTGAATCAAAAATGTATTTCTTTATTTTGTTAAGGTGAAATAGTATTGTTTTGAATAACTTTTTGATTTCTTTAGATTTCAAATCAAGATTTTTTTAAAAGTTAAACTATAAGCTCAAATTTATATACAGGGTGAATCAAAAATGTATTTCTTTATTTTGTTAAGGTGAAATATTTTGAATAACTTTTTGATTTCTTTAGATTTCAAATCAAGATTTTTTGAAAGTTAAACTATAAGCTCAAATTTATATACAGGGTGAATCAAAAATGTATTTCTTTATTTTGTTAAGCTGAAATAGTATTGTTTTGAATAACTTTTTGATTTCTTTAGATTTCAAATCAAGATTTTTTTAAAAGTTAAACTATAAGCTCAAATTTATATACAGGGTGAATCAAAAATGTATTTCTTTATTTTGTTAAGGTGAAATAGTATTGTTTTGAATAACTTTTTGATTTCTTTAGATTTCAAATCAAGATTTTTTTAAAAGTTAAACTATAAGCTCAAATTTATATACAGGGTGAATCAAAAATGTATTTCTTTATTTTGTTAAGGTGAAATATTTTGAATAATTTTTTGATTTCTTTAGATTTCAAATCAAGATTTTTTTAAAAGTTAAACTATAAGCTCAAATTTATATACAGGGTGAATCAAAAATGTATTTCTTTATTTTGTTAAGGTGAAATATTTTGAATAATTTTTTGATTTCTTTAGATTTCAAATCAAGATTTTTTTAAAAGTTAAACTATAAGCTCAAATTTATATACAGGGTGAATCAAAAATGTATTTCTTTATTTTGTTAAGGTGAAATAGTATTGTTTTGAATAACTTTTTGATTTCTTTAGATTTCAAATCAAGATTTTTTGAAAGTTAAACTATAAGCTCAAATTTATATACAGGGTGAATCAAAAATGTATTTCTTTATTTTGTTAAGGTGAAATATTTTGAATAACTTTTTGATTTCTTTAGATTTCAAATCAAGATTTTTTGAAAGTTAAACTATAAGCTCAAATTTATATACAGGGTGAATCAAAAATGTATTTCTTTATTTTGTTAAGCTGAAATAGTATTGTTTTGAATAACTTTTTGATTTCTTTAGATTTCAAATCAAGATTTTTTGAAAGTTAAACTATAAGCTCAAATTTATATACAGGGTGAATCAAAAATGTATTTCTTTATTTTGTTAAGGTGAAATAGTATTGTTTTGAATAACTTTTTGATTTCTTTAGATTTCAAATCAAGATTTTTTTAAAAGTTAAACTATAAGCTCAAATTTATATACAGGGTGAATCAAAAATGTATTTCTTTATTTTGTTAAGGTGAAATATTTTGAATAATTTTTTGATTTCTTTAGATTTCAAATCAAGATTTTTTTAAAAGTTAAACTATAAGCTCAAATTTATATACAGGGTGAATCAAAAATGTATTTCTTTATTTTGTTAAGGTGAAATATTTTGAATAATTTTTTGATTTCTTTAGATTTCAAATCAAGATTTTTTTAAAAGTTAAACTATAAGCTCAAATTTATATACAGGGTGAATCAAAAATGTATTTCTTTATTTTGTTAAGGTGAAATAGTATTGTTTTGAATAACTTTTTGATTTCTTTAGATTTCAAATCAAGATTTTTTGAAAGTTAAACTATAAGCTCAAATTTATATACAGGGTGAATCAAAAATGTATTTCTTTATTTTGTTAAGGTGAAATATTTTGAATAACTTTTTGATTTCTTTAGATTTCAAATCAAGATTTTTTGAAAGTTAAACTATAAGCTCAAATTTATATACAGGGTGAATCAAAAATGTATTTCTTTATTTTGTTAAGCTGAAATAGTATTGTTTTGAATAACTTTTTGATTTCTTTAGATTTCAAATCAAGATTTTTTTAAAAGTTAAACTATAAGCTCAAATTTATATACAGGGTGAATCAAAAATGTATTTCTTTATTTTGTTAAGGTGAAATATTTTGAATAATTTTTTGATTTCTTTAGATTTCAAATCAAGATTTTTTTAAAAGTTAAACTATAAGCTCAAATTTATATACAGGGTGAATCAAAAATGTATTTCTTTATTTTGTTAAGGTGAAATAGTATTGTTTTGAATAACTTTTTGATTTCTTTAGATATCAAATCAAGATTTTTTGAAAGTTAAACTATAAGCTCAAATTTATATACAGGGTGAATCAAAAATGTATTTCTTTATTTTGTTAAGGTGAAATAGTAATATTTGGAATAATTTTTTAATTTCTTTGGGTTTCAATTCAATATTTCTTTGAAAGTTAAACTATATGCTCCTAGAGGTTTTCTACGGGGTAACTCAAAAATGTTTCTATTTATTTTCAATAATAGATAGAAACATTTTCAGATTTTCAGCTCTGGCAATACTTTTTTTTAATTAATTTTTGAATTATTTTTTTTTTAAATTTGTTTTTTTTTAATTTTTTTTTTTTGAAATTTTTTTTTTTGAAATTTTTTTTTTTAATTTTTTTTTTTTTTATTTTTTTTTAATAATAGAAACATTTTTTTCCTTGAAATTTTTTTTTTTTGATTTTTTTTTTGATTTTTTTTTGCCACCCTCAATGACTTTTTTTATAGATAAAACTACCACACAACGACTGGGAAATCCCGAAGGGATTTCTTGTTAATATATACTAACGAGTGATCTTCGCGTCTTTGTCGAAAAGTGGGAAAAAAAGGCCAAAAGTTGGGCGGAATTGGCATCTAGCCACGCCGAAGGCGTGGCCCCAGCTTTATTGATATAGAAACTTTATTTTTTGCAGACTGGAATAGGCTGCTTATCAAAACTGATTGAATGCATTAAAATTATGTATTTTAATCATTTATTCACCTCTGTAGAAACGTAATTAAAGTGTGAGAAGGAGGTGAATAACTTTTTCTACGAGGAAATTCAAGAAAACAACAGTACAAACTGCAAAAAATGCTACTACTAAATCAATAAATTTACCTTTTTTCAACATCCACACATACAATGAAAGCATTTTGATTTATACTAGGCACTGTTCTAAACACGGGAGTGCACTTTTACGGTATGATACGGCCCTTTATTACATTTTTAATTGTAAACTAAAAATGTTGGAAATTCTTCCGAGACTTTGTACATCAATAACCTAGAAAAATTGCGAAAATCGCGGTTGCCACACTTTATTTGAACACTTTCATCATAAACATATTCCTCATAGTTTCACGCAATATATTTACACATGGAATATGATTAGATACTTAATTTTACAACAAATTTAATTTACGCAACTCCCACAATAATATAACAAATATTAAAACATTATTTTATGTAAAAAAACTAATAATTTATACTTATTTTTATTTTACTGCTATTCACATGAACTAAATCTGGCAGAGTAGTAAAATTTATTCCCACCAGAAAGGTTACAATTTCAATTAATAATGCAAAAAAGTTCAATGACCCGTGAAGTGGGAGGAGTTGAGTATGTGCAGACGGGCTACAACCCAAACCAATCAATGACCTTTATTTAATATCTTATGCTTATGCAACCTCCAACACATCATTATGGTATTTGCGGTTGCATAACCTCAGCGATAGGTGACTTTATTTTCTTTAAAAGAGAAATTTTTAGCATAGGTTTTAAATTTATATAAAGGGTGAATCAAAAATTTATTTCCTATCGTCAAAAAAGCAATATTTTGAATAATTGTTTGATTTCTATAGATTTCAAATCAAGATTTTTTTAAAAGTTAAACTATAAGCTCAAATTTATATACGGGGTGAACCAAAAATGTATTTCTTTATTTTGTTATGGTCAAAAAAGTTATATTTTGAATAATATTTTGATTTCTTTAGATTTGAAATTAAGTTTTCTGTGAAAGTTAAACTATAAGCTCAAATTTATATACAGGGTGAATCAAAAATGTATTTCTTTATTTTGTTAAGGTGAAATAGTATTGTTTTGAATAACTTTTTGATTTCTTTAGATTTCAAATCAAGATTTTTTGAAAGTTAAACTATAAGCTCAAATTTATATACAGGGTGAATCAAAAATGTATTTCTTTATTTTGTTAAGGTGAAATAGTATTGTTTTGAATAACTTTTTGATTTCTTTAGATTTCAAATCAAGATTTTTTTAAAAGTTAAACTATAAGCTCAAATTTATATACGGGGTGAACCAAAAATGTATTTCTTTATTTTGTTATGGTCAAAAAAGTTATATTTTGAATAATATTTTGATTTCTTTAGATTTGAAATTAAGTTTTCTGTGACAGTTAAACTATAAGCTCAAATTTATATACAGGGTGAATCAAAAATGTATTTCTTTATTTTGTTAAGGTGAAATAGTATTGTTTTGAATAACTTTTTGATTTCTTTAGATTTCAAATCAAGATTTTTTGAAAGTTAAACTATAAGCTCAAATTTATATACAGGGTGAATCAAAAATGTATTTCTTTATTTTGTTAAGGTGAAATAGTATTGTTTTGAATAACTTTTTGATTTCTTTAGATTTCAAATCAAGATTTTTTTAAAAGTTAAACTATAAGCTCAAATTTATATACGGGGTGAACCAAAAATGTATTTCTTTATTTTGTTATGGTCAAAAAAGTTATATTTTGAATAATATTTTGATTTCTTTAGATTTGAAATTAAGTTTTCTGTGAAAGTTAAACTATAAGCTCAAATTTATATACAGGGTGAATCAAAAATGTATTTCTTTATTTTGTTAAGGTGAAATAGTATTGTTTTGAATAACTTTTTGATTTCTTTAGATTTCAAATCAAGATTTTTTGAAAGTTAAACTATAAGCTCAAATTTATATACAGGGTGAATCAAAAATGTATTTCTTTATTTTGTTAAGGTGAAATAGTATTGTTTTGAATAACTTTTTGATTTCTTTAGATTTCAAATCAAGATTTTTTTAAAAGTTAAACTATAAGCTCAAATTTATATACGGGGTGAACCAAAAATGTATTTCTTTATTTTGTTATGGTCAAAAAAGTTATATTTTGAATAATATTTTGATTTCTTTAGATTTGAAATTAAGTTTTCTGTGAAAGTTAAACTATAAGCTCAAATTTATATACAGGGTGAATCAAAAATGTATTTCTTTATTTTGTTAAAGTGAAATATTTTGAATAATTTTTTGATTTCTTTAGATTTCAAATCAAGATTTTTTTAAAAGTTAAACTATAAGCTCAAATTTATATACAGGGTGAATCAAAAATGTATTTCTTTATTTTGTTTAGGTGAAATAGTGATATTTTGAATAACTTTTTGATTTCTTTAGATTTCAAATCAAGATTTTTTGAAAGTTAAACTATAAGCTCAAATTTATATACAGGGTGAATCAAAAATGTATTTCTTTATTTTGTTAAAGTGAAATATTTTGAATAATTTTTTGATTTCTTTAGATTTCAAATCAAGATTTTTTTAAAAGTTAAACTATAAGCTCAAATTTATATACAGGGTGAATCAAAAATGTATTTCTTTATTTTGTTTAGGTGAAATAGTGATATTTTGAATAACTTTTTGATTTCTTTAGATTTCAAATCAAGATTTTTTTAAAAGTTAAACTATAAGCTCAAATTTATATACAGGGTGAATCAAAAATGTATTTCTTTATTTTGTTAAGGTGAAATAGTATTGTTTTGAATAACTTTTTGATTTCTTTAGATTTCAAATCAAGATTTTTTTAAAAGTTAAACTATAAGCTCAAATTTATATACAGGGTGAATCAAAAATGTATTTCTTTATTTTTTTTTTTTGAAATTTTTTTTTTTTTAATTTTTTTTTTTTCAAATTTTTTTTTTTTTAATTTTTTTTTTTTTAATTTTTTTTTTTTTTTTTTTTTTTAATTTTTTTTTTTTTTAAATTTTTTTTTCTTTAATATTTTTTTTGACACATTTATTTTCCTTTGAAATTTTTTTTTTATTTTTTTTTTTCATTTTTTTTATAACCCTCAATGACTTTTTTCATAGATAAAACTACCACACAACGACTGGGAAATCCCGAAGGGATTTCTTTTAATATATAATAACGAGTGATCTTCGCGTTTCTTTCTAAAATTGGGAAAAAAAGACCCAATTTAAAGCCACTAAGGCTGCAGTTTCGCCGAAGGCGAAACTGCAGCGCTGCCTATTATAGAAAATTTCCTTTTTGCAGAATAGCATAGGCTATATATCAAAGCTAATTCAATGCATTAAAATTATGTATTTTAATCATTTATTTACCTCTGCACAAACGTAATTAAAGTGCGAGAAGGAGGTGAATAACTTTTTCTACGAGGAAATTCAAGAAAACCACAGTACAAAACTGCAAAAAATGCTACTACTAAATCAATAAATTTACCTTTTTGCAGCATCCACACATACTATAAAAGCATTTTGATTTATACTAGGCACTGTTCTAAACACGGGAGTGCACTTTTACGGTATGATACGGCCCTTTATTACATTTTTAATTGTAAACTAAAAATGTTGGAAAATCTCCGAGACTTTGTACATCAATAACCTAGAAAAATTGCGAAAATCGCGGTTGCCACACTTTATTTGAACACTTTCATCATAAACATATTCCTCATAGTTTCACGCAATATATTTACACATGGAATATGATTAGATACTTAATTTTCCAACAAATTTAATTTACGCAACTCCCACAATAATATAACAAATATTAAAACATTATTTTATGTAAAAAAACTAATAATTTATACTTATTTTTATTTTACTGCTATTCACATGAACTAAATCTGGCAGAGTAGTAAAATTTATTCCCACCAGAAAGGTTACAATTTCAATTAATAATGCAAAAAAGTTCAATGACCCGTGAAGTGGGAGGAGTTGAGTATGTGCAGACGGGCTACAACCCAAACCAATCAATGACCTTTATTTATTATCTTATGCTTATGCAACCTCCAACACATCATTATGGTATTTACGGTTGCATAACCTCAGCGATAGGTGACTTTATTTTCTTTAAAAGAGCAATTTTTAGCATAGGTTTTAAATTTATATACAGGGTGAATCAAAAATTTATTTCCTATCGTCAAAAAAGCAATATTTTGAATAATTGTTTGATTTCTTTAGATTTCAAATCAAGATTTTTTTAAAAGTTAAACTATAAGCTCAAATTTATATACAGGGTGAATCAAAAATGTATTTCTTTATTTTGTTAAGGTGAAATATTTTGAATAATTTTTTGATTTCTTTAGATTTCAAATCAAGATTTTTTTAAAAGTTAAACTATAAGCTCAAATTTATATACAGGGTGAATCAAAAATATATTTCTTTATTTTGTTAAAGTGAAATATTTTGAATAATTTTTTGATTTCTTTAGATTACAAATCAAGATTTTTTTAAAAGTTAGATTTTTTTAAAAGTTAAACTATAAGCTTAAATTTATATACAGGGTGAATCAAAATGTATTTCTTTATTTTGTTAAGGTAAAATATTTTGAATAATTTTTTGATTTCTTTAGATTTCAAATCAAGATTTTTTAAAAGTTAAACTATAAGCAGAAATTTATATACAGGGTGAATCAAAAATGTATTTCTTTATTTTGTTAAGGTGAAATATTTTGAATAACTTTTTGATTTCTTTAGATTTCAAATCAAGATTTTTTGAAAGTTAAACTATAAGCTCAAATTTATATACAGGGTGAATCAAAAATGTATTTCTTTATTTTGTTAAGGTGAAATATTTTGAATAACTTTTTGATTTCTTTAGATTTCAAATCAAGATTTTTTGAAAGTTAAACTATAAGCTCAAATTTATATACAGGGTGAATCAAAAATGTATTTCTTTATTTTGTTAAGGTGAAATAGTATTGTTTTGAATAACTTTTTCATTTCTTTAGATTTCAAATCAAGATTTTTTGAAAGTTAAACTATAAGCTAAAATTTATATACAGGGTGAATCAAAAATGTATTTCTTTATTTTGTTAAGGTGAAATATTTTGAATAACTTTTTGATTTCTTTAGATTTCAAATCAAGATTTTTTGAAAGTTAAACTATAAGCTCAAATTTATATACAGGGTGAATCAAAAATGTATTTCTTTATTTTGTTAAGGTGAAATAGTATTGTTTTGAATAACTTTTTGATTTCTTTAGATTTCAAATCAAGATTTCTTTGAAAGTTAAACTATAAGCTCAAATTTATATACAGGGTGAATCAAAAATGTATTTCTTTATTTTGTTAAGGTGAAATATTTTGAATAACTTTTTGATTTCTTTAGATTTCAAATCAAGATTTTTTGAAAGTTAAACTATAAGCTCAAATTTATATACAGGGTGAATCAAAAATGTATTTCTTTATTTTGTTAAGGTGAAATAGTATTGTTTTGAATAACTTTTTGATTTCTTTAGATTTCAAATCAAGATTTCTTTGAAAGTTAAACTATAAGCTTAAATTTATATACAGGGTGAATCAAAAATGTATTTCTTTATTTTGTTGTGTTGTGTTGTGTTTTGAATAATTTTTTGATTTCTTTGGGTTTCAATTCAAGATTTCTTTGAAAGTTAAACTATATGCTCCTAGAGGTTTTCTACGGGGTAACTCAAAAATGTTTCTATTTATTTTCAATAATAGATAGAAACATTTTCAGATTTTCAGCTCTGGCAATACTTTTTTTTAATTAATTTTTGAATTATTTTTTTTTTAAATTTTTTTTTTTAATTTTTTTTTTTTTAAATTTTTTTTTTTGAAATTTTTTTTTTTAAATTTTTTTTTTTAATTTTTTTTTAATAATAGAAACATTTTTTTCCTTGAAATTTTTTTTTTTGATTTTTTTTTTCATTTTTTTTGCCACCCTCAATGACTTTTTTTATAGATAAAACTACCACACAACGACTGGGAAATCCCGCAGGGATTTCTTGTTTAATATTAATAACGGGTGATGTTCGCGTTTCTTTCTAAAATTGGCAAAAAAAGACCCATTTTGGAGCCACTAAGGCTCCAGTTTCGCCGAAGGCGAAACCGCAGCGCTGCCTATAATAGAAAATTTCCTTTTTGCACAACTGCAACAGCTACTTTTCAAAGCTGATTGAATGCATTAAAATTATGTATTCTATTAATATATTTAGATCTACAAAACCGAAATTAAAGTGCGAGAAGGAGGTGAATAACTTTTTCTACGAGAAAATTCAAGAAAACAACAAGCACAAAACTGCAAAAAATGCTACTACTAAATCAATAAATTTACCTTTTTGTAACATCCACACATACAACAAAAGCATTTTGATTTATACTAGGCACTGTTCTAAACACGGCAGTGCACTTTTACGGTATGGTACGGCCCTTTATTACATTTTTAATTGTAAACTAAAAATGTTGAAAAATCTTCCGAGACTTCGTACATTCATCAATCTGACATAAGTTATTGTTATGTATTGTTGTAACCTGACGTTTTTTGGTACCGATTCAGTTCTGTCATTACTGTTTTTCAGTTCTGTCATTACTGTTTTTGTTTACAAAAACTTTCAATGAAACTAAATATAGATATGTGATTATAATAAGAAGCCATATACACCTATAATAAGTATCCATATAAATAGAAGGAATAAAAAACTACCTATAGTAAAATTAAACTGCCACTCATAAACTTTCGCAGAGAATAACAACAATGAACACAAATTATGAGTAAACATTGCACAGTAAGTATTGTACATAAATTCTATATTTTAGGCTACTAACTAGGTACCTACTACCATCGAAAATATACTACGACCACGATTTTTATATCTACGGTGCTACTACTACACATTATTATGATCAAAACAACAACATCTAATTACAGTGAAATCGTACCTTTTGCAAACACAGACATAGGTAGAATACCTAATAAATGTAACTACCTACTTCAAATACGTAATGAAGGTTATATTAAACAACAAAGTGATAGAAACAGAAATATACCTATGCAAGTAAGTACCGATTCAGTTCTGTCATTACTGTTTTTGTTAATTCCAAGTAGTAGGTATACTAAAAACTTTCAATGAAACTAAATATAGATATGTGATTTTGTAGCGATATTAAATAAGTATCCATTATAAATAGAAGTAAGGAATAAAAAAACTACCTATAGTAAAATTAAACTGCTACTTATTTATCTTATACCTAGAAAATCACGTACCTATAACTACACTTACTTGCTGAATGTTTTTATTTCAAAATACACAATAATTAAAATTTCTTAAACTACAAATACAACACAGTTTTGTGTTAGGTGCATAGATAATTTAACTATATAAATAAACTAAATTTGGACTACGCGCGACATCATCACACACATTTTAAAAACATTGGTATATTAATAGGTATAACCTACACACACTGAAAATATTATAATAAACCGAACGAAATTTCATAATTTTTAAACACCAAATCATGATTTTGTTTATGTCGCCTGAGCAGAGCTTCGTTGGTCACTTTATAGTCCACATAATTTTAACAAACGGCTGTATGTCCACATTTTGAACGCCTATTTTGTTGATAGTGTCAGTTTGGGTTAGGTATTAACAATTTCTCACTAAAATTACTTCAAATATACAATGGCATATTCTAAATTTACTACAAATACTTTTAATAACCATTTTATAACAATACAATTTAACAACATGTTGATAGGAATTGAAAACTGTTAGGCAATTAATGTACACAAATAAAACCAAATTATGACGTGACCTAGAAATGTCAACCAAACAAAAATAAGTGACACTAACGTCAGAAAAAAATTCTGCCAAATTATGACGTGAAACTAGAGGTGCAACTATATTGGAATTTGTCGATTTATTTTGAAAGCCATTTTCATGACTATATTCTTAGAAAAGCATATAGGACATGCAATTTCGTATATTTTTAATAACAATCCTATAAAAAGACTAACGTAAATTGCATTGAACAAGTATTAATCTTTAAATCTCATTTCAATCAATGACCTTTATTTAATATCTTATGCTTATGCAACCTCCAACACATCATTATGGTATTTACGGTTGCATAACCTCTTCTATGGAATAAGACACTTTTCGATGCTCTTCAATTTTGTCTAAAGTAGATTGCAATCGAAAAACTTTTAAATCTTTAGAAATTTTTAACGAACACTTTAAATTTATATACAGGGTGAATCAAAAATGTATTTCTTTATTTTGTTAAGGTGAAATAGTATTGTTTTGAATAACTTTTTGATTTCTTTAGATTTCAAATCAAGATTTTTTTTAAAGTTAAACTATAAGCTCAAATTTATATACAGGGTGAATCAAAAATGTATTTCTTTATTTTGTTAAGCTGAAATAGTATTGTTTTGAATAACTTTTTGATTTCTTTAGATTTCAAATCAAGATTTTTTGAAAGTTAAACTATAAGCTCAAATTTATATACAGGGTGAATCAAAAATGTATTTCTTTATTTTGTTAAGGTGAAATAGTATTGTTTTGAATAACTTTTTGATTTCTTTAGATTTCAAATCAAGATTTTTTGAAAGTTAAACTATAAGCTCAAATTTATATACAGGGTGAATCAAAAATGTATTTCTTTATTTTGTTAAGGTGAAATATTTTGAATAACTTTTTGATTTCTTTAGATTTCAAATCAAGATTTTTTGAAAGTTAAACTATAAGCTCAAATTTATATACAGGGTGAATCAAAAATGTATTTCTTTATTTTGTTAAGGTGAAATAGTATTGTTTTGAATAACTTTTTGATTTCTTTAGATTTCAAATCAAGATTTTTTGAAAGTTAAACTATAAGCTCAAATTTATATACAGGGTGAATCAAAAATGTATTTCTTTATTTTGTTAAGGTGAAATAGTATTGTTTTGAATAACTTTTTGATTTCTTTAGATTTCAAATCAAGATTTTTTGAAAGTTAAACTATAAGCTCAAATTTATATACAGGGTGAATCAAAAATGTATTTCTTTATTTTGTTAAGGTGAAATAGTATTGTTTTGAATAACTTTTTGATTTCTTTAGATTTCAAATCAAGATTTTTTGAAAGTTAAACTATAAGCTCAAATTTATATACAGGGTGAATCAAAAATGTATTTCTTTATTTTGTTAAGGTGAAATATTTTGAATAACTTTTTGATTTCTTTAGATTTCAAATCAAGATTTTTTGAAAGTTAAACTATAAGCTCAAATTTATATACAGGGTGAATCAAAAATGTATTTCTTTATTTTGTTAAGGTGAAATAGTATTGTTTTGAATAACTTTTTGATTTCTTTAGATTTCAAATCAAGATTTCTTTGAAAGTTAAACTATAAGCTCAAATTTATATACAGGGTGAATCAAAAATGTATTTCTTTATTTTGTTAAGGCGAAATAGTAATATTTGGAATAATTTTTTGATTTCTTTGGGTTTCAATTCAATATTTCTTTGAAAGTTAAACTATATGCTCCTAGAGGTTTTCTACGGGGTAACTCAAAAATGTTTCTATTTATTTTCAATAATAGATAGAAACATTTTCAGATTTTCAGCTCTGGCAATACTTTTTTTTAATTAATTTTTGAATTATTTTTTTTTTTAATTTTTTTTTTTTAATTTTTTTTTTTTAAATTTTTTTTTTTGAAATTTTTTTTTTTAAAATTTTTTTTTTAATTTTTTTTTAATAATAGAAACATTTTTTTCCTTGAAATTTTTTTTTTTTTTGATTTTTTTTTTCATTTTTTTTGCCACCCTCAATGACTTTTTTTATAGATAAAACTACCACACAACGACTGGGAAATCCCGCAGGGATTTCTTGTTTAATATTAATAACGGGTGATGTTCGCGTTTCTTTCTAAAATTGGCAAAAAAAGACCCATTTTGGAGCCACTAAGGCTCCAGTTTCGCCGAAGGCGAAACCGCAGCGCTGCCTATAATAGAAAATTTCCTTTTTGCACAACTGCAACAGCTACTTTTCAAAGCTGATTGAATGCATTAAAATTATGTATTCTATTAATATATTTAGATCTACAAAACCGAAATTAAAGTGCGAGAAGGAGGTGAATAACTTTTTCTACGAGAAAATTCAAGAAAACAACAAGCACAAAACTGCAAAAAATGCTACTACTAAATCAATAAATTTACCTTTTTGTAACATGCACACATACAACAAAAGCATTTTGATTTATACTAGGCACTGTTCTAAACACGGCAGTGCACTTTTACGGTATGGTACGGCCCTTTATTACATTTTTAATTGTAAACTAAAAATGTTGAAAAATCTTCCGAGACTTCGTACATTCATCAATCTGACATAAGTTATTGTTATGTATTGTTGTAACCTGACGTCTTCTGGTACCGATTCAGTTCTGTCATTACTGTTTTTGAGTTCTGTCATTACTGTTTTTGTTACAAAAACTTTCAATGAAACTAAATATAGATATGTGATTATAATAAGAAGCCATATACACCTATAATAAGTATCCATATAAATAGAAGGAATAAAAAACTACCTATAGTAAAATTAAACTGCCACTCATAAACTTTCGCAGAGAATAACAACAATGAACACAAATTATGAGTAAACATTGCACAGTAAGTATTGTACATAAATTCTTTATTTTAGGCTACTAACTAGGTACCTACTACCATCGAAAATATACTACGACTACGATTTTTATATCTACGGTGCTACTACTACACAATGTAATACATTCGTTGTTGCTATTACCTACCTATATTATGATCAAAACAACAACATCTAATTACAGTGAAATCGTACCTTTTGCAAACACAGACATAGGTAGAATACCTAATAAATGTAACTACCTACTTCAAATACGTAATGAAGGTTATATTAAACAACAAAGTGATAGAAACAGAAATATACCTATGCAAGTAAGTACCGATTCAGTTCTGTCATTACTGTTTTTGTTAATTCCAAGTAGTAGGTATACTAAAAACTTTCAATGAAACTAAATATAGATATGTGATTTTGTAGCGATATTAAATAAGTATCCATTATAAATAGAAGTAAGGAATAAAAAACTACCTATAGTAAAATTAAACTGCTACTTATTTATCTTATACCTAGAAAATCACGTACCTATAACTACACTTACTTGCTGAATGTTTTTATTTCAAAATACACAATAATTAAAATTTCTTAAACTACAAATACAACACAGTTTTGTGTTAGGTGCATAGATAATTTAACTATATAAATAAACTAAATTTGGACTACGCGCGACATCATCACACACATTTTAAAAACATTGGTATATTAATAGGTATAACCTACACACACTGAAAATATTATAATAAACCGAACGAAATTTCATAATTTTTAAACACCAAATCATGATTTTGTTTATGTCGCCTGAGCAGAGCTTCGTTGGTCACTTTATAGTCCACATAATTTTAACAAACGGCTGTATGTCCACATTTTGAACGCCTATTTTGTTGATAGTGTCAGTTTGGGTTAGGTATTAACAATTTCTCACTAAAATTACTTCAAATATACAATGGCATATTCTAAATTTACTACAAATACTTTTAATAACCATTTTATAACAATACAATTTAACATGTTGATAGGAATTGAAAACTGTTAGGCTATTAATGTACACAAATAAAACCAAATTATGACGTGACCTAGAAGTGTCAACCAAACAAAAATAAGTGACACTAACGTCAGAAAAAAATTCTGCCAAATTATGACGTGAAACTAGAGGTGCAACTATATTGGAATTTGTCGATTTATTTTGAAAGCCATTTTCATGACTATATTCTTAGAAAAGCATATAGGACATGCAATTTCGTATATTTTTAATAACAATCCTATAAAAAGACTAACGTAAATTGCATTGAACAAGTATTAATCTTTAAATCTCATTTCAATCAATGACCTTTATTTAATATCTTATGCTTATGCAACCTCCAACACATCATTATGGTATTTACGGTTGCATAACCTCTTCTATGGAATAAGACACTTTTCGATGCTCTTCAATTTTGTCTAAAGTAGATTGCAATCGAAAAACTTTTAAATCTTTAGAAATTTTTAACGTACACTTTAAATTTATATACAGGGTGAATCAAAAATGTATTTCTTTATTTTGTTAAGGTGAAATAGTATTGTTTTGAATAACTTTTTGATTTCTTTAGATTTCAAATCAAGATTTTTTTTAAAGTTAAACTATAAGCTCAAATTTATATACAGGGTGAATCAAAAATGTATTTCTTTATTTTGTTAAGGTGAAATAGTATTGTTTTGAATAACTTTTTGATTTCTTTAGATTTCAAATCAAGATTTTTTTAAAAGTTAAACTATAAGCTCAAATTTATATACAGGGTGAATCAAAAATGTATTTCTTTATTTTGTTAAGGTGAAATAGTATTGTTTTGAATAACTTTTTGATTTCTTTAGATTTCAAATCAAGATTTTTTGAAAGTTAAACTATAAGCTCAAATTTATATACAGGGTGAATCAAAAATGTATTTCTTTATTTTGTTAAGGTGAAATATTTTGAATAATTTTTTGATTTCTTTAGATTTCAAATCAAGATTTTTTTAAAAGTTAAACTATAAGCTCAAATTTATATACGGGGTGAACCAAAAATGTATTTCTTTATTTTGTTATGGTCAAAAAAGTTATATTTTGAATAATATTTTGATTTCTTTAGATTTGAAATTAAGTTTTCTGTGAAAGTTAAACTATAAGCTCAAATTTATATACAGGGTGAATCAAAAATGTATTTCTTTATTTTGTTAAGGTGAAATAGTATTGTTTTGAATAACTTTTTGATTTCTTTAGATTTCAAATCAAGATTTTTTTAAAAGTTAAACTATAAGCTCAAATTTATATACAGGGTGAATCAAAAATGTATTTCTTTATTTTGTTAAGGTGAAATAGTATTGTTTTGAATAACTTTTTGATTTCTTTAGATTTCAAATCAAGATTTTTTTAAAAGTTAAACTATAAGCTCAAATTTATATACAGGGTGAATCAAAAATGTATTTCTTTATTTTGTTAAGGTGAAATATTTTGAATAATTTTTTGATTTCTTTAGATTTCAAATCAAGATTTTTTTAAAAGTTAAACTATAAGCTCAAATTTATATACAGGGTGAATCAAAAATGTATTTCTTTATTTTGTTATGGTCAAAAAAGTTATATTTTGAATAATTTTTTGATTTCTTTAGATTTCAAATTAAGTTTTCTGTGAAAGTTAAACTATAAGGTAGAATATATATACAGGGTGAATCAAAAATGTATTTCTTTATTTTGTTATGGTCAAAAAAGTTATATTTTGAATAATTTTTTGATTTCTTTAAATTTCAAATTAAGTTTTCTGTGAAAGTTAAACTATAAGGTAGAATATATATACAGGGTGAATCAAAAATGTATTTCTTTATTTTGTTATGGTCAAAAAAGTTATATTTTTAATAATTTTTTGATTTCTTTAGATTTCAAATTAAGTTTTCTGTGAAAGTTAAACTATAGGGTCAAATATATATACAGGGTGAATCAAAAATGTATTTCTTTATTTTGTTATGGTCAAAAAAGTTATATTTTGAATAATTTTTTGATTTCTTTAGATTTCAAATTAAGTTTTCTGTGAAAGTTAAACTATAAGGTAGAATATATATACAGGGTGAATCAAAAATGTATTTCTTTATTTTGTTATGGTCAAAAAAGTTATATTTTGAATAATTTTTTGATTTCTTTAGATTTCAAATTAAGTTTTCTGTGAAAGTTAAACTATAGGGTCAAATATATATACAGGGTGAATCACAAATGTATTTCTTTATTTTGTTATGGTCAAAAAAGTTATATTCTGAATAATTTTTTGATTTCTTTAGATTTCAAATTAAGTTTTCTGTGAAAGTTAAACTATAGAGTCAAATATATATACAGGGTGAATCAAAAATGTATTTCTTTATTTTGTTATGGTCGAAAAAGTTATATTTTGAATAATTTTTTGATTTCTTTAGATTTCAAATTAAGTTTTCTGTGAAAGTTAAACTATAAGGTAGAATATATATACAGGGTGAATCAAAAATGTATTTCTTTATTTTGTTATGGTCAAAAAAGTTATATTTTGAATAATTTTTTGATTTCTTTAGATTTCAAATTAAGTTTTCTGTGAAAGTTAAACTATAGGGTCAAATATATATACAGGGTGAATCAAAAATGTATTTCTTTATTTTGTTATGGTCAAAAAAGTTATATTTTGAATAATTTTTTGATTTCTTTAGATTTCAAATTAAGTTTTCTGTGAAAGTTAAACTATAGGGTCAAATATATATACAGGGTGAATCACAAATGTATTTCTTTATTTTGTTATGGTCAAAAAAGTTATATTTTGAATAATTTTTTGATTTCTTTAGATTTCAAATTAAGTTTTCTGTGAAAGTTAAACTATAGGGTCAAATATATATACAGGGTGAATCAAAAATGTATTTCTTTATTTTGTTATGGTCAAAAAAGTTATATTTTGAATAATTTTTTGATTTCTTTAGATTTCAAATTAAGTTTTCTGTGAAAGTTAAACTATAGGGTCAAATATATATACAGGGTGAATCACAAATGTATTTCTTTATTTTGTTATGGTCAAAAAAGTTATATTTTGAATAATTTTTTGATTTCTTTAGATTTCAAATTAAGTTTTCTGTGAAAGTTAAACTATAGGGTCAAATATATATACAGGGTGAATCAAAAATGTATTTCTTTATTTTGTTATGGTCAAAAAAGTTATATTTTGAATAATTTTTTGATTTCTTTAGATTTCAAATTAAGTTTTCTGTGAAAGTTAAACTATAGGATCAAATATATATACAGGGTGAATCACAAATGTATTTCTTTATTTTGTTATGGTCAAAAAAGTAATATTTTGAATAATATTTTGATTTCTTTAGATTTGAAATTAAGTTTTCTGTGAAAGTTAAACTATAAGCTCAAATTTATATGCGGGGTGAACCAAAAATGTATTTCTTTATTTTGTTATGGTCAAAAAAGTAATATTTTGAATAATTTTTTGATTTCTTTGGGTTTCAATTGAAGATTTCTTTGAAAGTTAAACCATATGCTCCTAGAGGTTATCTACGAGGTGACTCAAAAATGTTTCTATTTATTTTCAATAATAGATAGAAACATTTTCAGATTTTCAGCTCTGGCAATACTTTTTTTTAATTATTTTTTTTGTAATTTTTTTTTTTTAAAAATTTTTTTTTTCGAAATTTTTTTTTTTATTTTTTTTTTTTTTATTTTTTTTTTTTGAAATTTTTTTTTTTTTTTTAATTTTTTTTTGACTTTTTTTTTTTTTAATAGAAACATTTTTTCCTTGAAATTTTTTTTTTTTATTTTTTTTTTCATTTTTTTTATAACCCTCAATGACTTTTTTTATAGATAAAACTACCACAAACCAACTGGGAAATCCCGCAAGGGATTTCTTGTAATATATAATAACGAGTGATCTTCGCGTCTTTGTCTAAAATGGGAAAAAAAAGGCCCAATTTAAAGCCACTAAACCAAAAGTTCGGCCGGGAGGCCGAACAGCAGCGCTACCTATATTGAAAATTTCTTTTTTAAACTTTTACATCTACCATTTTCCAAACGTCAATGACTTTGATAAAATAATGCATTTTTCTAATTAATTTCCATCTACAAAAACGAAATTAAAGAGTGAGAAGGAGGTGAATAACTTTTTCTACGAGGAAAATAAAGAAAAAAGCACTATAAAGTACTGCTATTACTTTGAAATAAATACCTGTTTTGGTGCTGTGGATAGGTACAAAAACAATTTTAAAGTTACGTACAAGCATATTTGGGACGCCGCTGTGCCTTTTTCATATCCTATACTCCCAATTATTGCGTTTTTCGTTAATTTTTATTAATCTATCATACATTAAATGCGACTGGTATATTCCTTAAAATTGACATATCTAATTTTGTTCATCTGTCACACATAACGTTCTTTTACATTTTTCCAAATAAATATACAATGACACTCTTTAAAAACACATGTTAAATATAAAGAATAAAATTTAAAAGACACTGATATACGCAACATTTGCAAAATTACTTACAAAATGTGCGAAAATCTACATAAATCATGGCGATGACAACAAATTTTTCCTTCAATATAGAGGCGACACTAACGACCAAACACAGGAAATGATTATTATGTTTCATTTGGCTATGATGCCTACCCTTTTTACAAACAAACGCATTCAAATTCTTTCATCCATTGCAATTGAAAATAATACATACATACATAACCTATAAAATACTGCCATGAACAGTGAAGGCTTATCTAATTTTTTAACAACTGCTTTACCTCCAAATCTAATAATGCCAGAGAGTGATTTTGTAGAATGTGGCCCAATATGGCAACAATGGTGCACATCGTTTTCGACTCGACTTATTCCGTGACCAGTCACTCCAATTTTGCAAATGGCCACTCATCATAAACTTCCGCAGAGAACAACAATAAACACAAATTATCGAAATTAATAAACATTAGTAAATATAGCATAAAACACTTGCACAGTAAGTAGTTTAATACAAATACATAATAGGTATTCAATATTTCAGGCAAACATTTGTTGTTTTAGCTACCTACTATATTATGATCAAAACAAACAGGCTAATATTCTTAAAATTAAAACATTATACCTACCACATCACAACCGTAAGTAACCAATACAAACAACATATTATTGTTATTCCAAAGTGACAACATTTTTTGCATCCAGCTACATATTATGCTTTTAACAACGTGAGTTTATCAGGAAGAATTTGTTTGAGATACCTACGTCGTTGATGTTGTACTATATTAGGACAGCTAAACTAAAGGTTACTAGGTCAATTTCATCCGGTCAGGGTCAGGATAGTTTCCAAATAACTAACGACGTACGTCATTTCGCAACAACGAGGAGTAGCAATTTTCTCTCACCTATTTTAAACGCACGTTCATTTTACACAACAAAAAAAGTGTGTGCCCCAAAATATTTTACAGCTGATAGGATGACGTTACAAATTACTTACACATAGTTTAAATCTTTTGGTACCGAATCAGTTCTTTCATTACTGTTTTTGTTAAAAAAATTCTACGTAGTAGGTATATTAAAAACTTTCAATGAAACTAAATATAGATATGTGATTTTGTACCTATATTAAACAAGTAGCCATGTACCTATAATAGGTATCCATATAAATAGAAGTAAGGAATAAGGAACTACCTATAGTAAAATTAATTGGCTACTTATTTATCTTATACCTAGAAAATCACGTACCTATAACTACGCTTACTTGCTTAATGTTTTTATTTCAAAATACACAATAATTAAAATTCCTTAAACTACAAATACAAACAATATACTTTTTAGTTTTGTGTTAGGTGCATAGGTAATTTAACTATATTAATAAACTAAATTTGGGCTACGGGCCACTTTAACGACAGTTGATTCTTTTGGTTTTTCACACACATTTTAAAAACATTGGTTAATATGTATAACCTACACACACTGAAAATATAATAAACCGAACGAAATCATGATTTTGTCTATGTTGCCTGCATTCACTGTTCACAGATCTTCGCTGAGCAGAGCTTCGTTGTTGGCCACTATAGTCCACAAAATTTTAAACAAACGCCTGTATGTCCACATTTTAAACGCCTCTATTTTTTATTAACAATTTCTCACTAAAATTACTCCAAATAGACAATGACACCTTCTAAATTTACTAGAACTATATGGTATTGATCTTAAACATGAACATAATGCCGAACACAATCATAATTTGTTACCAAAACCAAATTATGACGTGAACTAGAAGTGTCAACCAAACAAAAATAAGTGACACCAACGTTAGAAAAAAATACTGCCAAATTATGACCGTTGGTTTGTCATAATTTGGCAATCATGATAGAGAAGAGATACGTTAACCTTAATTTAACACCAACGATTTTCAAATAGAGATGTGATAGTTCTAAAATAACGTCACCTATGATGATAATCATATTATAGGCGCCATTTTTAGGCTAGCAGAGTTAAAATACCTATCTAATATATTTATAGTAGGTATTTAGTATAAAATTTTAGAAGGTTATTGAATTTGACAAGTGGATTTATTATTTAAATTAAGTATTTATCAGATTATAACAACATTAATTAATAAGCATCATGTACAGGGTGATGCAAAAAAAAAACATTAATTAGCCGACATTTAACAAATTTTCCAGATTGCAATCAAATACATTTTAAATGTTTAGAAATTTTTAGCATACACTTTAAATTTATATACGGGGTGAGTCAAAAATGTATTTATTTATTTTTTTAAGGACAGAAAAGTAATATTTTCAGTATTTTTTTAGATTTCAATTCAAGATTTTTAGAGGTGAAACTATAAACTCATAGAGGTTATATACGAGGTAACTCAAAAATGTTTGTATTTATTTCTCAAGAATTTTAGACACGCCAGGACCTAATAAATAGAAAAAATTTTAATTTTTTTAGTATGTTAGAATGGTCTCACACATTTTTAGCATCAGCACTTTAAATTTATATACGCGGTGAGTCAACAATTTATTTATTTATTTTGTTAAAGACAAAAAAGTAATATTTTCAGTAATTTTTTGATTTCAATTCAAGATTTTTTTGAAAGCTAAACTATAACCTCCTAGAGGTTATCTACGGGGTAACTCAAAAATGTTTATGAATGTTATTTATTATTTAAGACTTTTAGACATGGCAGAAACGTTTAGCATAGGCTTTAAATTTATATACGGGGTGAGTCAAAAATGTATTTCATTATTTTGGACAAAAAAATAATATTTTGAATAATTTTTTGATTTCTTTGGGTTTCAATTGAAGATTTCTTTGAAAGTTAAACTATATTCTCCTAGAGGTTATCTACGGGGTAACTCAAAAATGTTTCTATTTATTTTCAATAATAGATAGAAACATTTTCAGCTCTGGCAATACTTTTTTTTAATTAATTTTTGATTTATTTTTTTTTGCAAATTTCTTTTTTTCTTAATTTTTTTTTTTGAAATTTTTTTTTTGAAAATTTTTTTTTTGAAATTTTTTTTTTTTGAAATTTTTTTTTTTTGAGATTTTTTTTTTTTTATTTTTTTTTTGAAAATTTTTTTTTTAAATTTTTTTTTGAAATTTTTTTTTTTTTTATTTTTTTTTTTTAATAATAGAAACATTTTTTTCCTTGAAATTTTTTTTCTTGATTTTTTTTTCCTTTTTTTTTATAACCCTCAATGACTTTTTTCATAGACAAAACTACCACACAACGACTGGGAAATCCCAAAGGGATTTCTTGTTAATATTAATAAAACCCGTACAGTCCGTCTCTGTCTAAAATTGGGAAAAAAAGACCAAAAGTGTGGCGGATTTGGCATCTAGCCACGCCGAAGGCGTGGCCCCCGCTTTATTGATATAGAAACTTTATTTTTTGCACAATAGAATAGGCTATATATCAAAGCGGATTGGGTGCATTAAAATTATGTATTTTAATCATTTATATACCTCTGCACAAACGGAATTAAAGTGTGAGAAGGAGGTGAATAACTTTTTCTACGAGAAAATTCAAGAAAACAACAACAAAATACTGCAAAAAATGCTACTACTAAATCAATAAATTTACCTTTTTGCAGCATCCCCACATACAATAAAAGCCTTTTGATTTATTCTAGGCACTGTTCTAAACAGGGGAGTGCACTTTTACGGTATGGTACGGCCCTTTATTACATTTTTAATTGTAAACTAAAAATGTTGAAAAATCTTCCGAGACTTCGTACATTCATCAATCTGACATAAGTTATTGTTATGTATTGTTGTAACCTGACGTTTTTTGGTACCGATTCAATTCTGTCATTACTGTTAATTTGTCACAAAAACTTTCAATGAAACTAAATATGGATATGTGATTATAATAAGAAGCCATATACACCTATAATAAGTATCCATATAAATAGAAGGAATAAAAAACTACCTATAGTAAAATTAAACTGCCACTCATAAACTTTCGCAGAGAATAACAACAATGAACACAAATTATGAGTAAACATTGCACAGTAAGTATTGTACATAAATTCTTTATTTTAGGCTACTAACTAGGTACCTACTACCATCGAAAATATACTACGACTACGATTTTTATATCTACGGTGCTACTACTACACATTATTATGATCAAAACAACAACATCTAATTACAGTGAAATCGTACCTTTTGCAAACACAGACATAGGTAGAATACCTAATAAATGTAACTACCTACTTCAAATACGTAATGAAGGTTATATTAAACAACAAAGTGATAGAAACAGAAATATACCTATGCAAGTAAGTACCGATTCAGTTCTGTCATTACTGTTTTTGTTAATTCCAAGTAGTAGGTATACTAAAAACTTTCAATGAAACTAAATATAGATATGTGATTTTGTAGCGATATTAAATAAGTATTAATAGGTATCCATTATAAATAGAAGTAAGGAATAAAAAACTACCTATAGTAAAATTAAACTGCTACTTATTTATCTTATACCTAGAAAATCACGTACCTATAACTACACTTACTTGCTGAATGTTTTTATTTCAAAATACACAATAATTAAAATTTCTTAAACTACAAATACAACACAGTTTTGTGTTAGGTGCATAGATAATTTAACTATATAAATAAACTAAATTTGGACTACGCGCGACATCATCACACACATTTTAAAAACATTGGTATATTAATAGGTATAACCTACACACACTGAAAATATTATAATAAACCGAACGAAATTTCATAATTTTTAAACACCAAATCATGATTTTGTTTATGTCGCCTGAGCAGAGCTTCGTTGGTCACTTTATAGTCCACATAATTTTAACAAACGGCTGTATGTCCACATTTTGAACGCCTATTTTGTTGATAGTGTCAGTTTGGGTTAGGTATTAACAATTTCTCACTAAAATTACTTCAAATATACAATGACATATTCTAAATTTACTACAAATACTTTTAATACCATTTTATAACAATACAATTTAACATGTTGATAGGAATTGAAAACTGTTAGGCTATTAATGTACACAAATAAAACCAAATTATGACGTGACCTAGAAGTGTCAACCAAACAAAAATAAGTGACACTAACGTCAGAAAAAAATTCTGCCAAATTATGACGTGAAACTAGAGGTGCAACTATATTGGAATTTGTCGATTTATTTTGAAAGCCATTTTCATGACTATATTCTTAGAAAAGCATATAGGACATGCAATTTCGTATATTTTTAATAACAATCCTATAAAAAGACTAACGTAAATTGCATTGAACAAGTATTAATCTTTAAATCTCATTTCAATCAATGACCTTTATTTAATATCTTATGCTTATGCAACCTCCAACACATCATTATGGTATTTACGGTTGCATAACCTCTTCTATGGAATAAGACACTTTTCGATGCTCTTCAATTTTGTCTAAAGTAGATTGCAATCGAAAAACTTTTAAATCTTTAGAAATTTTTAACGTACACTTTAAATTTATATACAGGGTGAATCAAAAATGTATTTCTTTATTTTGTTAAGGTGAAATAGTATTGTTTTGAATAACTTTTTGATTTCTTTAGATTTCAAATCAAGATTTTTTTTAAAGTTAAACTATAAGCTCAAATTTATATACAGGGTGAATCAAAAATGTATTTCTTTATTTTGTTAAGCTGAAATAGTATTGTTTTGAATAACTTTTTGATTTCTTTAGATTTCAAATCAAGATTTTTTTAAAAGTTAAACTATAAGCTCAAATTTATATACAGGGTGAATCAAAAATGTATTTCTTTATTTTGTTAAGGTGAAATATTTTGAATAACTTTTTGATTTCTTTAGATTTCAAATCAAGATTTTTTGAAAGTTAAACTATAAGCTCAAATTTATATACAGGGTGAATCAAAAATGTATTTCTTTATTTTGTTAAGCTGAAATAGTATTGTTTTGAATAACTTTTTGATTTCTTTAGATTTCAAATCAAGATTTTTTTAAAAGTTAAACTATAAGCTCAAATTTATATACAGGGTGAATCAAAAATGTATTTCTTTATTTTGTTAAGGTGAAATATTTTGAATAACTTTTTGATTTCTTTAGATTTCAAATCAAGATTTTTTGAAAGTTAAACTATAAGCTCAAATTTATATACAGGGTGAATCAAAAATATATTTCTTTATTTTGTTAAGGTGAAATAGTATTGTTTTGAATAACTTTTTGATTTCTTTAGATTTCAAATCAAGATTTCTTTGAAAGTTAAACTATAAGCTCAAATTTATATACAGGGTGAATCAAAAATGTATTTCTTTATTTTGTTAAGGTGAAATATTTTGAATAACTTTTTGATTTCTTTAGATTTCAAATCAAGATTTTTTGAAAGTTAAACTATAAGCTCAAATTTATATACAGGGTGAATCAAAAATATATTTCTTTATTTTGTTAAGGTGAAATAGTATTGTTTTGAATAACTTTTTGATTTCTTTAGATTTCAAATCAAGATTTCTTTGAAAGTTAAACTATAAGCTCAAATTTATATACAGGGTGAATCAAAAATGTATTTCTTTATTTTGTTAAGGTGAAATAGTAATATTTTGAATAATTTTTTGATTTCTTTGGGTTTCAATTCAAGATTTCTTTGAAAGTTAAACTATATGCTCCTAGAGGTTTTCTACGGGGTAACTCAAAAATGTTTCTATTTATTTTCAATAATAGATAGAAACATTTTCAGATTTTCAGCTCTGGCAATACTTTTTTTTAATTAATTTTTGAATTATTTTTTTTTAAAATTTTTTTTTTTAATTTTTTTTTTTGAAATTTTTTTTTTAAAAATTTTTTTTTTTTAATTTTTTTTTAATAATAGAAACATTTTTTTCCTTGAAATTTTTTTTTTTTTGATTTTTTTTGCCACCCTCAATGACTTTTTTTATAGATAAAACTACCACACAACGACTGGGAAATCCCGCAAGGGATTTCTTGTTAATATTAATAAAACCCGTACAGTCCGTCTCTGTCTAAAATTGGGAAAAAAAGACCAAAAGTGTGGCGGATTTGGCATCTAGCCACGCCGAAGGCGTGGCCCCCGCTTTATTGATATAGAAACTTTATTTTTTGCACAATAGAATAGGCTATATATTAAAGCGGATTGGGTGCATTAAAATTATGTATTTTAATCATTTATATACCTCTGCACAAACAGAATTAAAGTGTGAGAAGGAGGTGAATAACTTTTTCTACGAGAAAATTCAAGAAAACAACAACATAAAACTGCCAAAAATGCTACTACTAAAGCAATAAATTTACCTTTGTGCAACATCCACACATACAATAAAAGCCTTTTGATTTATACTAGGCACTGTTCTAAACACGCGAGTGCACTTTTACGGTATGGTACGGCCCTTTATTACATTTTTAATTGTAAACTAAAAATGTTGAAAAATCTTCCGAGACTTCGTACATTCATCAATCTGACATAAGTTATTGTTATGTATTGTTGTAACCTGACGTTTTTTGGTACCGATTCAGTTCTGTCATTACTGTTTTTGAGTTCTGTCATTACTGTTTTTGTTACAAAAACTTTCAATGAAACTAAATATAGATATGTGATTATAATAAGAAGCCATATACACCTATAATAAGTATCCATATAAATAGAAGGAATAAAAAACTACCTATAGTAAAATTAAACTGCCACTCATAAACTTTCGCAGAGAATAACAACAATGAACACAAATTATGAGTAAACATTGCAAAGTAAGTATTGTACATAAATTCTTTATTTTAGGCTACTAACTAGGTACCTACTACCATCGAAAATATACTACGACCACGATTTTTATATCTACGGTGCTACTACTACACAATGTAATACATTCGTTGTTGCTATTACCTACGTATATTATGATCAAAACAACAACAACATCTAATTACAGTGAAATCGTACCTTTTGCAAACACAGACATAGGTAGAATACCTAATAAATGTAACTACCTACTTCAAATACGTAATGAAGGTTATATTAAACAACAAAGTGATAGAAACAGAAATATACCTATGCAAGTAAGTACCGATTCAGTTCTGTCATTACTGTTTTTGTTAATTCCAAGTAGTAGGTATACTAAAAACTTTCAATGAAACTAAATATAGATATGTGATTTTGTAGCGATATTAAATAAGTAGTATAGTATAGTAGTATAATAGGTATCCATTATAAATAGAATTATAAATAGAAGTAAGGAATAAAAAACTACCTATAGTAAAATTAAACTGCTACTTATTTATCTTATACCTAGAAAATCACGTACCTATAACTACACTTACTTGCTGAATGTTTTTATTTCAAAATACACAATAATTAAAATTCCTTAAACTACAAATACAACACAGTTTTGTGTTAGGTGCATAGGTAATTTAACTATATAAATAAACTAAATTTGGACACATTTTAAAAACATTGGTATATTAATAGGTATAACCTACACACACTGAAAATATTATAATAAACCGAACGAAATTTCATAATTTTTAAACACCAAATCATGATTTTGTTTATGTCGCCTGAGCAGAGCTTCGTTGGTCACTTTATAGTCCACATAATTTTAAACAAACGTCTGTATGTTCACATTTTGAACGCCTATTTTGTTGATAGTGTCAGTTTGGGTTAGGTATTAACAATTTCTCACTAAAATTACTTCAAATATACAATGGCAGCTTCTAAATTTACTACAAATACTTTTAATAACCATTTTATAACAATACAATTTAACAACATGTTGATAGGAATTGAAAACTGTTAGGCTATTAATGTACACAAATAAAACCAAATTATGACGTGACCTAGAAATGTCAACCAAACAAAAATAAGTGACACTAACGTCAGAAAAAAATTCTGCAAAATTATGACGTGAAACTAGAGGTGCAACTATATTGGAATTTGTCGATTTATTTTGAAAGCCATTTTCATGACTATATTCTTAGAAAAGCATATGGGACATGCAATTTCGGATATTTTTATTAACAATCCTATAAAAAGAATTACGTAAATTGCATTGAACAAGTATTAATCTTTAAATCTCATTTCACAACAACGAGGAGTAGCAATTTTCACTCACCTATTTTAAACGCACGTTCCTTTTACAGAACAAAAGTGTGAAGTTAGCGTCGAACAATATGTGCCTGAGTTGTAACCTATGGATAGGATGACGTCTTTGGGTACCGATTGAAGATTGAACAAAATCAGGAGCAATAATATGGCAACGCCGCTATACTCCGTCATCAGTCACCCGACCTGAATAGTTTTGCAAAAATCCGCACAACATATCATAACCATAAACATCCATAATCCAAAGAAGTAGAGAATGTCCATAGTGTCAAATTATAACATAAATCCATCTGTCATTATAATTATGGTCTACTAAACTGTCTATAGTACAACAACGTAAATACAATAATTTCCAAAAATATTACTGTAAAAGACAGAATGGAAATTGAAAAAGAATATATACCGGCACGTAAGTGTACAATTATATAAAATAGGGTTATCAGCGTACACTTTGATGAAATTATTTGTTGACATTCCGCAACGACTTAACTTACCATTATTTGTAGGAAAAACTCAAAATACGATACCAAAAGAGAGAGGATACAGAAAATAAATAACATGGCTCATTTTCCACATTAGTTTTACAACATATATGCAAACATTGGGTTCATAAAAGAAGAGGTTTTAGTTCATGTGTTACCAGTTACGAATGACGTGAATCTTTCACCTACATGCTAGGTAAAATATTTACAACATATTATCACAATTAAATCCTACCATATACACCTTTTCAGCAGACGAAGGCACTCCTCAAACTACCAGATAGACGTCTGAATCTCTAACCACCACTGAAAAGCATCTCAATAAAAACTTTACAAGAACCATAACAAGAATTTAATACCTATCGACTTTAAACTATTCTTACTCAATGGACATTAGATTTATTTCAATAACAATATCTAAGTGTTTTATTTCTTACTTTAGAGCAAACTTGAATCCATTTTTCAAGTTATACCTACTGTACCGAGGAAAAGCTATCTAATTAAATTTTCTATTTTCATTTTTTGCATCCAGCTACATAAATATGCTTTTAACAACGTGAGTACTTTGTAAAACTAAGTATCTACTATTTACTGAAACTTATTCTCGATCAGAAAATACCAACAATTACAATTTACAGTTTTTATAATCCATTTATCAGGAAGAATTTGTTTGAGATACCTAGGTAGGTAAGTCGTTTATGTTGTACATATTAATGAAGTTTATAAAAAGGAAGGTAGGTACATTATTATTATTATTTAGATTTGTTTGAAACTAAACTAAAGGTTACTAGGTCAATTTCATCTTATTGATCTCGGTCAGGGTTGTTTCCAAATAACTAATGACGTACGTACTTATCTAACTAATTTTATTATAGATTTACAATTTTCGTATTAATCCTAACTTTACCTGTTTAATTAATTAAATTTAGTATATTATATTAATAAAATAAATGTTGTACTATTTTAGGACAGCTAAAATAAAGGTTACTAGGTCAATTTCATCCGGTCAGGGTCAGGATAGTTTCCAAATAACTAACGACATACGGTACTTAGCTGGCTAATTTTATACAAAGGTTCTCCATTCGTCAAGAAAGTAGATATTCATACGTACGTCGTTACTACATTCCTATAATAGATCAGGTGGTGAAGGGTAGCATAACCAACTACGTACATTAGGACAGTGTTGCCTACGTTATATGTTATATAAACGGATTTCACAACATCTGTAGGTGCATACTTACGCTGGCTGCATGTGATTTAAAGCAGTATTATTTGTCTTTGTTTATCTCATTGCGTGACAAATTTTGCTTCACTTTATCACAAATATTCGCAGCTTGATATAAGTGGACTTATTGTCATCTGTGGAACAATGCTATTATTTAAAATGACGTCATACGTACGACGTACGTATCTAAAATCGAGAGAATTTGATCATATGTTTTGGATGACGTCATATTGTTTATCTTACGATTTATTTACCAAAAAATTAGGGTTTCTTTTTTAATTTACAAATTCCACTACTAATTTAAATTAAAATGCCTACATTTAGTTTTAATTTCCTGATACCGAATTTATTCTTACGTTACAAAGAACTGGATAAAATACAAGTCTCATTACCTACCTACCTGTTTTTGTCCAAAAACTAATTACAGATGATGACCTAGATCAAAAACATTCAATGAAACAAAATAGGTACGTAATTTTGTTAAGTTTAAGTCTTAAAGTAAGTATAGCCATTATATATATTCATATAAATAGCACAGAATAAATAATATTCTGTGTAAATAGTACTTATCATGTTTTTATACAAAAATTATAAACCGTAAACACAACAAATCAATATAGAATTAACTACACTTTTTATTTTATACACCACGTATTATTATTATTAGCGGATGCTGACGACCAAATTACCATTTCCAAATTGATTTCTGTCTCTTGCCTGTAGGTCCATATTTTGAATGCTTCAAGTTATTTCGTTTTTTTTTAAGTTACCGCCTAAGCGAGTACTAACTATTATTGGCCTCTTGCTCTTTCTCAGTAGGATACAGCCAGCACAGTTTATTTTTATCAAATATAGTTACAATGCATACTACTACTGTTTACTTTTAACCTCCAAGCCCCATAATATAACCTATTTATTTATGACGTGAAACTAGAAGTGTCAACAAAACAAAAATAAGTGACACCAACGTCAGAAGAAAATTCTGCCAAATTATGACAAACCAACGAAGCCAAAATAGATAGACAGATAGTCCTAAAATTAACGTCCGCCGCTATTAACGTTAACGTTAATTGAACACCAACGATTTTCAAATAGACAGATGTGGTAGGTTTATAAAATGATGATCGGCAGCCATTTTTAGGCTAGCAGATTTAAAATACCTAACTAATATATTTATAGTAGGTATTTTTTAAGGACAAAAAAAGGAATATTTTCTTTAAAAGAGAAATTTTTAGCATAGGCTTTAAATTTATATACAGGGTGAATCAAAAATGTATTTCCTTATTTTAATAGAAACATTTTCAGATTTTCAGCTCTGGCAATACTTTTTTTTAATTAATATAATTTTTTTTTCTTGATTTTTTTTTAGGTACAAAAACATTTTTCATTAATAAGCACCATACAATACAAAAACAACATTAATTATCCCACATTTAAGAAATTTTAAATGTATAGAAATGTATATACGGGGTGAATCAAAAATGTATTTCTCTATTTTTTTAAGACTTTTAGACATGCGCCAGAACCTATTTTCTTTAAAAGAGAAATTTATAGCATAGGCTTTAAATTTATATACAGGGTGAATCAAAAATGTATTTCTCTATTTTTTTACCATTTTTTTTAACACGATAGGTGACTTGATTTTCTTTAAAAGAGAAATTTTTAGCATATGTTTTAAATTTATATACGGGGTGAGTTAAAAATGTATTTCATTATTTTGGACAAAAAAGTAGTATTTTGAGGAATTTTTTGATTTCTTTGGGTTTCAATTGAAGATTTCTTTGAAAGTTAAACTATAAGCTCAAATTTATATACAGGGTGAATCAAAAATGTATTTCATTATTTTGGACAAAAAAATAATATTTTGAAGAATTTTTTGATTTCTTTAGATTTCAATTCAAGTTTTCTGTGAAAGTTAAACTATAGGGTCAAATATATATACAGGGTGAATCAAAAATGTATTTCTTTATTTTGTTAAGGTCAACAAAAGTTATATTTTGAATAATTTTTTGATTTCTTTAGATTTCAATTCAAGTTTTCTGTGAAAGTTAAACATGCCGAGAAGAAAGAAAGGTAATCTTAGTTCCAGGAAAGGACGGAATTGCCGTGGTCAGGATACCAGAAAAAAAAAGGAAAATGAAATAACCAATACGCAGTCTACTACAGGTAAATAATCAATATATTATATAAGTACTTAGGTAGCATAGGCTTTAAATTTATATACGGGGTGAGTTAAAAATGTATTTCATTATTTTGGACAAAAAAGAAATATTTTGAATAATTTTTTGATTTCTTTGGGTTTCAATTGAAGATTTCTTTGAAAGTTAAACTATATGCTCCTAGAGGTTATCTACGGGGTAACTCAAAAATGTTTCTATTTATTTTCAATAATAGATAGAAACATTTTCAGATTTTCAGCTCTGGCAATACTTTTTTTTAATTAATTTTTGAAGTATTTTTTTTGAAGTATTTTTTTTGAAAATTTTTTTTTTTTATTTTTTTTTTTTTATTTTTTTTTTTTTTAATTTTTTTTTTGAAATTTTTTTTTTCATTTTTTTTTTTTAATAGAAACATTTTTTTCCTTAAATTTTTTTTTTCCTTTTTTTTTATAATCCTCAATGACTTTTTTTATAGATAAAACTACCACACAACGACTGGGAAATCCCGCAGGGATTTCTTGTTAATATTAATAAAACCCGTACAGTCCGTCTCTGTCTAAAATTGGAAAAAAAACGCATGATTTGCGTGCAAGTTGGCATCTCGCCACGCCGGAGGCGTGGCCCCAGCTGTATTTATATCGAAACTTTACTTTTTTAAGACTGGTATAGGCTATATATGAAAGCGGATTGGATGCATTAAAATTATGTATTTTAATCATTTATATACCTCTGCACAAACGGAATTAAAGTGTGAGAAGGAGGTGAATAACTTTTTCTACGAGAAAATTCAAGAAAACAACAAGCACAAAACTGCAAAAAATGCTACTACTAAATCAATAAATTTACCTTTTTGTAACATCCACACATACAACAAAAGCATTTTGATTTATACTAGGCACTGTTCTAAACACGGCAGTGCACTTTTACGGTATGGTACGGCCCTTTATTACATTTTTAATTGTAAACTAAAAATGTTGAAAAATCTTCCGAGACTTCGTACATTCATCAATCTGACATAAGTTATTGTTATGTATTGTTGTAACCTGACGTTTTTTGGTACCGATTCAGTTCTGTCATTACTGTTTTTCAGTTCTGTCATTACTGTTTTTGTTTACAAAAACTTTCAATGAAACTAAATATAGATATGTGATTATAATAAGAAGCCATATACACCTATAATAAGTATCCATATAAATAGAAGGAATAAAAAACTACCTATAGTAAAATTAAACTGCCACTCATAAACTTTCGCAGAGAATAACAACAATGAACACAAATTATGAGTAAACATTGCACAGTAAGTATTGTACATAAATTCTATATTTTAGGCTACTAACTAGGTACCTACTACCATCGAAAATATACTACGACCACGATTTTTATATCTACGGTGCTACTACTACACATTATTATGATCAAAACAACAACATCTAATTACAGTGAAATCGTACCTTTTGCAAACACAGACATAGGTAGAATACCTAATAAATGTAACTACCTACTTCAAATACGTAATGAAGGTTATATTAAACAACAAAGTGATAGAAACAGAAATATACCTATGCAAGTAAGTACCGATTCAGTTCTGTCATTACTGTTTTTGTTAATTCCAAGTAGTAGGTATACTAAAAACTTTCAATGAAACTAAATATAGATATGTGATTTTGTAGCGATATTAAATAAGTATCCATTATAAATAGAAGTAAGGAATAAAAAAACTACCTATAGTAAAATTAAACTGCTACTTATTTATCTTATACCTAGAAAATCACGTACCTATAACTACACTTACTTGCTGAATGTTTTTATTTCAAAATACACAATAATTAAAATTTCTTAAACTACAAATACAACACAGTTTTGTGTTAGGTGCATAGATAATTTAACTATATAAATAAACTAAATTTGGACTACGCGCGACATCATCACACACATTTTAAAAACATTGGTATATTAATAGGTATAACCTACACACACTGAAAATATTATAATAAACCGAACGAAATTTCATAATTTTTAAACACCAAATCATGATTTTGTTTATGTCGCCTGAGCAGAGCTTCGTTGGTCACTTTATAGTCCACATAATTTTAAACAAACGTCTGTATGTTCACATTTTGAACGCCTATTTTGTTGATAGTGTCAGTTTGGGTTAGGTATTAACAATTTCTCACTAAAATTACTTCAAATATACAATGGCAGCTTCTAAATTTACTACAAATACTTTTAATAACCATTTTATAACAATACAATTTAACATGTTGATAGGAATTGAAAACTGTTAGGCTATTAATGTACACAAATAAAACCAAATTATGACGTGACCTAGAAATGTCAACCAAACAAAAATAAGTGACACTAACGTCAGAAAAAAATTCTGCCAAATTATGACGTGAAACTAGAGGTGCAACTATATTGGAATTTGTCGATTTATTTTGAAAGCCATTTTCATGACTATATTCTTAGAAAAGCATATAGGACATGCAATTTCGTATATTTTTAATAACAATCCTATAAAAAGACTAACGTAAATTGCATTGAACAAGTATTAATCTTTAAATCTCATTTCAATCAATGACCTTTATTTAATATCTTATGCTTATGCAACCTCCAACACATCATTATGGTATTTACGGTTGCATAACCTCTTCTATGGAATAAGACACTTTTCGATGCTCTTCAATTTTGTCTAAAGTAGATTGCAATCGAAAAACTTTTAAATCTTTAGAAATTTTTAACGAACACTTTAAATTTATATACAGGGTGAATCAAAAATGTATTTCTTTATTTTGTTAAGGTGAAATAGTATTGTTTTGAATAACTTTTTGATTTCTTTAGATTTCAAATCAAGATTTTTTTTAAAGTTAAACTATAAGCTCAAATTTATATACAGGGTGAATCAAAAATGTATTTCTTTATTTTGTTAAGCTGAAATAGTATTGTTTTGAATAACTTTTTGATTTCTTTAGATTTCAAATCAAGATTTTTTGAAAGTTAAACTATAAGCTCAAATTTATATACAGGGTGAATCAAAAATGTATTTCTTTATTTTGTTAAGGTGAAATAGTATTGTTTTGAATAACTTTTTGATTTCTTTAGATTTCAAATCAAGATTTTTTGAAAGTTAAACTATAAGCTCAAATTTATATACAGGGTGAATCAAAAATGTATTTCTTTATTTTGTTAAGGTGAAATAGTATTGTTTTGAATAACTTTTTGATTTCTTTAGATTTCAAATCAAGATTTTTTGAAAGTTAAACTATAAGCTCAAATTTATATACAGGGTGAATCAAAAATGTATTTCTTTATTTTGTTAAGGTGAAATAGTATTGTTTTGAATAACTTTTTGATTTCTTTAGATTTCAAATCAAGATTTTTTGAAAGTTAAACTATAAGCTCAAATTTATATACAGGATGAATCAAAAATGTATTTCTTTATTTTGTTAAGCTGAAATAGTATTGTTTTGAATAACTTTTTGATTTCTTTAGATTTCAAATCAAGATTTTTTGAAAGTTAAACTATAAGCTCAAATTTATATACAGGGTGAATCAAAAATGTATTTCTTTATTTTGTTAAGGTGAAATAGTATTGTTTTGAATAACTTTTTGATTTCTTTAGATTTCAAATCAAGATTTTTTGAAAGTTAAACTATAAGCTCAAATTTATATACAGGGTGAATCAAAAATGTATTTCTTTATTTTGTTAAGGTGAAATATTTTGAATAACTTTTTGATTTCTTTAGATTTCAAATCAAGATTTTTTGAAAGTTAAACTATAAGCTCAAATTTATATACAGGGTGAATCAAAAATGTATTTCTTTATTTTGTTAAGGTGAAATAGTATTGTTTTGAATAACTTTTTGATTTCTTTAGATTTCAAATCAAGATTTTTTGAAAGTTAAACTATAAGCTCAAATTTATATACAGGGTGAATCAAAAATGTATTTCTTTATTTTGTTAAGGTGAAATAGTATTGTTTTGAATAACTTTTTGATTTCTTTAGATTTCAAATCAAGATTTTTTGAAAGTTAAACTATAAGCTCAAATTTATATACAGGGTGAATCAAAAATGTATTTCTTTATTTTGTTAAGGTGAAATATTTTGAATAACTTTTTGATTTCTTTAGATTTCAAATCAAGATTTTTTGAAAGTTAAACTATAAGCTCAAATTTATATACAGGGTGAATCAAAAATGTATTTCTTTATTTTGTTAAGGTGAAATATTTTGAATAACTTTTTGATTTCTTTAGATTTCAAATCAAGATTTTTTGAAAGTTAAACTATAAGCTCAAATTTATATACAGGGTGAATCAAAAATGTATTTCTTTATTTTGTTAAGGTGAAATAGTATTGTTTTGAATAACTTTTTGATTTCTTTAGATTTCAAATCAAGATTTCTTTGAAAGTTAAACTATAAGCTCAAATTTATATACAGGGTGAATCAAAAATGTATTTCTTTATTTTGTTAAGGCGAAATAGTAATATTTGGAATAATTTTTTGATTTCTTTGGGTTTCAATTCAATATTTCTTTGAAAGTTAAACTATATGCTCCTAGAGGTTTTCTACGGGGTAACTCAAAAATGTTTCTATTTATTTTCAATAATAGATAGAAACATTTTCAGATTTTCAGCTCTGGCAATACTTTTTTTTAATTAATTTTTGAATTATTTTTTTTAATAATAGAAACATTTTTTTCCTTGAAATTTTTTTTTTTTTTGATTTTTTTTTTCATTTTTTTTGCCACCCTCAATGACTTTTTTTATAGATAAAACTACCACACAACGACTGGGAAATCCCGCAGGGATTAATAATAATAAATTCTGATAGTGCTGTCTTTGTCGTCGAAAACCTGCAAAAAAGGACCGCTATCTATGTGACTTACCTTAAAGCTGCACCGAAGGTGCAGCCGCTGGTATGTCTATATGGAAAATTTGTTTTTTGCAGCATCCCAACGGGTACTTTTCAAGGGGATTTAATGCGGCCACACTATTTTAATTAATTCATTTAATTACATCTACACAGTTAATTGAAATGTGCGACGCAGAGGGAGATATCATCCAGCAGTTATGAAAAATATATGATCACATCCACCCATCTGACGGCTCTCATGACACTGTCACTTTAGGTTATTATCACTTTTTCAGTAATATTACTTCAAATACACAATGACAACTTCTAAATTAACTACAACTATATGGAATAAGCATTTTCTAACACTACAATATACAACATGTTGATAGAAATTGATCTTAAACATAAAAATAATGCCGAAAACTCTTAAGCTATGAATGTAAACAAAGAAAATAATAATAACCTATTTGACACAAGCGTTAGAAAAAACATTTTGACCAAAACCAAATTATGACGTGAAACTAGAGGTGTCAAGTATATTGGAATTTGTCGATTTATTTTGAAAGCCATTTTCATGAATATATTCTTAGAAAAGCATATGGGACATGCAATTTCGTATATTTTTAATAACAATCCTATAAAAAGAATAACGTAAATTGCATTGAACAAGTATTAATCTTTAAATCTCATTTCACAACAACGAGGAGTAGCAATTTTCACTCACCTATTTTAAACGCACGTTCCTTTTACAGAACAAAAAAGTGCATGAAGTTAGAGTCGAACAATATGTGCCTGAGTTGTAACCTATGGATAGGATGACGTCTTTTGGTACCGATTCAGTTCTTTCATTACTGTTTTTGTTACAAAAATTCCAAGTAGTAGGTATATTAAAAACTTTCAATGAAACTAAATATAGATATGTGATTTTGTACCGAAATTAAACAAGTAGCCATATACCTATAATAGGTATCCATTATAAATTGAAGTAAGGAATAAAAAACTGCTACTTATTTATCTTATACCTAGAAAATCACGTACCTATAACTACGCTTACTTGCTGAATGTTTTTATTTCAAAATACACAATAATTAAAATTCCTTAAACTACAAATACAAACAATAAACTTTAGAGTTTTGTGTTAGTTGCATAGGTAATTTAACTATATTAATAAACTAAATTTGGGCTACGGGCGACTTTATCACACACATTTTAAAAACATTGGTATATTAATAGGTATAACCTACACACATTGAAAATATTATAATAAACCGAACGAAATTTCATAATTTCTAAACACCAAATCATGATTTAGTTTATGTCGCCTGAGCAGAGCTTCGTTGTTGATCACTTTTGAACGCCTATTTTGTTGATAGTGTCAGTTTGGGTTAGGTATTAACAATTTCTCACTAAAATTTACTACAAATACTTTTAATAACCATTTTATAACAATACAATTTAACAACAATTTGATCTTAAACATGAAAATAATGCCGAAAACTGTTAGGCTCTCAATGTACACAAATAAAACCAAATTATGACGTGAACTAGAAGTGTCAACCAAACAAAAATAAGTGACACTAACGTCAGAAAAAAATTCTGCCAAATTATGACAAACCAACGAAGCCAAAATAGATAGACAGATAGTCCTAAAATTAACGTCCGCCGCTATTAACGTTAACGTTAATTTAACACCAACGATTTTCAAATAGACAGATGTGGTAGGTTTATAAAATGATGATAATCATATTATAGGCAGCCATTTTTAGGCTAGCAGATTTAAAATACCTAACTAATATATTTATAATAGGTATTTAGTATAAAATTTTATAAGGTTATTGAATTTGACAAGTGGATTTATTATTTAAATTAGGTATGTATCAGATTATAACAAAATTAATTAATAAGCGCATGTACAGGGTGATGCAAAAAAAAAAACATTAATTAGCCAACATTTTACAAATTTTCCAGATTGTAATCAAATAAATTTTAAATGTTTAGAAATTTTTAGCATACACTTAAATTTATATACGGGGTGAGTCAAAAATGTATTTCATCACTTTGTTAAGGACAAAAAAGTAATATTTTGAATAATTTTTATATTTCTTTAGATTTCAAATCCAGATTTTTTTGAAAGCTAAACTATAGCCTCCTAGAGGTTATCTACGGGGTCACTCAAAAATGTTTATGAATGTAATTTATTATTTAAGACTTTTAGAGAACTTTATCAGCGATAGGTGACTTTTTATTTTCTTTGAAAGAGAAACTTTTAGCATAGGCTCTAAAATTTATATACGGGGTGAGTCAAAAATGTATTTCATTATTTTGGACAAAAAAGTAATATTTTGAAGAATTTTTTGCTTTCTTTAGATTTCAATTCAAGTTTTCTGTGAAAGTTAAACTATAAGCTCAAATTTATATACAGGGTGAATCAAAAATGTATTTCTTTATTTTGTTAAGGTCAAATAGTAATATTTTGAATAATTTTTTGATTTCTTTAGATTTCAATTCAAGATTTCTTTGAAAGTTAAACTATATGCTCCTAGAGGTTATCTACGGGGTAACTCAAAAATGTTTCTATTTATTTTCAATAATAGATAGAAACATTTTCAGATTTTCAGCTCTGGCAATACTTTTTTTTAATTAATTTTTGATTTATTTTTTTTGAAAATTTTTTTTTCTTATTTTTTTTTTAAATTTTTTTTGAAAATTTTTTTTTTGAAAATTTTTTTTTATTATTTTTTTTTTTTTTTATTTTTTTTTTTTGAAATTTTTTTTTTAATAATAGAAACATTTTTTTCCTTGAAATTTTTTTTCTTGATTTTTTTTTCCTTTTTTTTTATAACCCTCAATGACTTTTTTCATAGACAAAACTACCACACAACGACTGGGAAATCCCAAAGGGATTTCTTGTTTTTGTATTAAATTTAGTTAAAATCTGTTAAGCGGTTTTTGCGTTTTCCTGCATACAGACATACAGACAGACATTTTTTTAAAACTACTTATTTATGTATAAAATGACCAAAAGCAAGTATTTCCGGTGAAATTAAAAAAAAAAAATTTTTCATGAAACTAATAGTCTCCATATATACATATATTACATATATGATATGGAGAGCTAATAAGTTCATAAGTATACATCTCCTATAGGACTGATTCACCAATCTTAACGAAATATTTACTACATTATAATATGACTTACCCCAATAATTAAGAACAATTTATATTTCCATCACAAATTATAACTTTTTATTTAACTAAACTTAAACTAATTTATTTTTTTTAAAACTGCGAAACACCGAAAATCACTTCAAAAACAGTACAATACTCATTCGGGTACCTGCCAATGCTGTCAACAATTAAACGATCGCGGCACGTAATAGACCGAATGCTATTTATAGCCACCGCACACTGCAAATTTTTAACCGAATAAAATAATAAGTTATATATAAATAATACAAGTACAGAAGCATTTTATGTTGTACCAAAACGAACAACAGAAATGACATTGAATAACAAAAAAAAAACAACGATCGATAGAACTCGTACAATAATTCAAATATAAAACATTATACAAAAAAAAAGAAAGATCCTAATTAGAAAAATGTTTAGATTTTTAGGCGTAAATAAATATCTTCAAAATGAATCGTATAATTACAGGGTGTGCGTAAATTTAAACCACATTAATAAGAAACTTAAAATATTTTATTACATAATTTGTCAATAAAGTACAGGCGGTTGATAATTTTACCTTGCTGGCTGTTTATTTCAATTGATTAATTCACACCTTCTAAGTAGATCTGTACTGTTTTTAAACTAGGGGTTAAAAACTTAAAAAAAAAACTTATTTCCTAAACATGGGAGATATATTGACAAGTTATTTATAGCTTTGATAGAGTATAACCTATGAAATGTATCATTAAAAACATAGGCGTTCGTGGATAGTGGAAAAGGGGTCAAAATAAGAAAATTATTTCCTATATAAAATTATTTGAATAAATTCTTCATAGTTGTGATAGAAAATAACCTAAAAAGTGTCACATAGAAGAATTGGTTGACACAGGCGTTCAGAAATAGTGTAAAAAGGGGTTAAAAATGAAATATATATATATATATTTCGCAAACATACCAGAAAAATTGGCTAATCATATAGTTTTGATATAAGATAACCTGTAAAATGCGGCATGCAAAAACTTGGTTACATAAATAGTAGCAAAGGGCTCAAAACAATTATACTGTAAAAATGATATATTTAGCCATTTGAGTAGTTGAATTGGTATCAAAAATACTCGACAAAAAGGTGCTGTACCATAGGCGTCCGTAAAAAGTCTAAAAAAGGGTCAGAAAAACCTATATCAACGATAACTCAAAACTCGCAGATTTTTAACAAATTTGGTAGAAAAATACTTCAGGATATTTCTAGATGCTGATTAATTTTTGGAAAACATTGAGCGTAGACAAGAGGTTTAACACAGGGTTGAAACATTTACAGTTCTTAAACATATCCGAGATATTGAATACTTTTTCATTGATTTAATAGAATATAACTATAGATTTGTCCGAATCCCTGGCGGGAGCCTCTATTTATGGATTGCTTGTATTAGATATAAAATTTGTAATTTCTTCCATTTGAACAATAATAGTAATAAAATTAAGATTTATAATATTACGAGTTTTACCCAGAACCGTTACAAATGATACTAAACGTGTACGCATTTTATGATGTGTTTCTAGCACACGGTTTTTTGAACATAGGTATTTCTTATTTAATTTGAAATTAAAGCACAACATTTTTTTTAAAAATATTTATTTATTAATAGACATTACATAATTTTACATAATAATATACATTTGATAATGCACACATTCATAAGTCTTTAGTGTGATTGGCACACTTAGGTTTCGCAAAAGACATTGCTGGTTGTTCCATTAATTCTAGAATTGGCTTCTTAATGATTTTCTTAAAATATAAACATTTTTCATGACCCTTACGTAAATATTGTCATACTTAATTGTCATATCTTTGAGTATGTTTTCAAAGTAATGTATCTGGGTATATCCAACATCCCAAGGTATGCAATGATGGTTGTGCATTAACCACATATTCTGACGATGAGCTTCTGCAGGCAAAACTTCCATTCCAAACACTGGTTTAAAAATGAAATGTGAGATCTTTTCTCCATCGAATGCAGCAAGTTCTTTAGGTAGAAATTTATTATTTTCTAAACGAAATCCTTACACATCAACTACAAGCGACATTACTTCAAACAAACAGAATCATTTTAAACATTTAAATATAAAGCGATTCCTATCCTCCCCCACCATTTATATTTGACGAACAATTTTAGTCAGTGGATTATATGTGAAAAGCTTGTCATGCCAAATTATACAATATGTATCTTTCGGTATATTTTCCTTTGTTTCAAATTCAATCCGCATATCAACACCACCAGTTTGAATACCCTCTTTTTGGCGGGAGCAATCTATATACACAATGGGGCATATAGTTAAGAACTCTTCAGGGTTGTATACAGGCTCGATTTTTTCTTCATAAAAAGATTTTCGGATTCTTGAAAACATTTCATAAAGAGCAGCAAATTTTTTTTCTGTGAAATTTAAATAAAGATCTTGATAAGGGTACCGATCACTGTTAAGAAACACCCTGATATTCGTTAAATTAATATGATCAAAAAAAGCTCATATCACTCGTAATTTTATTTTTTTTATCTTGTTGAAATGCGACTATAATATGACGAGGAGTCTCTAGTTTGCTAGAAGTTTTTACATTCCAAGAACTTTGCATTGCTCCACTTATAGAAGTATTTTCAAGAAGTTCACATGATCGAAATGGAAGAGGAATGTCCGTGTTTTTATCAATTATTTTTGTGAAGACAAGTTCTTGAGGTATATCAACTGCAACATGGGGAACTCGCCATAAAATTTTGTTTATTGTAATTTTTGGTTTTTCAGTATCGTCTGTACTACGAACAGCTTCTGGATCGGTGCTATCCCGTATTAATACTAGCTCTTGCTTTATATTAACAACAATTTTTCGATAATCTTCGAAGAATCCCATTAACATATTCAGTGGTATACATACATTAAAATTTCCATCATTATCAGTAATTGGTTCACCAGACTTATTTACTCTAGGTCTATATCCAGCATTATGAAGTTTAACACTTTCGTTTTCAGTATATTGTCACGATTCTCTTTTTAGTCAAATAGAACGGTGGACTAGGGACGTAAATACGGGACCAGGTCTGGATAGTTTAAAACATCCAATGTTCATCTACACTAAACCTTTATTAAGAACTAATGGTATATGACAATATGGCTTTTCAGCCTAATAATATATGATGGAGAATAACAAGTTACTAAAGCTAACACTGACAAAAGTTTGGATAAATGTTAATACAATATAGAATAATTATAAAATAATGAAGTACTACAAATGAGTCACCACTAGGCGTTCAGGTCTGGTCACCAACATTCTTAATTAACTTGAGTAATTATTGACACAACTAGAAAGTTGGTCGTCTAAATATTACAATTTATAGGAAAAGGGTTGTCCCTTCTCAGTTCCTTGGAAAGAAACTTACGTCTAAATCCTCTCTGTCTTGACCAATGATAATGAGGGAGGCTGGATTTAATCAAAGATGGTTTCCAGACTTCTCTATGCTAATTGGTTAAAAACATAATAATTATATTGCGCCACCACCACTACATCGCGTTTATTTAGATGTGGTGGTCAGAATACCTCATGCTGCATTTTCAGTATGACTACCCTGGAAAGCGGAGGGTAAGAGGTAGGGCTCCTGATTCTCGAGAAATGGTGACTCATCTAGGTAAACTAGAATAAACAGGAAAATAATATTTTTGTAGTTTTCCATCGAACATCTAGGGTTTGTTATTTTGTTATTATTTATATTTATTTATTAATAATTATTTTGGAATCTGTACTCGTGACATTTCTCCCCCACCAAGATCATGTCAGGCCCATGACATGCTGAACTTCGGCTCCCATGTTTCCGCTTCGTTACGAGTTCACACCATTGTTTCACCCAAAGCTCTTTATCGTTATATGACTGCTATGGGAATGAACGCCAATTACGTTTTCTTCTTTGTTGGTTGTACCGATTTTCTTATTCGATCATTCGGAAATTGATGTTTGTACGTTTACTGAACTTGTATGTTTGGACAGTGTTGATGCCGTATTCATCTTCTATATCATAATGACATTTACCGTAATGTTGGGTTTTAGGAGAATTTTTGACCCCAAGTACAGAGTTTAGTCAAAAAATGCTATGAAAGATATATTTGTATACAGATTACAGATGTTCGAGGATCCTATAAAAGCTTTTAAATATCGTACTTGTGGTACTAATTCCTAGTTAAACATACTAAGGTATATATAATATAATAGAGATTCATAATTGTTGCTTAATAATGTTTATATTAGTTGACTATTAATAGTTTTATATGGAATTCCTCTTAAATATTAACCTTATAACTATCTTATATAATGACTAGTTCGACTCATCATTTAAAATAATACAATACATTCCTTATTTCATTTATATTTATATTATCATGGTCGACTTGAAACATTATAATGCAAACCAAAGCATTTGGTGTTGATAGTAATTTTTAATTACAATGGCAATAGTTATTTGTGAGAGACACATATGCCTTTGTTTTTACGTGCGACCGTTTTTTTTTTCTTTTAATTATTGTATTACTTTTTATTTTTTTTTAATCTAAACCTTCAAATACTTTACTTATAGTTATAATTACATTTCGCCCTCAAACTACTTGAATGAGAAAATAGTAATTCCAAAATCATGATTTTGTTTTTTAATCTCAATAATAATTATAATAATATTACGAATATTAATAGGTACCTTTACAATAAATATTTTGTCGTCTTGACATTCGTATTGTGTTTTTAATCAACACTCCCGGGTTTCATTATTAATGGTATTACTCTACCATTTGGGAAGACTAAACGTCCCCTGTTTGCCGTTGGTTCTTCTTCTTCGTTAGACATGGAATTGTCGAGGTCCGTCAATGCTAAATCTGTCGGGGGGTTAAAATTATTCTTTTTGCCAAATAATCTATGGAAAAATATTATTAGTAATCCAATCAAAAATTAAGACAATAGTATGACAACAATGGTTACCAATATTATCTCGTTTTCCGTGTCATAATTTGCTTGTGCTGAGGAGCTTTGTGCTAACAAGAGGAATGACTTATTTTTAAAGAAATGATAAAGAATCATCAATGAAAGAATTTTATTCCATATTATCAAAAATGGAGAGCTATATGGCGTTGATATATTTGTCTTAATCCAATGCACTTGAATAGTTGATTCAAGTTCCGATTGCAACACTCGGAAAACATTATGGGTCGATATATTTAAATATGGTACTTTCATCGACCAGTTTGTGTCGAGACATTCATCAATGTTACGAAATGTTGGGTGTTGTGGAACCGAAAGTAAAGGTGTCACAAAAAAGGTTTTCATATTAGACTAAGTAGCTGGGATTACTTGAACCGTTTGTAGTAGCACTAACGTGTTCGAATTACATGGAAAACGATATGGGATTAACGTTTCATTATTTACAAGCACTGATAGTTGTATGCGGCAGAGGGCACGCCCATGGAATATCCATTATTGCACAGTATTTTCGTAAATTGCACAGGATGAGTCATGACATAAATTGTTGTTGATATTTCTGTTACAATTGTTGAAAATGAAGGTTGACACCGAGATGGACAATATGTACTGATGTCTTCAATTGTTCCGACCCGTGTACATTTTTTCCGTACACTGTGCCCCTTGAATAGTATTGGCAGTAAAACTTGGAAAATCAAATAATTTAATTTCATAAGGTTTACACTGATGAAGATGAACTCCTGTTATTGGTCGAATTAAATGTTGAAGTTATGTCAGTGCTTGCTGCCACAGGTACATAATGGTTTTCTTGTAGAAAAACGCATCTTTCGTTTCTCCAAGCGAATGGTGTAGTAATTAATTCAAATAATTGCCATTTAACGTGTTTCTTAATAATAGGTATCTTGATGCGAATGTGTAACCTAGTGTGAGATAATGTACATTCTGTAATTTGGAGTGAATAATAATTTGAGAGATGCTCTAAAGAAATAGATAACTCATAGCCATCTTTTAAGAGTTGTGCATTTAGATTTGTCAAGCTGGTATTTAACACGTTTGGAAATACCACACTTATTGGTATATAATTTGAGCGGCAAGAGGAATTTATTTCCATATCCCGAGCAATCAGCAGCATTTCAATTAATTTTAAAAATTTTTTGTAACTTTGCTGCACTCCTATTAGGATATCTGTTCTCTGTTTAAGTAACATATCGTGTTCAAAATTTTCAAATTGTTTTATTTTACTTTCCAGTAACGGAAAATTTTCGGCAACGTCCTTGCTGAACTTCCGAGAATGTTCAGAATTTTCCGTAAAAATTTTATAGTTATCATTTAATTGATCGCTTATTTTGAGTATTTGCGTTTTAATATTATCATCACTAGATAAAAATGAATAAAGTTGTTCATGAGTTGCCACACCACAGCACCAAGATAGTGCGTCTCCTAAAAAATCTAAACTTCTTTTAAAAATTTTGTTGCTAGTTTCATTCTTACCTTCATTTGCTGCTAGAAAACTAGAATACACACCATTTCACATTGTCATATTCCTCTCGAATCGAATCCAAATGTCCTCCAAGAAGACATAGTTCAGCACGGTACGGATCTTTACAATATGCATTTAGCAGCTGAGGTTTGTATTTCTTTATTACAGGTATCTCTGTTTCAAACACTAATGGAATCGTTCCTTCATAACTTAGAACTTCAGATAGGGGCCTCCAATAGGCTCCCGGTATAATTCGTACCGGCAGTCCGTTTGCCCCCAAACTTGTTAGAATAAAAAGTCTGAAACAAAACCATATTATTTTTTGTTCCACACCAAGAATACGAGAAAAAGAAAAGCAATAAAATACATATTTGTAAATCATTGTAATATGTATTATGTGAATTTTATACACTAATTTATTTTAAAAGAAACTGGTTATTTTATTATGTAATTAACGTTAGTCTTTTCTTAGCCGTGGACCACTCCTATGTCCCGCACCATCTACACGTATTGTCAAGGGGGTACCCTAGGCTGCCCACGCCTTGTCGGAGCCACTCTTTGGACGGGACGTCTCCCTATTCTTCCAGAGCCGGAACTCGGACGTCTCACGCCATTCGGAACTAAAGGAATCGCCCAGACCGGAATGTTTACCGGTCCGCTCTCCGCCTGACCTGTTATCTCTCTTGCCTGTGTCGGGGGTGGCTCAGGGACTACTCGTGAAGGACCCGCATTTTCCGGGCCGTCCTGTCGGACGACCTCCACCTCTCCTAACGCTAGATATGTCTGGGCAGCCGCTCACGCATTTCACAATGCCTCCACATAGTTTGAGTCCCGCAGCCACAACAACCTTTCTTTTCCCTCCCCGTTATTTAACACGTGGGGAACCAACACCTTTATTGTGTAGTGGATCCTCTTTGCATATTTGAAATCCACCTCCCCATATAGTCCCCATGCTTGCTGGATTCCCGGCCTATCCCGGAGTCCCTCCTGCACACGGGGTATGATCTGCTCCTCAAAGTATGCCATGTACTCATCAAACCTTTCCAACGTTGCTTTTAATATCCCCCATTGATCACTTTCAGAACTATTAAAAAGAAATAAAAACAACGATTATTACTTCGATCCCACTGGATTCTCCACTTCCCTCAGCTTTTTTTTTTTTTGTTAATAGGCCCCCGAAAATAAAATTTTAGTTACAATAAGCTAAGACGGTGTCCAAGCATCATAAAATGGTAAGATTTTACTGACATCTTTCTGTGTTCCCCATTTGGGCCAAATAATTTACATCATTAATTTTATCAAGAATAATATATGGTTCGAACCAACGAAGAAGTAATTTTTCTGACTTACCTTTTTCTCTGATAGGCTTAAATACCCTAACCTTATCTCCAACTGCAAATTCGAAATGTCATATCTAATTTGATTTTTGGCCTGCCCTGTATTTAAGTTTTCTACAGCCAAAGCACGAACACGTAAAGCGTGTTCTCGTAATTTTACAATGTCCACCTGTGTGATGGTTTCTAAGAGAGTCGACTCTGTAGGTAGCACAGGTTCTCTACCGTATACTAATTCAAAGGGATTAAATTTTGTACTATCCTGTATACTTGTGTTATAGGCAAATGTTATATGTGGCAAATAATCGCTCCAATCTGTTTGATCTGCATTCCTATACATCCTTAACATGTCTGCTATAGTTTTATTTAATCTCTCTGTTAACCCATTACATAGTGGATGATAGCTTGTTGTAAAAAGACCTGTAATTCCCATAATTAACAACAGTTCACTTACTAGTTTTCCCCGAAAAACAGTTCCCCTATCACTTAAACGGAATTTTGGAGCTCCGTGTCGACAGATTATATTTAAAAATATAAACTGCGCTACTCCTTTTGCTGAACCGTTTGACAATGCAGTTGTTTCTGGCCATCTTGTCGCATAGTCCGTTGCTACAATTATCATCGTTTTATTAGTGCATGATTTATGAAATGGTCCCAATAAGTCGATACCGATTTTTTGACATTGCACTGAGATTTTTATTGATTGTAAAATTCCTATAGTTAGTTGCTTAGTTCCGTTTCTTCGTAGGCATTCTTGGCATGAACGTATGTAACGCTTCACATCCTTAATCATATGCTCCCAATAACACTTTGTTTTAATTTTATTAAACGTTTTGGTGAAACCTAAATGAGCTGCCAATGGTTCATTATGGTTGGAATATAAATTTTCCTGAATTAGATGTTTTGGTATTACTAAAATACTAAATAAATATGGTTGACCTATCAACGATGTATTACTTTTGTAAAGTATACCATTACGCAAGTAGAACTGTGCAGCGCGTTTACGTACAGATAGCTCAGCCGACGCAGGATATTTCAGGGCATCATGGATTTTCAAAGATTTATCTTTACACTGTTCTGACAGAAAATCTTCATTTTCCAATAAACATGTAGGAATTTCATAAAAATCTGAATTGTCCAGATTGGTTGACGATCGGATTGGATTCCTTGATAAGAAATCTGCATCGGAATATAAGTCATTTTTGTGAACAATTGAGTAATCATATTCGGATAGCCGAATACTCCACCTAGCCAATTTTCCTTTTGGGTCTTTTATGGATTTTAGCCAGCATAATGCATGGTGATCAGTGACAATTCTTATGTGCTTGCCGTATATCTAATGCCGTAAGTATCCTAAAGCCCAGATCGCGCCTAAACCTAACTTGCTTGCATCTGTATGCAATTCACAATCTTTTTGAGGATTAAAATGTGCCAACAGGGATGGATTCAATAGTTTTTCTTTAAGTGTGTTAAATGAATTTTTTTCCATATCCGACCAGTCAAATTTTACATCTTTCTTTAAGAGATTATACAAAGGTCTTACTATTTTTGAAAAATTTTGTATATGCTTACGATAAAAATTACAATGTCCTAAAAATCCTTGTAATTGTTAATTATCAATAATGTTTTATAAATGAGCCGTTGTTAAAAGTCAAGATTTGAATTACAAAATTAAATAAATATCTCTGAAGGAGATTCCCAAATTATTCTTGGTTTAAAACCTTAAAAGTTAAATTAAGTGAGCTATGTCACTGTGTTGAACATAACAAATTTTGAATTAAATTCTTAACAAGAAAAAAATAATGTGTTTCACTGTAACACTTGATGGAAATTTTGTTTCAATTAATTTTACAATTAATGAACGAAAATTCAATACTTTCAAAATGAACAATATGTACTAATGATTTTAAATCGAGAATAATGATTGATTTGCTACCACGGAAAGCCGAACCTCGAATGACTATAAATAATTTACTTAGAAAAGAAAACACCCTCGAGATCTCATATACAAACTTACTATGTTTATGATGTTACAATCTTTACTTCAAAAAAAAAAAAAAAACAAGCAAATTATCCTTTCCAAGTTTCACTTCAATATCAAATAAGAATCACAATATATTGCAAAATAAATAATATATAAGGCTGTTAAAAACCTTACAAGTCATAAAATGTTGTTGATCAACAGTATTACTTTTAGTAGAGCAAGAAAATCAATTTACAATAATTTATCAATTGAATTTGATAGAAATCGATATCTTAAACTTTAAGACAGAATTGACCACTCAATTTACCTGATGAGCGTCAGCATCCAGATAATGGTTGCATAAGTACGATAATCAATCCGATTTTTTATTCAGATCCGGTATTGTGACTTTATTGTTTTCAACAATCAAACAATTTAAACGTACCTATACATCCTGACTATGTCCTTCCAGTGTGCTGTCAAACATCAAGCTCCACGGCGGAAGTCAACTCTTGTCTTGTCCAAATATTTGTTCACTCCTTGGAAAGTTTCTTTGTTGTGGTTAATTGCTATGCGATATATTCAACATCAAGTATTCCTAAAAATAAAAAAAAATGAACAGCAAAATTATTCTTTACATGACAAACATCAAAGATATTTGTCGAAAAACAATATCAATATGTCGATATTGATTTCTCCCTCAATAATATTTACGGAAATATTATTGGAAAATCATAACTATGATTTTCTTGAATGAAACTCTAAACTAATGAAGAATGTAATTTACAAGAGAATTCAAAGTAATCAGTATTACTTTGCAAATGACGAAAATATGCCAAAGGTTTTAAATTACTCAAAGAGATAAATCATTAATTCGAAAATAGAATTAATAGCGCACTGTGAAACTTTTACGGAAAAATTAGATAATTAATATCTTTGGAAAAAAGGGACGATAATAAGTAACTTGTAGTTAATGACGCGTCAGCATCCAGATAATGGTTGCATAAGTACGATAATCAATCCGATTTTTTATTCAGATCCGGTATTGTGACTTTATTGTTTTCAACAATCAAACAATTTAAACGTACCTATACATCCTGACTATGTCCTTCCAGTGTGCTGTCAAACATCAAGCTCCACGGCGGAAGTCAACTCTTGTCTTGTCCAAATATTTGTTCACTCCTTGGAAAGTTTCTTTGTTGTGGTTAATTGCTATGCGATATATTCAACATCAAGTATTCCTAAAAATAAAAAAAAATGAACAGCAAAATTATTCTTTACATGACAAACATCAAAGATATTTGTCGAAAAACAATATCAATATGTCGATATTGATTTCTCCCTCAATAATATTTACGGAAATATTATTGGAAAATCATAACTATGATTTTCTTGAATGAAACTCTAAACTAATGAAGAATGTAATTTACAAGAGAATTCAAAGTAATCAGTATTACTTTGCAAATGACGAAAATATGCCAAAGGTTTTAAATTACTCAAAGAGATAAATCATTAATTCGAAAATAGAATTAATAGCGCACTGTGAAACTTTTACGGAAAAATTAGATAATTAATATCTTTGGAAAAAAGGGACGATAATAAGTAACTTGTAGTTAATGACGCAGTACTGAAATGCTAGGAGGTTCGCAACTCCGTCTAGGATTTTACACGTCCAACTCCTAATTCAGCCTGTTATGGGATTTTAAATGCTTAATATTTTTAAAGTTAATTAATTAAACATTGAAGCGTTAGTTTGCGAAAAGAAATGATCAGCAGGTCCATACCATCTCCCAAACTAAACAGAAGGCTCAACAGTAGATATACTATGCGGGTTCTGGATCACTGACGTCACAATCTGGTGGTGGTATTCGGTGATGGACGTGGGTGGGTCCCAGAATTGGGGGGTTGGGTTATAAAACTTGTTTGCGGGTATTGGATGAAAGGTATTGGCGGTGGGGGGTTGGGTAATAAAGTCTGGTTGTGGGTATTGGATAAAAGGTATTGGGGTGGGATGTGTGGGGATTAAAAAAAGATTTTTTGTGGGATTTGAACTCATGATGAAATAAAACTCGAATCCAACACACCCATGAACTACACAATTTTCTGATTTTGCAAAGTTTTTATACGACAAAAACAACATTTATATTGGGATGACACTGGACCATCAATATACGTTCCTTGTTCACTTGTATTATAGTGAATAAAACCAGGAAGATGTGTTTGTAACATAAAGTTTTGAGTATGAATTGAAGGTAATTTATTCCATATAAGTAATAAATTATAAGGAGAAATATGTTTAATTAAATATTCTGCAGGAATTAACTTTAGTTCATGCATGTTTAAACTTGTTAAGTCACCAGCACAAATTTTATCGACAACAGACTCAAATGACATTTTGAATGATACTAAACGTGTACACATTTTATGCTGTGTTTCTAGCAGAAAAAAAGTTTTTGAACATAGGTATTTCTTATTTAATTTAAAATTAAAGCACAAAATTTTTGATTAATAGACATTACATAATTTTCATACAAATAATATACATTTGATAATGCACACATACATAAGTCTTTAGTGTGATTGGCACACTTAGGTTTCGCAAAAGACATTGCTGGTTGTTCCATTAATTCTAGAATTGGCTTCTTAATGATTTTCTTAAAACATAAACATTTTTCGTGACCCTTCACGTAAATATTCTCATACTTAATTGTCATATCTTTGAGTATCTTTTCAAAGTAATGTATCTGGATATATCCAACATCCCAAGGTATGCAATGATGGTTGTGCATTAACCACATATTCTGACGATGAGCTTCTGCAGGCAAAACTTCCATTCCAAACGGTGGTTTAAAAATGAAATGTGAGATCTTTTCTCCATCGAATGTAGCAAGTTCTTTAGGTAGAAATTTATTATTTTCTAAACGAAATCCTTGCACATCAACTACAAGCGACATTACTTCAAACAAACTGAATCATTTTAAACATTTAAATATAAAGCGATTCCTATCCTCCCCCACCATTTATATTTGACGAACAATTTTAGTCAGTAGATTATATGTGAAAAGCTTGTCATTCAAAATTAAACAATATGCAGTAGTATCTTTCGGTATAATTTCCTTTGTTTCAAAGCAATCTATATACACAATGGGGCATATAGTTAAGAACTCTTCAGGGTTGTATTGTTAGAATTTATTTTAGTCCCAAAAATGTTGCACTTTATATTTGTCACAACTCAGAGAAAACAAACGTATAGTTGAGTGGTAGCCCAATCGAAGCAATCCTAACCACCGGCAGCTCGGTCAGGAGTAGGTGAGGGTGGCGCCACTGGTTTATGAGCGGTCAAAACCAGAAACCAACGTTCTTGTGTTCACCCTTCAACTATCGCTTAATAAATAAAACACTAAATTCATCTTACCCAATTACTAACTATATTCAATCAAGATATCACAGAAAACATAGGATTCAATTTAATTATTGATCCATCAAATTATAATTCAAATGAAAATGATCACATTTATAAAAGAACTCAAACAGTTCGCAATAAATTTACCCAACTAATTATACGTTATTGAACAATTGAACTATTTATTTTACAACCATCTATACAGCCAATCTCTCTTCAATCATCAATCGGTTAAACCGTCATAAAAATGAAATGAAAATCAGTTAATTTTGACTAAATAAATAACAGTAAAGTTCAACTGTTATCAATTGCTATTCAAAATATATACACTCAACAATAAATATTAAAATTGCAATACTAATTAAAACAGCATTAAATACCTAACAACCTAACCTTTCGAGATCTCGATTACAATAATTATTACTTAAACCTAACGGAACTTAAATAAAATTCAATTGCAAGCTGGCAAAACTTCGCCACTTCTAAGTTATGAGTAAATTCTTCACTTGAGTCAGTTAACTGAGTTAAAGTATGGCGTGTCATTAATCAACTAACTAGCAATTAGAGAGAATCATATATAACATTAAATTTTGAGTGGTACTCATCCTGATAAGGGTCTAGTTCTCATCCTGCATCATAATCGCATCAATCCAACACCATACACGCTTTAGTTTCTTCAACGATGATTAGAATACCAACCCAAGTGTCTACTTCGACTCACGTTATGGCAAACTTCTACTACAAACGTAAAAGCCCAGAAATAATTTAACGTTATTGGAATCAAAACCACACTCTCAACGTGTACTTAGAGAAACAGGTGACATAGGAACTTGAATAATCAACTTACGTTGTTGGTATGTGCCTTTAATGTGAGTTAGAGCTATACAGCTCTTCCATAATTCTTCAACCAGTTGTTTTTGGTCGAAATTCGGTTCAGTCCACTAAAGAACGTAAAAGAATACTAGAGAAAATTCTAGAATACTGAAAATGGCTACATACCCCAATAACACAAGTACGTTAAATCCGGAAAAATACCGACTTGTGAGAAGATTTCTCAACAAACGTAAAACTTCCTAATACGATAAAATCTGCTCACATTACGTAAAGTTCAATATTATTTTCTTTGCATTCACAGTTATTGTGTTTATTAAAATTGTTAATGGACATTTTTCTCACTACTGATACTTTTTGATGTATTAAATAAAAATTTGGATTATTGATTTAATATAAATGTTAAATGTTCCTCTTTAACACTTGTAATGCGAAAGATTACATAAAATATTTTGCATGTTATTTCCCCAATCAGAATAAAAGTTGTTGGGTTTCTGCAATCAATGCTACTATTTATCAATATCGGGTATAATTTATCAACACAAAATTATGTAATACCTACTTGTAGGGTAGGTATCCTTGACATAAGGCACCTTATAAATTTAAATTAATTTCAGGTTCGTCTCCCTCACACAAGGGACAGAAATAATCAACATAACACAAAATCTAAGAATACTACCAATATACCTTGGTCCTGCAAAACTCCAAAAAAGTGAACACACATTTGTACATTATTATAACTTAGAACCTTTATATCTACAATTTGACAACTTAAATAAGCAATTTGATGATCTTTTTGCCGAATCTCATAACAGTAGTTTATATGATAACGATTTAGTAAATTATTATAAGTACAAGTTATTTTAATGCTACTTCGGAAATTATTAAATGTATTTACCTCGTTTCTACAGCTACAGCTTCACCATCATCAGACTCTTCAATATTATTTTCTTTGCAGTTATTGTGTTTATTATTAATTGTTAACGGACATTTTTCTCACTACTGATACTTTTTGATGTATTAAATAAAAATTTGGATTATTGATTTAATAGAAATGTTAAATGTTCCTCTTTAACACTTGTAATGCGAAAGATTACATAAAATATTTTGCATGTTATTTCCCCAATCAGAATAAAAGTTGTTGGGTTTCTGCAATCAATGCTACTATTTATCAATATCGGATATAATTTATCAACACAAAATTATGTAATACCTACTTGTAGGTATATCCTTTACATAAGGCACCTTATAAATATAAATTAATTTCAGGTTCGTCTCCCTCACACAAGGGACAGAAATAATCAACATACCACAAAATCTAAGAATACTACCAATATACCTTGGTCCTGCAAAACTCCAAAAAAGTGAACACACATTTGTACATTATTATAACTTAGAACCTTTATATCTACAATTTGACAACTTAAATAAGCAATTTGATGATCTTTTTGCCGAATCTCATAACAGTAGTTTATATAATAACGATTTAGTAAATTATTATAAGTACAAGTTATTTTAATGCTACTTCGGAAATTATTAAATGTATTTACCTCGTTTCTACAGCTACAGCTTCACCATCATCAGACTCTTCAATATTATTGTCTTTGCATTCGCAGTTATTGTGTTTATTAAAATTGTTAATGGAAGTAGAAGAGCAAAGCCAGTTCCCCCTCAGGAAATGACGTCATCCTGGTGTGACGTCACAAGCACAGCTGGCGATAAGGTGTTTGTGTCGGGTGCCAGGTGACAGGTGTTGGGAGTCAGGAGGGGGGCGGTTGAAGTAAAAAGGTTAAAAAAAGTATTGCTGTGTGTATTGGGTTTGAACCTGTGTTTCGTGTGGTATAATTGGGTATGTTCATGCGCCTATGATATGCTGCTATGGAGGCTTGCAGAAAATAAATGAAAAATGTAGGTAAATAAATGGTTATCTGTGTGTGACAAGCAAAAAACATATGGGTAATTAAGTGATAATGTGTTTGCGGTAGATGGCACGAGTCATGTTTGTACAGGCTGTCCGCAAATACAACAAATTACAGGAGTTAAATAAATGCGTTGTACTGACTATCCACAAATAAAACAATTTAAAGTCCATAAATAAATTTATTAACAATATAAGATATACGTTTTCATAAACATAGCATGTACTTTTGGAATTAAACTTAAAATATCTACAGACTTCATAGTAATCTTTTTGAAATTCTTGTTGAGGGAAAGGATGGGTATTTCTTCTTCTTCACACTGATATGTAAAACTGAGGTTATTACCCGCATCAACCATGATGTCGTTGTTCTTAAGTGATGAAACATCAAAACATAAAACATGTTCATCCATAAAGTTCACAAATTGAAGAAATTCACTATGTGAAATATCAATATAATTGTCGTAGCAGTATAATCGTACTAAATGAGTTGTAATTAAAATCTTCACCGAGGAAGTAATACAAAATTCATATAAGATTGTTTCTAGTGTAAATCTGTTAGAGGGTCCAACAAATGAAGGAGCTTGTCGACTAATATCATTCCATTCAACCATTATTTTAACTTTAATTCAGTTAGTTTACAACAAATTAACTTTTTATTTTCATAAGTTCAATTATTTTTTTTAAATTATTCAGCTTTATACGGAAAAGTAGGACTTGTCTATGATGCTTAGCAATCTTCGACATACTAAAAACACAATGATGTTGATACTAAATTTATAGTTTTGCAATTTATCAAGTTTTTGATAAAAACATATTTCTACTCACATCAAGTAGAGTTTTTGATAATAATAGCAGAGAGCATGTAGTGATAGTGTAAAGTAAATTAAATGTAATATCTAGAGAATATTGAACACCACTCACGCTGTTATTATTAGAATTTAATAAAGCATCCAATTGTTTCATATTATTTAATAATAATAAAGTTCTGCTATTTATGATTTGATTATTAGATTTTACACATATAGACTCCTTTGGATCATTTTGTTGTAGAATAGACTGCCAATGAGCATGTTCACCAACACTACGATTTTCATAAATGATTTTAATTTTATAATTTAAATACACATCACTTGAATTTATTAAATTAGTTAAATTTACTTTAAATGTATCTTCATACGGATAAAGCCGAAGCCATGCAGTAGGCCATGTACATGCCCCATTATCATCAGTGTAATATGAAAACTTCTTTAGCATTATGAGGATGATGGATGTAAAGTACGTTTTGTATTATTGCGGTGAACACAAGAAAACTAGAACTGAACACGACCATGATTTGAGGTAAACTGCAAATTTCTATGGAATTACAATCTATTTATATTGCAATATGAACATGTAGCTTGTGATAATACAGGACCGTCAATATGTACTTCTGCTTCAGGTCTATTCTTTTAAACCATTCACGTTATAATACTTATTATTAGAAATGTGGTAAAACTATAATCAAAGGTTAATATTTGTAACAATATAAACACGATCACTTTATTATTTAAGGTTAGGTTATGTGTTGGGTTATTTATTTTCACAGCGGAGCGAATCACGCGTTCGCAAAGTGCAAATATCGGAGGAAAACCTAGACTTAATCCAACTTTTGGGTATTTGGAGAAACGGAGATTTACCTCTACGCGTTGGTGTCACGTGACTGACGCCATGTAATAAATTTAGATTTGATTTGGGAACTTGTAATGTTCCATAACTTTACTATGTAAATCAAAGACAGACTACATCATATATGTTTTCTTTATTAATTAATTACGTGTAGTTCGTATCGTCTGTCGTTCTGTTCTCTGTCTTCTTGGTCGTGGCCTCTTCTTCAACCTCTTCGCTCCAAGTAGCTAACGGCTTGGAGGAAGATCGTTTTATCTTTTCTTTGTCCGTACCTGTGGTATCATTATTAGTAATACGAATTGTATCTATTTTTTTGCTTAATTTCTGAGAAACTACCTCATCAGCTGAGCTATCCTGTTCATCTTCTTCTGCGCTTTTATACGATTCGATCATCTTATCAAGCTGCACACTGGAATCTAAACCTCGAGACGTTCCTCCCCCACGACCTCCTCCTCGTCCCCGGCCTCTCGCTGATACTCCACCTCTTTGAGAAATGTTCGCCTCTTTTTTCTTCCTAATTCCATCGTATATACGCTGTATCTCCTCAGGATCTATCATTTCGTCATCATCATCTACGATCTGAATGACTTGTTTTTTCACAAACGGCTCAACGTACGCATCAATCATGTATTTTTTAATAGAGCATCGCACTTCATCAATCCTTTTCCATACATTGGAGGACTCGACGATGTGGACGCAGTTATATCTGTTTCCACGTCTCGAGTTCCCGATCTCCAACCTTATATGATCAATCGCCAGATAAATGTCCTGATCGTGCAAAATGATGGAATTCTCTCGTTTAAGCTGAATACGGTGAATACCAAAATACCCAAATCTCTCTCGCACAAAAGGCAGCTTTATGGATGTAGACTTAGAACCCCGTCGAGAATAGGTAGTGTGAGTACACAAGATTCACAAGTACACACATATATCCGCTTTCGAAATAAAATTGAGAATGATCCCATATACGTGATTTTCATTCGTCTCGATACATTTGTTTATATTATAAAACCTCTTGAGTCTGCATTCTTTGTATTTAACATAAACATAGCGGACTCGTATCAATCTTCGTATACTTTCATTGAAGTGGGTAAAGGAAAAAAAAATATTCGGCTTTAATAATTAGGTAAAAAAAGTATATATGGTTTTCCACAAGCTTTAAAATATTAGGTTATGTTTGAAAAAGTATTCGGGTTTATCCTTTGGATGAAGAACTAAATATAGGAATATATGAACATGTATTGGTGTTAAGGTTGCATGTGCCGCTTTGCGATTTCCCACTTTATTGTCCTTTAAATAAAATTATAATTAATTGCAGTTATCAGATAACAATTACTAACTGCTTTAATTAACAACGCTTTATAGTTTTCAATTGGGGTACCTAACAACATGCATTATAGGTAGGTGCTATAGTTGTAAATATCTGCCTACAAAATAATTTAATTGTTTATTATAGTTATATTACCAATTCCTTATTAATTTTGAAAGTGTTTTTAATATTTTTCTTTCTTAAAATTTGTTCAATTTTTCTACAAATAGATAAAGCATCTTCACTAGGATAACTTATTTAATTTATTAGATAAAAGCAAAATTCAAAAGTAGTATGACAAGTGGGATTTTGGACCACTTTGGTAACCTGACCATCATGTTCTCCTCTGCTGAGGTCATATGGGGGTTACAATGCACTTCTTCGGCGAAGAAGTAATTTTTTGCCAAGGGGGGATCAAAAGGTGATAGAAAATCCAATAAAAGAAATCAGATATCACCTTATCCGAAGAAGTGGTGGTGGGGGGTAGCTGAAGTGTTTGAAGCGGTTGAACTTGAAATACAATGGCATAGTACATGTTCACGTGACTGTGACGTGTATGATGTGTCAAAAAGGTACTCGTATGTGGTTGTAAGAGAGAAATTGAGTATTAGTTGTACATAAGTTGTGTCTGGTATGTATTAATAGCAAAAATTTGTATGGTTATTTTGTATGCACACACGTCGCGCGCGTTATCATCGCGTCCAGAGAGATAGTTTAATATTTATTTGACCTTTTTGCCCCGCGCTTGCTGGAGGGCGATAATACCCATATGAATAAAAGTGTATTTTAAGTTTATATACAGTTAGCACAAAAAACAGAAGATGTGGACACATCGAAATTTTTAAAGATTAACTTGGCCTTACACTCACCACATGTGTATGAAATAAAACAGACACACGTAAATATTGTAGAAAATTAAATATTAGCGAGAGAGTTTAGCCTGGCCTAGCCCAGCCCAGCCTTTCCCCAGCCCAGCCTTTCCCTAGCCTAACAACTTGTGTATGAAAAGTAATACAATTTATTAAGACAAAACAAATTATTACGACAAAACAAATTATTACAAAAAAAAATAAAAATTATTCTTCATTTAGAAACCAAAGAGTTATTAAGTTACAATAAAAACAATACTGCATTTTCAAGTTGCGTGGTAATTGTCCCAAGGTTTTGTTGAATTTTTGACTTAGTGACACTCTCATACATTTTGAACACGTATAATATATAGGATGTAATTTTTGTTGTTCAGCATTAGAGGTATACATAGCAAATTTCACCTAGTTGACTGTAGTGTTGAAGAATAGGTATATTGGATTGTTTAATTGCCTGTAGAAATTCTTTAGTCGAAGTCCACCAAAAATTTCTATAGCTTACTGTGATGTTTGTAAATTGGGTAATGTTGATGTATCCACACATCAACTGACTTTGAAATGGAACGATTGGATATATATTACTGTATGATCCAATGTTGTAACCACAACTGTAAGGATGTCCATTGGCTATGTCGTTGTCACCACTATTTTCACACAAAACAGCAGAATTCAATGGAATTGTGTTTGTCGTATAAAAAGCAGGATATTCATTTAAAATAAGTGTATCAGGATGACGTTCAAATAGAAGAAATGTTCCAATTTCCACAGGATATTGTGTGCACAATAATATCACTGTATGTGATGCACTTTAATACAAAAAAAGTAAAAAGGACAAATAGTTTTGATTGTTGAACATGGACTGATTCAGTTGTAGTCTCCTGCTTTGTATACATATATATGAATATCATATTTTTTTTATAGATAAAATTTGAAAACCTTGATGGAAAAAAACTTGAAATAAACTAATTTACAAATATTCTTTATTCAATCCTTTTATATGTAAATACCAATAAATGTTGAAAACATTTTCTAGTGTGCAGTTTAAGTTATTATTTACATGTTATTGACAATGATATGATTTAAAAATATTTTTCATGTAATTTAGTAAAAAACTACACTCATCTTCATCCAGATTTTGAATTGTATAGTTTAAAGCCAACCTTTTTAACCACTCCATTTTCTGTATACCTTTAACACAAAAAGTAGTTGTCGTCGTAGACCATTCCTCCTCCGAGTCTATAAACTGTTTAATAAAGTTTGTAATGTCTTCATATTCATATGTTGTTTTCAGCTGCTGGCGTAGTCATCCATTCCAATCCATGAACATTATTTGTCAACCACTCCATAACGTGGTGGTTGTTTTGGTACAACAGACATTGGTTGAATACGTCGTTGTACTATTTTATTCACCATACAACATTTGACAAATCTCTCTTTTGACTGCATTATCTGTACACGTATTGTGTAATAAATTGACGTGTGTATGTGTGTGTGTGTATGTAGATTGAGTTAAGACAAAAAATACTTTATTAGAAATAAAAAGAACAGAGATTGTAGATTACATTTTATGAATGAAGAAGAAGGAGAGGTGGGTTGTGGGTAATCGTAGAATCCCCAAGGTTTCGTATCAGTATAAATATAGTTAACAATTCTCGTATCGTCATAGGGACTTAATGCAAGTTTCCTTTGTGATACAGTAAATACCTCATGATTTTTTGATACAATAGCCTTTTGCATAATCTCTACTTGAACATTTTGAAAAAGACATTCATAATAATCGTCAATGTTATTTCTTTTGATGCTGATTTCTGGATACCTTTCATTTTTTTAACAACAATATCATCATCAGAAGACGATGAAAACGGTGACATGACTTTAAAAGTATACATTTTAGATCGTAAACCAATAAAGTGTGTCATCATTTGTCCATTATTTTCATCCTTCATTATACCCAATATTTTTTTATTTTTTAGTGGAATTTTAAAAACGTTATTCTCCGGGTAGTCAGATGTATCGAATCTGTGTATGTCTTCTTTAATGTGATCATAAATATCATCAACATTAATAAAATGGTAAATTATGTGGCGTATTTATTTATTTTATTATTTAAAGTTTAGTTAGTGTTAAGGGAAATCAAAAACCTTCATAGGTCATAAAGGACCAGTTGTACCTTAAACATTAGTTGAGAATTACCAGAGAGGTAACCTGATGATGGCCGGCAACTAAACAGCGGAGTTGGGCATGGGATAAATGATATTAAACTGGGCACCACATAATTTTGGTTTTACATCATTGGGTCACCAAAAGATATCTTCAATACAAAATCATAAAATTATTGTAGACTCACAATCTCATAAACAAGCACTAACTGTATCCTTCCATATACCTGATAAGTACCAAGTCAATATGCCAAACAGTATAAAATAAAACACTTGCGTTTAAATCAATCAATTTAATAAAAAAATATTCGTTGGCTACCAGACCGTGTCAAGAGAGAAATAAAAAATTAGTAATTAAGAGTCACGTTAGAATACAGCATGTATGATTATAACTTTAGTGTAAATAATTACAAGTCACCAAATTATACTATTAAATCATCGGCGACATAGGAAAAATTGCCTACAATTTAACAAGTTGAATCAAAAATTCAATCATTAAGAGTCACGTTAAAATACAACATGAATGATTATATCTTCAGTGTAATTAGTTACAATTCACCAAATTGGTAAACTGTATTGAATCATCAGCGAAACAGGAACAACTGCCTAAATTCAACAAGCTACCGTAATACAATCACACATTACGGACGGCCCCCGTATACCCGACGTGCGCACGTTAAGTTCACAATGGAGTTACACGTGCCGTTTAATTTCAAATACCTAAAGAGGTAGCACGCAAGTGCAGCATTAACTTAATCGCGACTGAAGGTCGTTAATTTATATATACATGAACAAAATATATATCTGCAATAATATCATAGGACTAAGCCTAGAACTAATCAGGAAAAATTTAAATGAGGTGGCTGAAGGCCAAAATAATTATGATATTATGTAAATTAAACTTACAGTTTGGTAGCACTTTACTTAACCTACGCTACTGTGTGGCATGACGTCATCAGCACCAACACGACTTCGGGTCATTCGGCATTACAGCGGATTCTATAAGAGTCCACGATCCGTTAAGTTGAGGTTCGGGATTGCATGAGGGTTTAACCAAGTTAGGCATCCCAAGGTGTAACCAGAGATAGCTCCTCATGAGTGGGTGGTGCAAAAACGATCCCATGGACGGGAACAAATTACCCAGAAGGGAGTACTGATCTACTCCTGAACCAGAAGTAGAATTTGACCTCACACTAGAACCCTAAAAGTACCAATACTTTTAGTATTTGAATATTCCCGTACCTTATTTGTTACACTGACCTCTCGTCGGAGGGGTTCCTGGGTCAATTTGATGTTATAAATATCCTCGGTGGTGATTGAGGAGTTTTTAGAATGGACTAAAATATAAATTCACCAGTTAATATCAACCATTTAGCTGTAGAGAAGAATAGGCTACTCACGTGGTTTTACGACAATCGTAATCTTGCTTTCCAAGCAGACGGGAGGTTCTAAAATATATTCCAATATGTTCTTACAATTTTGCCAATGCCAAAACGGCCCCAAATATTCCCCGTACGGGTTGAAAACTATTACTTCAAAAACAATTTTCTGATTTGGGCAAAGATGGCCGCCTAAGCTGTTGTCTTAACCAACACCCACATGAAAAATGGACAAAATCCAACAAGAAGGGCGGTGAATAGCCGGTATATCAGGTGCTACCAAAACGGTCAATCAGAAATCCCTAAATGTCAATAATAGGGAGGTACCATTGTAGCGAAACAATCGATAGCCTCACGACAAAGTCGAAACTCAAATAAACAAGTCAAAACGCAATCGTTACCAAACGTTACGCCACTGGAACAAGTCCCAACATTCCACTCCGCAATACAACACGCGAAATCACGAGTTATGTAACCTAAAAACAAGCGAACATATAGTCGTACGCAATAGAATTGCATTATGTGGCAACACCGAATTCGGCAAGCACGCATAATCAAACCGGCAACAGGACAATATGAAAATCACTAGCGTTGACACATATCAATGACAGTTTATGGTGGTTAGGTATAATATTTACTACTAGAGCAATAAATAATTAATACATTAATTATTTGACAAATATGTATGCAGTAATCAGCCAAAAGTAATGTGGAATCATGAACCAAGTGGACAGAAATAAGGTAAGTATACGATCACATCATATTTTCAACGTATATCGTATGTCAACAAACAAGTACCGGTTAGGCTTGTTTATATCGCGAATAAAGGCTGAATTTTAATATAATTAAACTTATTTCCAGGGCAATATCGAAAGAGAACAGTAGATAAAAGTACAGCAATGTACCACCAGCATGATCAAACCGATCTATCAATAAATTAAGCCGACAATCGGACTTAAACAGTGATGGCACAGCGAAGCACTAGCAGATAATATGCAGGTAAGGCGTTAAAACAGGTAAAAATGAGTTAATCAAGTAGTAAACTATTTGTAGAAGTGCCATCGAGATGATCTGTTCAGAGATGGCTGTATAACATAGGCGAAAACACCAAACACAGGCATAGACAGTTAAATAGGACTCTAATGACACAATCCTCACAGCACCGACCACGAACATTGCTAAAACTAACCCCAGAGTGTTACCACAAACGTATCCAAACGGTATGTACCATATAACTATTTACAAATATTACAATATACCCTAAAGTTGTTTAACATGTTTCAGATATCCGGTGTTCTAGGTTGTAGGAGAGAATGCTAAGTGCCGCAGCGACAACACAAAATAAAGTGTAGTAATCTATATCCGTCTGAAAGTACTGAATAAGTAAGATCAAATTAAACTGTAAAAGTATTTTATTTTTAACAAAAATAAATGGTGAACAAAATTTATAACCGGTGAGTATTTAATTACTTATTCGCGAGTGTTTTATCTGAGTACCAGTAGTATAAGAATTCGGATATATTTATTTTCATTACTAAATCATTTAAGGTTAGAATTTTAACGTTACAATTCTTTATATTGCTTCGTTTCCGAAAAAATGCGATTGTAGTCACCGCTGATATTGCTAAAATGTATCGGTGCGTAAAGATTCATGAAAATGACTGCAAATTTCAATTAATCGTTTGGCGCGAAAATCCGTTAGACTGTTTAAAGGTTTTTAAACTAACTACCGTAACTTACGGCGCAGGTCCGTCTTCATTCTTAGCGACCAGATGTCTCAAAAAGTTGTCTTTGGATAATCAGTTAAAATTTCCTGAAGCTGCTAAATCCATTTTAAAGGACTTTTATATGGACGATTGGCTCGCTGGCGGAAACGACGTTGAAACTGTTTGTTTACTTATAAAGGACGTAAATGATATTTTGATGTCCGCCGGTTTTCAATTGCGCCAATGGTCGACAAATAATAATCATGTTAAAGATTTTATATCCCAATTAAATTCCTCGGCTAAATCAGAATACATTATTAAGGATGAACAGAGTAGTAAAACTTTGGGAACTCTCTGGAATTCGACATATGACATTTTTCAATATAAGACAAGTATAGGAAAATGTGAAGTTTTTACAATACGATTGGTTCTGTCTATTATTAGTCAGGTTTTCGATCCGTTGGGCTTGATCGGCCCCATTATTGTAAAGGCCAAGTTATTTATGCAAAAACTATGGTTATTAAAAATCGGCTGGGATGATCCGGTTCCGAATAGTTTTTTATCCGAGTGGTTACAATTTTATAAAAATCTACATTTGATCGAAACAGTAAAAATACCTCGACATGTATTAATAACAAAATTTGTTAGCGTAGACATGCATATATATTTTCGATCGGTTAATCCTGTGGGTAGACTAAACGTACATTTAGTATGTTTTAAATCGCGAGTTGCTCCATTGAAAGTCGTGTCGCTCCCACGTTTGGAGTTGTGTGCCGCTCTTTTAGGCGCTCAATTATCGCGCACTGTCATGGAAGCTACTGAAAATAAAATTAAATATGACAAAATTTGTTATTGGTGCGATTCCACCATTGTCTTAGCATGGATCCGTTCTGAGTCCAGTAAACTTAAAACATTTGTAGCTAATCCCGTGTCTAAAATTCAAACTATAACTAAAATTGACCAATGGCGGTATGTGCCTACGAATTTGAATCCTGCGGATTATGTTTCACGCGGTGTTAATCCAGAAGATATGTCTGATCTAAAGTTATGGTTTGAAGGTCCTGATTTTTTATCTGAAAATCAAGAATATTGGCCCAAATGTGCCATAAATTTCAAAAATATTGACTTACCTGAAATAAAAACTGTTTCTCAGAACGTGTTAGTTGTAAAAACACCTACTAAAAATAATATATTTTTAAGGTATTCGTCATTTAATAAATTAATCCGTATAGTTGCGTACCTTTTCCGTTTCAAATATAATTTATTAACAAAGGACGTTGAAAATCGCAGTTTAGGGAAACTTACCCTTTCTGAATTAGACAAGGCTACGTTGGCTGTCATTAAACAATGTCAACGTGAATATTTTTCTCCCGAAATTAGTGATTTATTAAAATATAAAACCGTTTCCAAAAGGAGTACACGTTTTAAGTTAAGTACGTCTTTGGATGAAAATGGCGTGATTAGAGTAGGGGGACGACTAAAAAATGCTGATATGCCTTTTGAGTCGAAGCATCCGGTAATTTTACCTTCTAAGTGTTTATTACCATCCCTTATTATACGTAATTTACATTTTAAAAATGTACATGTCGGTCCGAAAACATTATTATCCATCCTTCAACAAAATTATTGGCCAATTCACGGACGAAACACCGTGAGGGGTATTTTGAGGAAATGTGTAATTTGTTATAAAGTATCTCCTATTCCGGGTGACCAAAAAATGGGTGATCTACCTGGTCCTAGAGTAAAACTTTAATAAGAAATAGTTTTTTACGAAATACCAAATCTATTAAGGTATGGATATGTATATTTATTTGTTTTTCGTCCAAAGCAATCCACATTGAATTAGTATCGGAATTGTCAACTAACAGTTTTTTGAACGCTTTTAAAAGATTAATTTCTCGAAGGGGACTCCCTTCTAATGTTTATTCGGATAACGCGACAAATTTTGTCGGCGCTAAAAACATTTTAGATGAAATAAATGATGTAACGTTCCAAAGTTTCTTGTGCGAAAACCGTATAAGTTGGCATTTTATTCCGCCACGATCGCCACATCATGGAGGTTTGTGGGAGAGCGCTGTGCGACTTACTAAACACCATTTAAAAAGGGTTCTGCGAAATGTATTATTAACTTATGAAAATTTTTACTCGTTACTTGTACAAATCGAGTCTATAGTAAATTCCCGACCCCTAATCCCGCTTACGGAGAATCCAGAAGACTTCGACATTGTAACACCTGGGCACTTTTTAATTGGGTCACCTCTAATGGATTTACCAGAGGCTCCCATCGAAGATAGACGGCAAGGTTTGACGTCCCATTATAAACAATTGCGTACATTATTTGGACAGTTTTGGCGTAATTGGTCTCGTAACTATTTACATACTTTACAAGAACGTCCAAAATGGCAAGTTGCAAATGACCAGTATAAGGTCGGACAATGTGTTCTCGTACATGATGATACTGCTCCGTTAGTATGGAAGATTGGTAGAATACTTGAGGTACACCCAGGTGCTGATGGACACATTCGTGTAGTGAATGTTAAAGTGAAAAACGCTATTCTAAAGCGGTCCGTCACTAAAATTAGTGTGTTACCGGTAAATAACGATCGACTTTGTTTTAAGCGTTTATATGTAAAATATTGACATTCAACTTTAACGTTATTACGTGAAAAATAAAAAATTGTCATTAATTTTAATTTATTTAATTACTTGTTAGTAAGTTAATTTTCTTACGAAATGTTTGAATTTATTTTGTTGTTCATTTTTTTTTTGATTACAGAATTTTAATTAGTTATTTTGAAATTATGAAATTTCAAGGTCGGCAGAATGTTAGGTTTTGTTATATTAGTTAGTTTTTTAAGAAATCTAAGTAACAGTGTCAACACCGCACATGTGTGCTTTGGCGCGCTTTGTTTTATATGCTTTTGCATGACTCTCTTAACTACACTGCTCAAGTACAGACGTACATTTTTGCATGCGATAATATTAAAAAAATGCTCAAAAATTCAGCTTATAGTGTATTAATTTCCATAAAACAATAACCAGCAAATTTAACAATTCAGTGGTAGTTGAAGAACAACGGAGACACCACAAGAATCCATCATGTTTGGCAGATTCTATTTGTGTGGTAATGTCGGAGATAAGCAGTATAAAAAGTAGCGGTCTCAACGTACTGCCCTGCGGAACGCCAACTTCCACCTCAAGAGTTGATGACTCATACACCCGACCGTTATGATTGAGACTTACCAAGAGTTGATGACTCATACACCCGACCGTTATGATTGAGACTTACTTTCTGTTGTCTACCTAATAGATATGACGCTAACCATTTTGAAGATAATCCTCGTATACCAAAGTTATAAAATTTCGACAAAATTTTTTGGTGCTTTACTGTCTCAAATGCACGTGTGTAATTGAAAAATGAGCCTGAACATTTCTTCCTCTCTTCTAAGTTTATCAAAACGTTATTGAGGCACTGGATAATTGCATCCTGAGTAGATAAACCCTGCCTAAAACCAAACTGATTCCGGTCAAGTAACCCACACCCATTAACGAAACCTATAGGTTGAGAATAGAAGGCATTTTCAAAAACTTTTGAAAAAACAGATAACACTGATATATATGATATAGTTGGAAGTGCATGCTTCAATGTAATTTGGAGCTTTTAACGGGCATAGATATGTTTATAGAAGGCGGATTACGTGAAGAAATTAGTCAATGCTCCAAGCGGTATTCCGAAGTAAATAATATTTAATGAGACGGGGAGGGTAAGAGAATTAGCCTATTTCACCACAAAGACCATTGCAACGTAATTACACCGCCAACATCCTCGTTTTGCTGTAGTTATTATTGTGAGGGTATGAAAATGTTCCGTTACGCCAAAAAACTAGACGACTTTGATTCCAAAGAACACGACTGTTGTGGACGAAAATATACGAGGTGATTATATTTATTTATGATTATATTCAACTAGACGGTTAAAAAACCAACTACTGAAGATATAAACAAAAGCGTAACAAGTTGTGGGATCAGGAGTTTGATGAGTATGAAATAGAGATTTGTACAACTAGATGGGAAAAAGTACAGTTAGAATTTAATAGGCGTATTAGAAACAGAGTAATAATTAATTTAAAACACAAGGGTATTTTACCATTTTTTAACGACACATTTTCCTTTTTAAATCGATAACGAAAAATGTATTAAAACAACACCAAATGTTAAAGGTTAATACGACATCGTGTTCACAATATGCAGCAGAATATTTTAAGTCCAGGATTGCTAAAGTATGTCAATATGAATTCGACTATATCTACAGTGTCCAAAACGATAACTACAACTGTTACTAAAACAAACAGAAGGGGCAAATTACAGTTATTGTATGAAATCTTCAAACTTATAGCGCACTCTATAAGATGGAATAAATCTTGCTATTTGAGGTAAGAACAATTTCAAAATAAACCATTTAGTTTAGTTTATTCAAAAAGATATTTGAACCAACACATACTAGCGCTATTATGGGCTCTAGAAAGCCACTATATATATATATATATATATATACCATTATATATATAACCGTCCGGTTCTACCACCACGGCAGCGGCGGCTGCTGTGCCCGCCCGTAGGGGGGGGAACGAACATACGAATCGCCTTCGGCATGATTCATGTATTAGTTCATGATCCCCCCCCTACGGGCGGGCACAGCAGCCGCAGCCGCCGCTGCCGTGGTGGTAGAACCGGACGGTTCTCAATCAAGTCCATTTATTTTGCATAAAAGTGACTGGAGGACATAAATAAAAATAGTTCTCGCTCGTGGTGAATATTAACCTTCACACGTGGTTAGAAAATTTACCATTACGATTTCCATATCATAATTATTTAGGTCCGGGTAATAAAATTAATGCAGAGAAACCAGTTGATATTGACGATTTAATTGCGTTACAACACGACGTTGATTTATCTAACAGCTAAACAACAACGCGATATCCTTGACGCGGATACACGTGCGATTAAAGAATTTTATTTAGAATTTATAACAAATTTAAATTTTCATGCATTATGCGGATGGGTTGGTTTAACAGTAAAAAATTATTTAGAATCAAAAGTTGGTGTCTTATATCCGTCCATGGGGAAGGTGACCTTTAAACCACTACATAAAGGCCAACAAATCTATGCTGAGCGTATGAAAGCGTGGAGTCGTGAATATCAAGAACGAAAAGCAAAAGGTGAAACTTTAACGTGGCATCAATTTTTAGTTTCGAAAGGGAATCAAAGTTCTAGCTCCACAACAGCTAGGCCTGACGAACAACAAGCTGGACCATCAAATCGTCGTGATAGTGATAACGAAGCATTTCGTAGTCAATTAGAAGCACCGCAATTAGAAACTGGATTTGCGCGGATTCCATCGACAATAATGGATGTCGAAGAGAATCCTGAACAAGGTGGAAGTGGGGCACATGCGACAGCAGGAACAATGGTAACGAATACAAAACATTTACGTATTGGACGTAGTTTAAAATTAAAGTCTTTTCATTTAGTAGTAAAGTAAAACATTGCCGTGTCACAGTTGTTCCACAGGGTATACGAACAGCATTCGATACCGGCTCAACATTATCCGGAACAGCAACCAGTGAACACTGTGCTATTGGCATGACAAGTATAGGCCTAAATCAAAAATATTATGGACGTTATGGAACATACTAAACGTAAACCTAAATAACAATATAGTATGAGTAAACATGATAATTAATACAACGCATAATCCACTATTACAATAAAAATAATGTAACTTAAATAACTATCTATAACTACTACTTATATAAGAATGATTATTATGATAAAAATAATTAATGATTATGTCTATTACGGATTAGTACTAATATTATTCCCTCCTTATCTAGACAAAAGTTGTGCTTCTAGTAAAGCCTTGGTGGAGTTTCCAATGGTTCTTCAGTTTCCATAGGTGGTAAAAGGTTAGAAGTTGCTTCTACCAACTCATCTCTATCAGCAGTTAGTTCTCTGATTTGCCTTAATAAATCAGCAGTTGTTGGGGCATTAACACTGGATGGCATAGCAGTACTTTGAGACATCTTTTGTGCAGTAGTATTTTTAATGCTTTTAAGGTCATTGTATGCCTTAATCATGATGTCAGGTGATAATTCAGCAGGTACCCCTCCTTGACCATAATTACTATACAATTCAAATTCTATCTTATTGAAAACATGTGCTCTGGACAAATATTGTTTTATAGTTTTACCAATGATTCCATGCCTCATCTTATCATCTTTGAGATTCTTTGTAGCCACTATTGTAGCTACAATAGCACATGACATATTGGACTTTTTAAGGAATTGGCCACCTGATTGACAGCTAGAATTTATTATGCTAATTACCTCTTTAGCCTCCATTCTTGCATCAGCTGCAATTTTAGAGATGTCATCCTTAGAGAATACTGCACCTGCAAGGGGGGTCAATAGAACTATTGGAGGAGTCAAGGCTATGGTTATTTCATTGATTTTATTAATGGTATCTATAGCCAACATTGATGCATGCTTGACAGTTAAAACTATACTATCTTTTCCCTTCTCTGGAACATATTCTGACTCTTCACCTTTAAAAGTTGACACAAAAGCTACTTTAACCTTCAATGCTCTTTCTTTTTCATATAAGAATACAAATTTCCATGTTTTGTCTCCATCTTTCTTCCTAACTTGTCGTGCATCAGGACCAACTTCATACAACATTCTAGAGCAAAATTCAACTGCTTTTGAAGATGTTGCAGCAGTCAATGGTTCACCATAGTCTCTACAGATGTTCTTGAATTGAGCCACCAATTTGTCATAATCAAAAGTGGTTGCTCCATGTTTAGCCTTGAATTCATCTGGTGTCATGCCCAATATGAAGTATTCTTTCTTAGTGGTGTGCTTGGCTAACTGTGCAGGTGTTGTTCCAGCCACAGTGTATGTATCCACTGCTTTAGCATCAGTCAAGTTCATAGCAGTCATTGCTGACTGTAGGGATGTTAATTTCGAAGTCATTGTGATTGTTGAAATACTTCAACAGTTTAATAAAACTGTGAACAAACTGTGTTTTGTTTAAATATAATAAACCAGCTAAAGAAAATAAAGTCCTTCTAAGGTCTACTTCTGTGTTATTAGAAGTAATGTCAATAACTATTGTGCTAGGATTACTGGTTTGCAAATCTAATGTGTAAACACCAGTGTAACTTGTAATCAATGGATCAGGGTAGTAACAACCACAGCCACAAAACTTATAAACAGTGTTAAACTTCACTTCTCCTGTCTTTTCTATTCTAATTCTTATTCTGTTATGTTCAGCAATAATTATGTTAATACAACTTGTAATAAACATATGTCTCTGCGTGCTGCCTGCATTTCTCCGATCATATACTACCGATGCAGCTTCACCAATGGTCCCAACAGCAATTCAAGATGTCGCTGTAGAGACATTTTTTACTAAATATTATGGCGATAAGGATTTTAAAGAACAAGGGCCAATGTGTATGGGTTGTCCACGATATGCCGATGCTTATTATATTGCTCAATGTAATAGTGCACGAACAGTAACAAATTATGCCTCTCATGCAAATGGACCTCCAATTTTAGACAAATTTATTGACCGATTTAATTTTGTTCCACATATTGGAGAAAAATTTTTAGATTGGTCATATACGCCTCGGTATGGATATCTTAATGTCAAGGCACATGATATTCCATATTGTGTGAATGATTCAGACATAGTGTATATGAATAATATAAGTGCGAAGATACCAGGCAAAATGGCAGTATCTATGGTAAAAGATGGAAGTACAAAAGTAGTGGACGCTCTTTCAACATCGTCATATCAAAATCCTGTGGTCGGGTTTGATGGAATTGGTAAATATTCTATCGATGGGTGTAAAGTCTGTACACCATTTGATCGAGCAGGGGAATCAGGTATTCATAAAGTGGTTCCTCTAATTCATTTTGGTCTCGTACCAACACCAGCATTAAATCCGGCAACGGATGCCACTAATTCCTGTGCATATTGGAGTATCAAGTGTGAATTAATAATGGAATATAATGTGGAAAGTGCATATAACATGCCAAGCGTAACTCGGTCACATGCATACAATGATGAAGTGGTGTTGACTGCTGATCGTACGGAACAAAATTATAATCAGATTCAACCTTTATGTATGGAATCATATGGGAATTAATAAAACTCAAATTGAAAATGCTACAAGTTGTTTATTTTAACCCATCACCCAAACCCAACACCATTTAGACTAAATTATAATGTTTAAATAAGGTATACATAGCTAATGGAAATGGTTTCTTAGCATACGATTTAAGATATTCACAATAATTCCAAGTATACGAAATCATTCTACATTGAAATGCTGTATCGGTTGGAAAAACTTTTTTGTTACTTAAGATAATAATTGGTGTGCGAAACATAATCGAATCATTACAATATTTTACTTTAACATTTAATGAATCGCCACCAAATAACATTTTTAACGTATCAAAAGCCGCTGGTTCACAATTAGGTTCATTCCATAATAATATACGTCTATTACAACATTCTTGTAAAGGAAAATTATTATACTTATTAAAATTACCAATTTGACCAAAATTTATACAATAATGAAGTATACAATCAAAAAAAAATTTTTTTCCACTGGATGGCGGACCATAAATACATAAAGCATTAACTTTTGGAATTTTTTTATCTATAATATTATATACGTCAGTTAAAAATTGTAAAATATCATCTTCACAGGAATGAAACTGAAAGTGTAAAAACCCAATTAAAATTTCTAAACTTTCTTCTATTGAATAATAATAATCATATATATATATATATATATATATATATATATATATATATCATATTTTGTGCAGCATATAAGGGTTTACTTTGTTCCGCGAATATAGCTAATTCCCCAAATGACATTTCACATATTTCAAGATTAAATATATCAATAACATTTTGTAATAATGGATCATTTTTCCTAATATATTTATATGGAGAATTACGCCATACTCGCGTATTACTAATATTTAATACGGGGCTTGTCGGAAATTCCCGTATGAATTGTAAGAGTTCTTCTTCAAGACCTCTTTTTTTAGATCTTTTATTTGGGAAATACGTTTCGTTGCTTCCTTCACGACGTTTCTCACTGTGAGAAAAAGAGGATCCACATTGCTCTGTGTTAAAAAGTTCATTCGAATTTCCGCCATTCTCCACCATTGTTGTTTCGGTATTTGCGAAATACTCTTCACGGGATAAATTTCTAATTTCACTAGGGAATGTCCTTTTTCGCCCGGTGAACTCAATGTATAAACATTCTCGGGGGTATTCCGACAAATATTTTGAGAGATTGTACAATTCGAGTCTGGTAACATTGTAAAGCCAAATAAATCTTCGTCGACCTCGCTTAATTGCAAAGTGTCGCATTCGGGCGCAACGGCAGTAGTCTCCGCTCCAACTGCAGTCGTGGATAATGTGGGCGTAATCTGTGTGGAAGAAGTATAGGAAGGCTCCGCCAAGAAATTTACATTCCAAACTTTTTGTAAGATAGTTTTCAGCTGTAGCTCGAGTAATGTCTGGCAATATGTCGTGAATAAGTCTCTTGCCTTTAAGAGCGATTTGAAATTCTCGAAGGAAATCATTAATTCGCTGTCTTTCACGCCCTCTTCTTTCTTCATTTCTTTCATTATTTTCTGTAATGGAATTAAATAATTCCTCAAAAGTTTCTTCCCAGCTAGATATTGTTCCTTCTGACACATAATCATACTCATTTCGAACCATTGTGTCAAAGTTTGCATTGGAACTTGTTCTTGATGATCTGGCCAAATTAACTCTATCAAATTCAAGAGACAATCCTGTTGACAATCGAGATGAGGTTCTGTGAGGACTTCCATTCTGAAACCATTTCCATTAGATTAGATTAATAATTATTCAACGTGAGCAAGACATTTTATGTTGGTATATACGGGCGACCGATACACCGAACAGGTCCGAAATTTACACGTATCAACACTGCAATCCATACAATGATAATGACCCATCATATGAACATGACATTTGTATAATTGATGTTGGCCAGTTGAATTTAGCCAATTCGATAAACGTCCGACATCTTTCCATTGTTGGAAGCATTCCAAACATAGCATAATGGACCAATCAGTTAACGTTTGGCTACAAAGCCAAAAAAAAACTATTGCAGCTGTGATAATCACTACTACAACGATACTGAATATTATGTAATTCATTTTCCACATTTGCCCGTTCGGCGCGCCCAGTAAAGGTCGACCGAATGAGTCGCCCATCGCTTTCGGGCAATGAATATATTCGATCCACGAAAGATTTATATTTTTCACTCGACCCAATTTTACACCGCCATGATGGATCAATTTTAGTTACTTTCGCGTCATTCACAAATTCATCAAGTTCGATTTCTTTTGTAGTAAAAGTATCAGCTTCACCACTTACATTTTGCGTTTCTATACTGCTTGCTGGACTCGGAGGTATTTCTAATATATCACACACGACACTATCAGGTATATTTGACATTTTTGTTGTTGATGTGGTTCTCGACTTTTATATGCGCTCGGAGAACAGAAAAAGGCTTTTTATAGAACCGTCCGGTTCTACCACCACGGCAGCGGCGGCTGCTGTGCCCGCCCGTAGGGGGGGGGATCATGAACTAATACATGAATCATGCCGAAGGCGATTCGTATGTTCGTTCCCCCCCCTACGGGCGGGCACAGCAGCCGCCGCTGCCGTGGTGGTAGAACCGGACGGTTCTATAAAAAGCCTTTTTCTGTTCTCCGAGCGCATATAAAAGTCGAGAACCACATCAACAACAAAAATGTCAAATATACCTGATAGTGTCGTGTGTGATATATTAGAAATACCTCCGAGTCCAGCAAGCAGTATTGAAACGCAAAATGTAAGTGGTGAAGCTGATACATAAAGGTTGAATCTGATTATAATTTTGTTCCGTACGATCAGCAGTCAACACCACTTCATCATTGTATGCATGTGACCGAGTTATGTTATATGCACTTTCCACATTATATTCCATTATTAATTCACACTTGATACTCCAATATGCACAGGAATTTTGAAAATTAGTGGCATCCGTTGCCGGATTTAATGCTGGTGTTGGTACGAGACCAAAATGAATTAGAGGAACCACTTTATGAATACCTGATTCCCCTGCTCGATCAAATGGTGTACAGACTTTACACCCATCGATAGAATATTTACCAATTCCATCAAACCCGACCACAGGATTTTGATATGACGATGTTGAAAGAGCGCCCACTACTTTTGTACTTCCATCTTTTACCATAGATACTGCCATTTTGCCTGGTATCTTCGCACTTATATTATTCATATACACTATGTCTGAATCATTCACACAATATGGAATATCATGTGCCTTGACATTAAGATATCCATACCGAGGCGTATATGACCAATCTAAAATTTTTTCTCCAATATGTGGAACAAAATTAAATCGGTCAATAAATTTGTCTAAAATTGGAGGTCCATTTGCATGAGAGGCATAATTTGTTACTGTTCGTGCACTATTACATTGGGCAATATAATAAGCATCGGCATGTCGTGGACAACCCATACACATTGGCCCTTGTTCTTTAAAATCCTTATCGCCATAATATTTAGTAAAAAATGTCTCTACAGCGACATCTTGAATTGCTGTTGGGACCATTGGTGAAGCTGCATCGGTAGTATATGTTCCATAACGTCCATAATATTTTTGATTTAGGCCTATACTTGTCATGCCAATAGCACAGTGTTCACTGGTTGCTGTTCCGGATAATGTTGAGCCGGTATCGAATGCTGTTCGTATACCCTGTGGAACAACTGTGACACGGCAATGTTTTACTTTCATCAAACCATGCGCTGCTAATAAACCCCACCGTCCGGTTCTACCACCACGGCAGCGGCGGCTGCTGTGCCCGCCCGTAGGGGGGGGGATCATGAACTAATACATGAATCATGCCGAAGGCGATTCGTGTGTTCGTTCCCCCCCTACGGGCGGGCACAGCAGCCGCCGCTGCCGTGGTGGTAGAACCGGACGGTTCTCAATCAAGTCCATTTATTTTGCATAAAAGTGACTGGAGGACATAAATAAAAATGGTTCTCGCTCATGGTGAATATTAACCTTCACACGTGGTTAGAAAATTTACCATTACGATATATATATATATATATATATATATATATATATATACAAAGAAAAATGAAATAAACTAACTTGTACGAATCAAAAAAATCTCGTGACACAAGCTGGATTTGAACCAACATCTCCCAATTGCCGGTCAGGTGTTTTAACCAATTAAACTATCGTGGCACATGAATGAAACTTCTTTAATTCGTACATGCCTTGCTTCCTATGTGCTGTGCTACGCCTCGACCTTTTAATTCAAAGGCAACATAGACTACACACTGCCATAATGCAATGTTATTTCTCTTTTGCTCATCGCAAATAAATATAAATATAAATAAACAAACAAAGATATTCAACTAAGTTGACAGAGTATAGTATATCACCGATATACAAAGAAAAATCCAGCTTGTGTCACGAGATTTTTTTGATTCGTACAAGTTAGTTTATTTCATTTTTCTTTGTATATCGGTGATATACTATACTCTGTCAACTTAGTTGAATATCTTTGTTTGTTTATTTATATTTATTTGCGATGAGCAAAAGAGAAATAACATTGCATTATGGCAGTGTGTAGTCTATGTTGCCTTTGAATTAAAAGGTCGAGGCGTAGCACAGCACATAGGAAGCAAGGCATGTACGAATTAAAGAAGTTTCATTCATGTGCCACGATAGTTTAATTGGTTAAAACACCTGACCGGCAATTGGGAGATGTTGCTTCAAATCCAGCTTGTGTCACGAGATTTTTTTGATTCGTACAAGTTAGTTTATTTCATTTTTCTTTGTATATCGGTGATATACTATACTCTGTCAACTTAGTTGAATATCTTTGTTTGTTTATTTATATATATATATATATATATATATACAAAGAAAAATGAAATAAACTAACTTGTACGAATCAAAAAAATCTCGTGACACAAGCTGGATTTGAACCAACATCTCCCAATTGCCGGTCAGGTGTTTTCAACTTAGTTGAATATCTTTGTTTGTTTATATATATATATAATATATGGAAATTGGAAAATTATAGTTGAAAACTTGAACATATACTTAAGCAAGATTTTAACTAAAGTTTCAACAAGCTGAAGTTATGTTAATTAATTAATCAATATGTTACTGTGTTTCAACAAAAAGATCGTAAGGATTCTATGGCTAATGGAAATAAAAATGTTCCTAAACCTACTAATAAACAAGTAAGTATCACTCTAATAGTAGCAAACTGTAACTCATGCGTATAATGACGAAATTGACCCGTAACAACAAGAGCTTTAATATGGAGACCAAAGAAACTGACCAAACTTACCTCGTCAACTGTTTGGCTATACTCGGGTTCTACATTGCTTGAAGGTAAAAAATTATCATCGTAATGATTTTCCAACCCAAATATTGTTTTGGTATTAATATATTCAATATTACTCTATCCTCTGGTTTCAATTTTGGTGAAGGGGGCCTTCCACCAGTTTTATAAATAGATTTTCTTTCTTCCTCTGCTCTCTTTCTTAAGTCCCCCTTTGTATTTTCATAGTATTTCCGAAACGATTCTGTTGTTCAAAACGGAGAGTTAGGTGAAATTGCATTGAATTTCTCTGTAATTTGAAACCATGCTTTACTTTTGTCAAGAACACTAACGATGTCCGTTTTTTTATTTTCCAAAATATGTTTATAATCGCACACTATGGATAAAAGAACTTCTTTTTCGTTGGAAGTGTAGTTTGCAGCTCTTCTTTTACTTTGCCGCACGGGGAACGTATTGTGAATGCGCTAAAAAAAAATCCCGATGGCAGCCAGTCGGAAAAGTAGATTTTTGATTTATGTATTTTTTATTTATACTTAGTCTACCACTGACACCCATTATTAATAAACAAATAATGGAATATTCTGACATTCGCCAAATATAACCAAAGTGTCATATTGACAGTTATTTTAACTGAAATACCCATTATACTATAATACATACGTAAGTACGGTCTTATTGTTATTTCACAGGTGTTTATTTGTCAAAATAATTACAGGTATAGCGGGTGATGATATTTTTTTTATTTTTTGTTACTTTATATTGACTTACATTTACTTAAATATGCCAGCGATGAAAAAACTCTCCAAATAAATATTGTAGAGATTTAAGTGCTCTATCATTTGATATGTAACATCGGTATTTTCTATTAACAACGAAAAAAATATGATTTTTTTAAAACTTTGACAGGCCGCCATTCTGAAATTAGCTCTCCGATTTCAATCGCCAACGAACTCACGCGATTCCATGACCTAGCCGATTTTTTAATCAAATTTTGTTTCGATTGGTCAAAAAATGCGGCCTAGAACGTGACGCAAAGTTTCTATATCCCATATATATATATATATATATATATCACAGAATTTATCGACCGTACTCGTAATAAAATGACTAACTATGTCGGGCTAATCGGTCTGTTATGAATCAATTAAAACTCATTTATCTTGACACCTCTATATTTCGCCAATACATTCGTGGCTTCTTCAGGAGGAAAAGCTAACAATGAATTCAATGAATCAACTTATGTCATACAGTAATCAAATAAAAACAAAAGACTTACATTAGAGTTAATATATGTAGGCACAATACATGACTTAACCAATAAAAACGTTGATAAAAATACTGTAAAAACAATTCACCGAAACAAACACATTAAAATCTGGTAGAAAATGGCAATTTCATTCAATACGTGTGGGTGTATATCTATTTTATTTACTATCATATGCAGGAGAGATAAACTTTAACAACAATTCTCAGGTATATACCATGTGGTTTAAAACATTCAGTCATTTAGAAGATTGGAGTATATCACACTCAGCTGGCTAATATCAGATCGTGAATTAATAGTATTTCCTGTCTTGTTTATATGAACCATCTCTAAGAAGGTCCGTTTTGTGAGGTTCTTTTCTATGTCCAATATTACTGGTTCGTCAAAATTAAACCGGTGGTCTAGATTCAGACAGTGATTAGCAAGCGCACAAGATTGTTTTCCAATCCTTATATCACTTTTGTGTTGCACAATGCGCTGCTTTAAGTTTTGTGAAGTTTGACCCACGTAGCAACTCTGACAATCAGAACATGAAATCTTGTATACCACGTTCTTGTTTTTCAATGTAGGGTTCCTGTCTTTTATTAAAAGTAAAATAGAATAAGACTATTTTACGTAAACTCATTTTCAGTTCAAACTTTTATGACGGCCCTACGGACGATGGTGCTGAAAATTTTAGAAAATTTTACAAATTACCCTATATTGAAGGTCTAACCAACAATCTTGTCAAACATTTTCGGAATTTTAACAACATACATATTGCCAAATACAACAGTATGACAGTCCGTACGCTATTCACAAAAATAAAAGACAGGAACCCTACATTGAAAAACAAGAACGTGGTATACAAGATTTCATGTTCTGATTGTCAGAGTTGGAGAGATGGTTCATATAAACAAGACAGGAAATACTATTAATTCACGATCTGATATTAGCCAGCTGAGTGTGATATACTCCAATCTTCTAAATGACTGAATGTTTTAAACCACATGGTATATACCTGAGAATTGTTGTTAAAGTTTATTTCTCCTGCATATGATAGTAAATAAAATAGATATACACCCACACGTATTGAATGAAATTGCCATTTTCTACCAGATTTTAATGTGTTTGTTTCGGTGAATTGTTTTTACAGTATTTTTATCAACGTTTCTATTGGTTAAGTCATGTATTGTGCCTACATATATTAACTCTAATGTAAGTCTTTTGTTTTTATTTGATTACTGTATGACATAAGTTGATTCATTGTTAGCTTTTCCTCCTGAAGAAGCCACGAATGTATTGGCGAAATATAGAGGTGTCAAGATAAATGAGTTTTAATTGATTCATAACAGACCGATTAGCCCGACATAGTTAGTCATTTTATATATATATATATATATATATATATATATATATATATATATATAGATATATAAACTTTTGAACTGAGGTCATTTTTAGGATCCAGGGGTCATAAAATGAAGTACTGCATAAAAATTTTTCAAAATTTCGGTTATGTCGATCTCCTGAATAGTTAGATTTTTTTTAAAAATCTACTAAAAGACGAATATAACCGTTTTGAGGTTCCCTGAGACGATTAAGATCATTTCCAGATGGAAGTCTGTCTGTATGTATGTATTCTTCCTCGATAGCGCCCAAGCGCTTTAACCAATTGAGCTAAATTGGTATACGAGTTTGAGGCAGTCCTAGGATGAAGCCATTTTTGGTTGATATCGCTTAAGCCCTGTGATAGGGGTGGACACAACCGCTAAATTTTCATATATGAGTAGGGGTCGAGTGATACATCATTTTAAAGCATTTTTTATGTGCTTTACAGTGATAGGTCACTTTTGATATTTGCCCCCATAATTCTCGAGAAAATTGGTTTAAAATTTCATCAGTTAAGTAGTTCGAATCGATATTCTTATAAGAATATTATATGTACTTGAGTATACTTTATAACACATCGATATAGCGTTCGCTTCGCATGCTTATATATATTATCATTGTACCATATTTTTTATATATTTATGTTAAGTGTCTGTGATGTATTATATGACTATGAATATGAATAAAACTTTGTTGCAAAATTTGAATTTGCTTCGCATGCCGAAGGTTATAGGTTCGAATTTCAGCTCTGGCGATATTTTTTTTTTAATTTTTGAGTAAAGTAGTTGATTTGCAGTCAATGCTCATGTCAATGTCAAAAAAAATTGTCAAAATATAATGTGTGGTTTTTTCCTTCAACACCCTCAGTCAGCTTGGTTACAACCCTGGTTCCCAAACTCTTCTCTGGAGTTTGATCTTTGGATTTTCCATTATATAAGTCAAATTTTAAACAATATCCCGACTTATCCAATTTTATCATTGATTCGTCCAAAGCTAACACTTCACTTGGTAAAAGAGAATATTTGAATGCTTTTTTTAAATGTTATAACAAAGGCCTTACTTTGTAAAGGCGATCAAACTTGTCTGAATCACGGTTAGACATAACAGAGTTGTCGTTGATATGTAGATGCCCTAAAAGCCAACCAAATCTTATTTGTGTCATGAGGGAACTATTATTGCTGTCATGAAGATCAGGTGTACTAGACCAGTAATGCTTGTAACTTGGCTGACGCTTTATTCCCATGAGTAAGTTTATTCCTAAAAATGCATTCATTTCATCAAACGTAGTTTTATTGTATGATTTTCCAGTATGCATTTGTTCTTGCTCAGCGTAGAGGTTCGTATGAAAAACTAAGTGATTTATAAACACATCGTCAAAAAATAGTTGAAAAGGTAATATGGCGTTTCTTCAGGAATTCCGCTAGGCTCGAGAAAGGGAAGAGGTGTGTCAGGTCTTTGTGTTTTTCTCCAAATGGGTGGTTGCTGAACTGTGATTCACTTTTGTGTTGTTACCAATATCTATGTCATCTAATACTGACTCATGACATGACCATCCGGCAATGAGTATCCATCAATGTTCTCAAGCTCATCCTCCAGTTCTTCCGGGCTCATTCCCACTAAACGGAATGGAAAATCGTCATTGTGTGCCATTTTCTAAAGAAAAATATATAATAATAATAATAAAGGCCACCAATTTGAGATAAGAGGCTGATATCCGGAAGTGAATGGTTTTCAAAATACAGGGTGTCAAAGTTTTTTCAAAAAACCTTTTTTTATCAATATCTCAAAGACACGTTAACCGATTTTCTTGAAATTCGCTGGTGATGTAAGCTTAATAAGACGCTCAGGTATCACTAATTAAATGTTAATTATGACTTGACAGTGACAGTGTCACGAATAAAAATGACAAAAAACTGTACGCTACTGACTTTTTTTGAAAATTTTATATATTTTTTAGAAAGCTCAGTTAAAAATACAACTTTTTTGTCACTTGATATTTTTTCGTATCTCTCTCCGTTTTCGAGAAAATTTTTTTATTAAAAACTTTATTAAAAGGTTCATTATTATTAGAAAGAAAAACAAGAAGGCTTTTTTACAAATAATTTATTATTAATAGTGGAGCAAATGCTCAAAGTGTTCACCATGCATTTCGATGCATTTTCTGCACCTGTCGAGCCAGGATTCGCGCACACTAGCAAACACGCCTGGATCGTTCGCGATAAATTCCGCTGCCACCACAACTCTAGCAACTAGGTTCTCCATTGTCGGCACAGGAGTTGCATAGATCAACCGTTCCATTTCGCCCCAAAGAAAAAAGTCCAGGGGGGCAAGTCCGTTGACCTCGCTGGCTACGGGACGGGACCACCTCTACCAATCCACCTGTTGTTGTAGGTTTGGTCGAGGTAACCTCTCACGGTGCGCGCAAAATGCGCTGGACAACCATCGTGTTGGAACCAGGCCTCTCTACGCAACTGGCGGGGTACATCTTCCAGCAGCTCGGGCAGAATATCTCGCAAAAAAACTAGATAGCTATTCCCGTTGAGGTGATCAGGTAGAACGTACGGCCCCATCAAATGGTCGCCCAGAAAACCTGCCCAAACATTAACACTGAACTTCTGATGTGCGTAGCATGGGGATTTTGTTCGCTCCACTCGTGGTTATTACGAGGATTGAATGTCCCCTCGCGCGAAAATCCTTTTTCATCGCTCATGAAGATTATACTTAAAAAATCAGCGTTTTCATCCGCTTGACCGAGCAACCACTCTCAGAACTCGAGCCGCCGAGGAGCGTCACCAGGCAGTAAATGCTGCACCATTTGAAGTTTAAATGGATGCAGATCGTGGATTTTCAATACTCCATGGATAGTATTTTTGCTGCTATCAAGTCGCGACGCAATCTGAGGATGCTAGTGTTGGGCTCAGTCTGAATGCGTGCCATGACTTCATCCTCAACGGCATCTCTGATCGGACACTGCCTTGCAAATTCTCGAATAGGCTGCAAAGATAACAAAGCCTCTAAAACAGAAATGCGCAAGAAAAAAACACAGAAAGTTGCCATTTCTGCAATACTTACCACGAATAAGCCGCTCTCCCGTAGATTTTGACTAATTTTGACAAAAATCTTATGGTTTGCCAATTCACGATTTGGGAAACGCTGCCCGTACAACCGTTGTGCTAACAAAGAATTACCGCGCGCTTCCCCATACAAGAGATGCATATCTGCAAGCTCGGCTAATTCAAAACGATTCATTATTGCAATTAGTGTAACGTTTGAAGATAATTAAGTACTTATAAACTGACACTTTTACTAAAGTTTGACATGTTTAAGTGTTACCATGACAACATTGTTTTGTTTTAGATTTTCACTAATAATAATAAATTATTTGTAAAAAAGCCTCCTTGTTTTTCTTTCTAATAATAATGAACCTTTTAATAAAGTTTCTAATGAAAACGGAGAGAGATACCAAAAAATATCAAGTGGCAAAAAAGTTGTATTTTTAACTGAGCTTTCTAAAAAATATATCAAATTTTCAAAAAAATCAGTAGCGTACATTTTTTTGTCATTTTTATTCGTGACACTAACCCCGTGGCGCCACTGGAAGTCATAATTAACATTTAATTAGTGCTAACTGAGCATCTTATTAAGTTTACATCACCAGCGAATTTCAAGAAAATCTGTTAACGTGTCTTTGAGATATTGATAAAAAAAGGTTTTTTGAAAAAACTTTGACACCCTGTATTCCGGATATCAGTCTCTTATCTCAAATTGGTTGTCTATGGTTCCTCAATATGCCCCAGAAGTTTTTTCTAATTGAGAGGGGACACCCTGTATACACAAGTTTCCGGTAAATATATGCACCGGCAAAATATAACTTTCCATTAATGGTTGATTATTGCAACTAGTTCTTGAAAATCGTATCACGTGATCATTTGTGATGCGCAGGAACACGATACTGAAGCGGAGTATAAAATTTGAGCGCCTGCGACAGTTGGAAATAAGTTTGAATAGATTGTCTAAATAATCGTCTACCAAATCGGTTGAGTAAAAAAATTGGGGATCTACTTTTTCGGCCACCTTGCCGGTAAGAGTTAAACTGTATGTGGTGCAAACGGGCATTATGTGGGGTAGTGTTGGCAACGGTAATAGGCATAGATTTTTATTTACAAAGCAGGCTTCGCGATGTTGCCAGATGGAAATTGTCTTCTACAGTTGGGTAAAAAAAGAGATTTGTTCTTCTGAACATAGGTGCCTATATTACAATAAAAAATATCTTAAACCCATTTATTAATTAAACTAATATGCAAAAAGCAAGTAAATAATAAAAAACAGGGTAAAATAACTACAATCATTCTTTCTTCTCTAAAGTAGGAAATTTTTAAAACACACACAAATAGGTAAGTAAGTAGGTGCACAATTTATTTAAATACGTTTTTAATAAAGAAAGAAAACAACGTCTGCTCCACACAATAACTATATATATACTGAGAGAGAAAATATTCACTTAAAGTGAGTCAACTTGTAGTTGAATAATTTCTATATATATTATATAGAAAAGCCAATGAAGAAAACGAACGTCTGTAAGTTGGAAAAAAACATTCGCTTCAGGTGGGAATCGAACCCACTTCTCACGCTTTCCGGGCATTTGCTCTACCATTGAGCTACCGAAGCACTGGTGATAGTCCATAAACGCGATACTATTATACCAATTTCCCCTCCCTGCTGTCTCGACCTTCAGTTCGAAGGCATCAAAGACACAGACCACGTCGCAGTGTTTCTTCTATTGCATGTCCTGCACGTCGTCTTAAATACTGAGAGAGAAAATATTCACTTAAAGTGAGTCAACTTGTAGTTAAATAATTTCTATATATATTATACAGAAAAGCCAATGAAGAAAACGAACGTCTGTATTTTGTTTATCCCAGCAGGAGATCCTAACAGACTTCCGGTTTCATAATCGTCGAAAAACAAAAATATCGGGAAAACTGTTTTATTGACATATGCTTCAGATTTTTGTTTCCACAAATCACCTTGAATAAAGTTACTTATAATATTTTTTTCATTTATTAAAGATTCATAATACTGTTTCATATCACGGAGTATATTTGGACTATCCAACAGAGCTTTAAATACTTGTGATAAAGGTATAAATTTAGCTTTAACAGAAATCATACTCAAATGAACGCATATAGACGATTTTCGTTGTTCTGTACTTCTAGAACCTATTACAATGTCAATAGCCGGTATAAAGGTTTTACAACTCTCAAAATACTTCAAACATTTATATTCTGAATCAAAACCATCTAAAACAGTGAGGTAAACATTCAATACGTCTAGTATAAGATCAGAATTCATTGGTTTACTTTTTATTATTAGCCTTACGTGTTTTAAAAGATTCGAGAATAATTTTTTTAAACGACTGACTAAAAATTGGACGAATTTACGCGGAACTTGTGAATTATCAAACATATCCAAAACAAGAGACGAAATATCTAATACAAGAATATTTCTTATTGTTTGAAACTCTTCTTTAGGCTTTGGTTACGTTAAATGCGATTGCGTGCGATTTTTTAGTCTTGCCAACACGTACGATTTTAATACCGTACGCTAATGGTTACATTGTTGGCGTCCAACACAACAAACGCATAGATTTGTGGTAGTTTTCTAAAATGAATCAATTAATGTTAAATTACTACTTTGTAACGAAGTTACTTTTTTTTAATTCCATCCTCCCTGTATAGTATCCATATTATATTTTCATGTTCAATATGTTGACGTAATTCCGTCCACCCTGTAGTATACCCCACCGCTTCAACCGTGCATCGATCGACACCGACCTGGCCTGTGCTTAGCGTGAACTTGACGTGCGCGCTGACATCATGGTAGAGAGACAGAAGCCGGCCAGTGAGGGCGACATTCGTGAGGTGCCTTAGCCCGTTGCGAGTCCTACTACCTTTTCCGGGACCACGTCAGACATCCCGACTGTACTAAGCAGAGTTTGTCCTGTGAAGTGACAGCTTGAGCCCGAATCGTTGGCAGTAGCCTTCTGGCAGGCTCTACCGACCCGAATCGGGGCAAACTCACCGGCGAGACCGTGGTAATCTCAGAGGAGGCCCGTTTTTGTTGTTTCTATAAATACCGGAATACTGCCACGTGAGGAAACACACCCGGAAATATCCTACCACGAGGCCGCACACATTTCGCTATCCGGACGCCGTTTTATTTTCCGTTTTATATTGATTTTACTGTTTCACATATTTATATTTTCTTTTAATTAGAGGTTTTAAATTGTACATATTTTGTTATAAAAAAATTGTTAAAATTTGTTTACAGTGTTCTATTAGATACCTGGACTAAGCCTTTTGGCTCTCTTTCGTCGAATTAAGGCCTCGACCCCTGGAATTACTATCTCCACTACAGTTGCCCGGTGTCCGTGGAGCATACCACGTTAATAAACTGAGAACGCCAATTCGTAACGACCCCAACCTGACAAAGCGTTAGAACTTATTTGAAAGTACTGCGTTAAAATATATAATTTTATTAGACGTGTTGTCGGTTTACTCCAACAAATTTTCGATTTATAGCCAGTTAAAATAGTCCGTTTTTCACAAAATTTATATGAGTTTGTACGTAAAGAAAAACATCATCAAATAATAGTTAAGTGCAGTCATCATATTTTATATTTATTCCATAATATTGGAAATCAAAACGTTTACCTTTTTAATTTATCTAAAGTAAAAAAAACCAGTGATAAGAACGGCTGCGCTTGTTCGGAGCGGTGTGTGTGTGTGCGTGCAGCATTTTCGGCCTGTCCATTTCAATTATACAAGGTACGTTCTAAAAGTGTATGAACATGAATCCAAAAACTTGCTTTTGCTGTTCAAAAACCGTTGACAGCCATCTCATATTAACTTGTTCTGCATGCAAAAAATCATATGCAAACACTTGTGTGGGTTTAAACTCATTTGAAGTGAGAATCATCCATGCCAAGAAGTCAATTTCTTGGTGTTGTCGTGAATGCGAAAATATTGGAAACGACATAACGGCATTGAAAGCTGTTATAATAGCGTTGCAAAACGATATAAAAGAGCTGAAAACAAGTGTTGCTGCATCAAACAGCAACTCAGAATTGTCTGAGGCTGCGCTCGAGGATATTATCCAGGAAGTACATGAGCGTGAAACAAGGAAATCAAACATTGTCATATATGGATTAGATGAACAATCATCCGAGCTTACACGAGATCAACGTGTGACCCAAGAGAGGAGTCATGTGTGTGAGTTATTGTCCTTTATTTCTCCCACTGTGCGTACAAATGATGTAACAATTCACAAAATTGGTAAATTCGACGCAAGTGCCAATAGGCCACGCATGATAAAAGTGACTCTAGCAAACCACGATTATGTAAAAAATGTTTTGAAAAACTGTAGAAAGCTAAAGGATTCTGAAACTTTCCAACACATCTCTATTTCCACAGACAAGACACCTCGGCAAATGACCCATTATCGCAAATTAAAAAATGAACTTAACCAACGCAAATTGGCTGGCGAAACTAGCATTCGGATAAAATATATAAACGGGGTCCCAAAAATTGTTACTTTAAACTAAAAACTCCCAGTTACATTGTAAACAACCAGAATGTGCAGGTATATTATCAAAATGTTCGCGGCTTAAACTCAAAAACACATGACTTTTATAACGCGGTTTGCAGTGAGGATTTCGAGATAATAGCTTTAACAGAAACTTATTTGACAGTGAGTTGTTTCCGGATGTTTATACTGTGTATCGTAAGGACAGAGACTTCAAAAGTACCGGAACATCGAAAGGCGGCGGAGTTCTATTAGCGTTAAGAAACAATAGGTATTTGAGTAGTAGTGTTAATTTAGCATACCATTCACAAACTATAGATGTCGTCGGCTGTCTAATCATAGACATTATTTAAAATAAATAATATTTTAATTTATTATTAACTAAAAATTATACTACGACGCCTATGACTAAATATTCACAATTCTTGCTAATAGTTTGCAATTTTTACTTAAAAGCATTTTTTAAACGTTCCATATTTTTACTTTTACTTTTCCCTTAGGTTGCATTTTTAATAATTTATATTGAATATTTGTACATAATAATGTAAATTAAATTAGTAATAATTTTAGCTGTTTTCAGCATTATTTTGTATATAAATAGTCGATTAATTTTTAATAAAATCAGATTCAATCAAACATTGTTTCTCAATTAAAACCACCACTGTTGCACAAGTCACTTTTATGCCTAGTAGGGGAGTGAGACTGCTCTTCCTAACAGTGGTTCCTAACTAACAAACCAACACTGTTGCACAAGTAACCTTTATGCCAAGTAGGGGAGTGAGACTGCTCTTCCTAACAGTGTTGCTTAACTATTACCGCTGCTCTCAGCCACCCAAGCGAGAGCAAAGTAATCTTCGAAGGGTAAAACTAATCACCCTTCGAACATTGGTCCTTCGAGCCGGATTCAATTTCTTGGAACTTACAACTCCTTGAAAGTTGAATCTACAAACACACATCCTTCGGTCCACAAGCGTCCAGGGAAACAATTACAAACAACCCTCGGTCCACCAGCGTCCAGGGAGCCAATTACAAACAGCCTTTGGTCCATCAGCGTCCAGGGAGACAATTACAAACACCCCTCGGTCAACCAGCGTCCAGGGAGCCACTAACACAACATCCTTCGGTACCACCAGCGTCCAAGGAGCCACTAACAAACATCCTTCGGTCCACCAGCGTCCAGGGAGTCAATTACAAACAGCCTTCGGTCCATCAGCGTCCAGGGAAACAATTACAAACAACCCTCGGTCTACCAGCGTCCAGGGAGCCAATTACAAACAGCCTTTGGTCCATCAGCGTCCAGGGAAACAATTACAAACAACCCTCGGTCCACCAGCGTCCAGGGAGCCAATTACAAACAGCCTTTGGTCCATCAGCGTCCAGGGAAACAATTACAAACAACCCTCGGTCCACCAGCGTCCAGGGAGCCAATTACAAACAGCCTTTGGTCCATCAGCGTCCAGGGAAACAATTACAAACAACCCTCGGTCCACCAGCGTCCAGGGAGCCAATTACAAACAGCCTTTGGTCCATCAGCGTCCAGGGAAACAATTACAAACAACCCTCGGTCCACCAGCGTCCAGGGAGCCAATTACAAACAGCCTTTGGTCCATCAGCGTCCAGGGAAACAATTACAAACAACCCTCGGTCCACCAGCGTCCAGGGAGACAATTACAAACAGCCTTCGGTCCATCAGCGTCCAGGGAGACAATTACAAACAACTCTCGGTCCACCAGCGTCCAGGGAGCAAATTACAAACAGCCTTTGGTCCATCAGCGTCCAGGGAAACAATTACAAACAACCCTCGGTCCACCAGCGTCCAGGGAGCCAATTACAAACAGCCTTTGGTCCATCAGCGTCCAGGGAGACAATTACAAACATCCTTCGGTCCACCAGCGTCCAGGGAGCCACTAACAAACATCCTTCGGTCCATCAGCGCCCAGGGAGTCAATTACAAACAGCCTTCGGTCCATCAGCGTCCAGGGAGACAATTACAAACACCCCTCGGTCCACCAGCGTCCAGGGAGCCACTAACACAACATCCTTCGGTCCACAGCGTCCAAGGAGCCACTAACAAACAGCCTTCGGTCCACCAGCGTCCAAGGTGCTACCAACCAACAAACTTCGGTCGAATTTACGAACTATCCACTCACAATGTCCATTACGACAGATGAACTCAACCAGCTAGCCAAGCTACAAGAGGAGCATGGGACACAGATTCTTCAACTCCTCACCAACGCCAAAAAGGACTCAGTTAAACGAAAAACTGAAACTTACATCGCCGACCGCCTACAACAAATAGAAGAAATTTGGAAAGCCGTCCAAAAAATCAATCAAAAAATACGAATACTGGATGTTCCAAACCATCCATATAATACAAAAAACTATTATCAACAAATTAAAGCCAAGTACGAAGAAGCAATACGATACCTCAACGAATGCCCTAAAGCCCAAACTTTGGAGGGTACTACGTCCGAAGATGAAAAATCTAAGGACGCCAACGACAACCAACAATTACGCATCAAGAAACTAAACTTCAAGTTACGCAACCTTACCAATACTATGGAACAGATCAGCCAAGACCTGTTGCAATCCAAAACCAAGAATCGCTACGAATCCCAATTGCACAAGATCCAGAAACAATGGGATGCTATCCAGGACCTTTACGAAGACATATCAATCCACGATACTACCCACTACGAAAATGACTACTTAGATGAAATTGAAAACCAATACGAAGATATTATGGAACAAATGGAAATAAAAATTTCTGAAATGACCGAAACAACTTCTGAGCCCAACCGGCTACATAGAACAACACTACCACAAATATCCATTCCAATGTTCACGGGAGGATATGAAAATTGGTCTACGTTCCACGACATATTTTTACGAGTTGTACACGAAAACAATTATTACACCAACGCTGAAAAAATGCAGTTCTTGAAAACTCACACTCGTGGAGAAGCAAGTAAATTAATACAACACTTGAGCACCACAGAAGCAAACTACGAAGCTGCTTGGGAACTTCTCAATAAGAGATATAAAAATCAGAGACTCTTAGTCTCAAAACTCATTGACAAAATTTTAGACTTACCAACAATTCAACAAGAATCCGCTGAAAAAATAAAACACATGCACGATGTCACCATGGAATGTATTCAAGCCATATCAAACATAGGAATCAATACATCATCTTGGGGTCCCATTATTATACGCATCCTCAGCCGTAAATGGGACTCTGAAACTAACAAGATATACGAACAAGGTCTCATAGACCCCCACGAAGTTCCGCAACTCGAGGACTTCATGAACTTCCTTGAAAAGAGATTCCAGTCTCTAGAAACTATTTTCTACATAAGGAAAGGAACTACAATCATAAACAACGCATCATGTCGGTACTGCCATCAACCAAACCACGCTATCTACCAGTGCCAAAAGTTTAAAGACACAACAACATCAGAGCGAAACCATTTCATCCGTCAGAAACGTCTATGTTCAAACTGCATGACGCATGACGTGAGTAAAAGATGTTTTAGCCAGCTAAGGTGTCACATCTGTAGCCGTCAACATCATACATTATTACACGAAGAAAGATCAGTTAATCAGCAAAGAAATCCTTTAGCTAATAACAGACCACCAACACGTTATCCATCAACTCATACCAGACCAAGAGAGTCGCAACCACAGCAACAACGAAATGGTACCAGTTCCAACCACTCATCAGGAGAAGAAAACACCGTTCTCCTCGCCACGGCACTTGTTACTGTTGCCACGCCATTCGACGACAAGCAACTGTTACGAGTCCTCATCGACCAAGGGTCACAGTCATCCTTAATTATAGAAGACGCAGCTCAACGACTAGGACTTCCAAGAAAACGCGTCAAAGCAGAGGTTTCCGGAGTAGGGGATGGAAGCCCGAAAATTTGTAACTCCACAATAGACGTAACAATCAAACCAAGATTTCCAAGCCTGTTCTCATGCCCGGTGAACATGCTAGTATTATCAAAATTGACACAGTCGTTGCCAAACCAACCAATATACATCGATAACAACGAGTTTCCAGAGAATGAGCTACTAGCGGATCCCACATTTATGAAGCCAGGTCCCATAGATGCAATCATCGGTGCCAAAGAATATGCAACGCTTATTCAAAATAGAATAAAAAAGACGACGATAGCCATCATCTGTAGCGGGACGCGGGAAGATGTTGCAATAAATGCAACAGGTATATTACAGATAACTGAAGAATGCATTATCAAAACAAAACAAAATATACTGACTCCAAGAAGACATATAACAATTCCGATTGTGACTAGTTATTCTAAAGCAGTCCGTAAAGATATAAATAGCACGATCAGCATTCACTCTACAACAATACTAACAAAGGAACCAGTTTACGGAATATCTGACAGCATCAACAACTTATTTGAGGAACAACAGAAAATTCAAAATGAACTCAATGATACATCATGGAAAAAACTTCATCATCAGACATTAATTACTAGCAGTCTCACAACATTTGGAATTATCATTGGAGTTGTTGCAATATGGTCAACATATCACTATATTCGAAAACACCGACGACGACGTAAGCTTCTATCATTGAGATCATCAATTTTGGAACGACGCATTGGAATAGGTAGTAGTCGGAAAACGGCAACTAGAAACACGAAACCACTAGAGCAGACCTACTCCACGCCAATGGAGAGACGCCAGAATGTCTAATCATAGACATTATTTAAAATAAATAATATTTTAATTTATTATTAACTAAAAATTATACTACGACGCCTATGACTAAATATTCACAATTCTTGCTAATAGTTTGCAATTTTTACTTAAAAGCATTTTTTAAACGTTCCATATTTTTACTTTTACTTTTCCCTTAGGTTGCATTTTTAATAATTTATATTGAATATTTGTACATAATAATGTAAATTAAATTAGTAATAATTTTAGCTGTTTTCAGCATTATTTTGTATATAAATAGTCGATTAATTTTTAATAAAATCAGATTCAATCAAACATTGTTTCTCAATTAAAACCACCACTGTTGCACAAGTCACTTTTATGCCTAGTAGGGGAGTGAGACTGCTCTTCCTAACAGTGGTTCCTAACTAACAAACCAACACTGTTGCACAAGTAACCTTTATGCCAAGTAGGGGAGTGAGACTGCTCTTCCTAACAGTGTTGCTTAACTATTACCGCTGCTCTCAGCCACCCAAGCGAGAGCAAAGTAATCTTCGAAGGGTAAAACTAATCACCCTTCGAACATCGGCTGTAAATTAATTGATAATCCATTTGTAATGTATATATTTGTAATCTACATTCCACCCTCAACTCCAATTGATGAACTGGAACACTTTTTTGAAACTTTAACGTTATTAGATGGCATAAGCTGTGGTAAAACAATTATTATAGGTGATTTTAACTTACCTGGGTATACGTCATATCAAAATTTTGACACACGGTGCTTACTGTTGAACAATTTCGTTGAAGGCTTAGAGTTAATACAATTTAACCAGGTGTTGAATTCACATGACAAGTCGCTTGACCTAGTATTTAGTAATTTTCAGTGTAGAGTGAATTTAAACGAATTTCCCCTGACACCTATTGACTCATACCATCCCGCTTTAAACATTGAAGTTGAAGACAATTCTCCCCGGAGGGTAAACTTTCAGGTGAGCACGTCATATAGCCCAGAATATAATTTTAGAAAAGCAGACTTTCCAACTCTATATCATAGAATTTTAAATGCAAATTGGAACAACGTGCTGTCGTCGATAGACGTTAATGCGTCTTGTGAAGCATTATATGCAACATTACAGGACATATTTGAGGTCTGTATTCCTTACAAAACTGCTAGACGTCGCCGTTTTCCAAACTGGTATAACAGCGAATTAATAACAAATATATTTAAAAAAGAAGCTGCTTTTAGGCAATTCAAAATATCTAAAAACAGTTATTATAAATTAAAATTTATTAACATTCGAAGAATACTCAAACAGCAAATCCGAGATTGTTACAAGTCATTCATTTCTACTACAGAGATGGATATCAGTAACGATCCCTCAAGATTTTGGTCATTCATACAGGCCAAGCAGGGAAACACAAGAATACCCGGAATTGTGAATAACGGAACAGACACGTATGAAAATCCTCGCGATATTGTAAACGCCTTTGCAACATATTTCCATAGCGTATATACCATGTCTGATCAAAATAATGTTCATGATACACAGTCCTTTAACTGTAGCATCCACCCTATCGATATAAAACAAATTTCGGAATGTCAAGTAATCAATGCAAGCAGGAAATTAAAAAATAAACTGACAACTGGTACTGACGGTGTTCCCAGTTTCCTTGTAAAAGATTGCATCTATCCACTTTCATGTCCACTAACACATATTTTCAACTTAATTATTAAAACCAATATTTTTCCGGAGATGTGGAAAATAGCTAAAGTTATTCCAATTTTTAAAAAAGGTGATCCACATCTCGTTAGTAACTACCGTCCAATTTCCATACTGTGCAATTTTTCAAAGTTATTGGAAATAATATTATACGAAAATATATTTGCCGATATCAAAACCACTATCGATATTGCACAGCATGGCTTTATGAAAAACAAATCATGTATTACAAACTTGGCAACATTTTCACAGTACACATGTGAGGCATTGGACCTTCGGGGGCAGGTGGACGCTGTGTACACTGATTTTTCCAAAGCGTTCGATCAAATTGACCATTACATTCTTCTTTCAAAACTTAGGCACATTGGATTCTCACCAGGTCTGTTAGATCTGTTGAAGTCTTATTTGTTCGATCGACGGCAATTTGTAAAATATGAAAATTACTCCTCATACAGTTTTACTCCTGCTTCCGGAGTGCCTCAGGGTTCTAACCTAGGACCCTTGCTATTTATAATTTTTATAAATGATATTGTTAGTAACATCTCCTGTCAAAAGCTCCTGTTTGCAGACGACTTAAAATTGTTCTTTCAAATAAAATCTGTTAATGACTGATTATTCCTTCAGCGAAATTTAAGTAAACTTAGCACTTGGTGTGATATAAACAAATTAAATTTAAATATTAATAAATGTCATGTAGTAACGTTTTCTAGAAGGGACACCAGAATCTTGTTTGATTATAGATTAAACAATGTTATATTATCTCGCTTGGATACAATTAAGGATTTGGGTGTGACATTTGATGAGAACTTCACCTTTATACCACATATTAAACAGCTGGCAACTTCTTGTATCAAGACGTTAGGGTTTTTGTTTAGAAACTGTAAACACTTTACAAATGTTCAAACATTTAAATTATTGTACTGCGCGTATGTACGTTCTAAATTGGAATACGCGCAAATTGTATGGCATCCAATATATAACTGCCACTCATAGACACTCGATTCCATACACAAACGATTCCTCAAATATTTAGCTTACCGAGAAGATCATATCTATCCTTCTAGAGGCTCGGATATTGGTATACTTTTAAATAGATTCCACGAACACTCATTGAGTTGCAGAAGGGAAGTCTTATCCATAAAATTTTTGATCAATCTGTTAAACAATGACATCGACAGTAGTTATTTACTGTCCAAAATAAACTTTCTTGTGCCACGTCAAGCAACAAGATCCACGTTACTAATCTATGCAAACTCATGCAGAACTAATATTGGAAACCAATCACCTATTAACTTTATGTGCCAAAATTTCAACCGAATATCCCACTTATGTGACATACATTTCACAAAACTAAATGTAATCATCAACACATACTTTTCTATGTATACCTAGCTTAAAACTGGTTTTTACTCGTAAATTTGAATTATTTTTGATATTTGTATATTGTTTTCTGTAATTGTATTGAAAATAAAGTTCTTATTATTATTATTATAATCGTAGACCAAAAAAGAAAATATTGGGTAAATAAATGTATTGAGCCTAGGGAAAAACTAACTGCAACACTCAGGTAAGTTTATATTTTTGTTGTAAGCATCTCAAGTAAAAGTATGAAAATATAGAGCTAAATTTTGTGGGGTGTAGTATTTGCGATCCTGTCGTAGATTCTGAAGTATATGAGTCACACGGTGAGACTTCAGGTGGATAAACTGTCTGGCGAGCTATATCTTGTTGCTGACTATATCCTCTCTGCATGCTTATTAGTTCGTTAACAAATAGCTGCTGCATGTTCATGCGTATTTGCAAATTCTTTAATGGTGTCAGCTGCTTCATTAGCGGTAGGAGACTCATCAAGAAGTGATAGTCACTATCGTCATTATGGTCAGATTTAGCTGATGATAATTCTGCAAATGTTTGTAGCTTTTGTTGTTCGATACGCAGAAGCTGTTCCTGTATGCTTTCCTTTTTGGTCTTATTCTTCTGTAACCTATTACGCTGTTCATTTGTTGATTTTTCACCAATTTGACTACGAAACTTTCTCCATTTTCTCGGAAATAAAAATGCTGTCGCATCCACTAAATTGTTTTAATAGGTCACTACCAATATTCAAAACATGTTTCGGCCCCAGCAAGTGTCATCATCAGTTGAAAACTATTACATAACTACAATAATAGAAAACAAATTCATACTTACAAATTGTTACTATCATACAACTCATCATGTCTTACCTTAGTGGAAAGAATTTTACTATATAAACTTTATCATATCTAACTTAAAATCTGATCAGTACTGAGGTATCTGAAGTAATAGTGATTATTTTCTTTTTCTTGTAAATCATTGGCTTGATTATTACAACAATTAAAATTTTATATTGATAATGCGTCTAATGAAAGTTTATTATAAAATGCGAGGGAAGGTCAAGTACTGTCAATGTCAATTATTGAATTATGTGAAGTTTGAAATTCATATATCCATGTTCAACTACTTAGGTCTATGGTGCTCTACCACTTACCCATGTATGGGAAGAAAGGAGGAAGAATTATTAGTCGGTATTTTGTTTTTAAAATTAGGTTATAGATTACATTAATAACGTTATGTTGTTTAATCTAACGTCCAAACACTTATTTGTCTATCAACCTTGAAGTAAATGAAATAATGTTTGAGGTTGGATCTTTTGATGCTTATAATGAGAGTAGATAAGTTTATTGGGAGCTAACAAAGAGGGGGGTATTGCCAAATGATTATTTTTATTTTTAAGTAAATGTAAGGATATTCATATTTTGAGGTTAGTTTATACGAGTAGTTATATTAATAACGTTGTGTTTGGTTGGTGTAACGTCTGAACCGTTGAATTACAGTGCATCTCCGAGTAAATGGAAGATATTAATGTATAATTTGGGGTTAGAGTCTATGACACCTACTATATAATAATAATAATAATAAGCCTTTATTTCCAACAGGTAACACCCAATTAAAGGAAATTCACAAATATGAAAAAAAACTAAAAGAAAAAACTAATTTAACTATTATTAAAAATTAAAAATATATACTCGTACATAAAAAAAATTAAATCAAAAAAAAAAACAAAAACAAATGAGAACAGATAGAAAAAAAAAGACGCAAATGTTAACCATCCAACACAGAAGCAACAAACGCGCAAAGGGGAGAACTATTGACATCATGCTCCGTACAATATCGATTATAAACCGATGTCATAAAGTACCATGGACTTTGGTACGCAACGTTAGTTCTTGCCGTACCAAATGCAAATGTTATCGGATGCCGCGTTACCACTCTGGGCACAAAGGAATTAATTAAACCGAGCAAGTACGAACAGTCAATGTTATTGTGTAACAATTTATATAAAAATTTCACAGAACATACTTGTCTTCTCTTAGCTAAGCTAGGTTCGTCAAATCTCAATAATAATGCCGCATGATCACATCCTCTCAGTGGATAAAAGCCATCTAATCTGTATGATAAATATTTTAAGAGCCTTCTTTGAACTGACTCAATGGCAGCAGAATGACAGTCATACAACGGATTCCAGATAATCGATCCAAAATCAAGCTTAGATCTGACATAGGCGTAATACAACAGTTTCACAGTATTGATATCGCTGAAATAGCTACTATTTCTTATGATATATCCCAACATCCGTGAAGCAGACGATACAACTTCATTCGTTTGAGAAACAAAAGTAAATTCACTATCAAAAATTATACCTAAATCTTTCACCTCACTGACTCGATCAACTTTTTCACCCGATAATACATAGTCGTACATTGTCGCGTTTTTCAAGCGTGAGAAAGTGATAATTTTGCACTTAGAAATATTGAGTGGCAATCTATTTGCCGAACACCACTCACAGAGTCTATCCATATTATGCTGGAGAGCCTGACAGTCACTCCGTGTCCTAATATCTTGAAAAATTTTCAGATCATCGGCATAGGCAAGTTTGCTACAAACAAGTGACTCAATCAAGTCGTTTACGAATATATTAAAGAGTAAAGGTCCCAAATTGGAACCCTGAGGCACTCCAGAAGACAAAACAAAAGTTTTAGATCCGTAACCACTATACTCCACAAATTGACTCCGACCAATCAAGTACGAACTAAATAAGTCAACAAGCCTATGATTGAATCCAAACTCCTTCAGCTTCAATATCAACAAATGATGATCAATCCTGTCAAAGGCTTTTTTAAAATCCGTATATAGCACATCAACTTGTCCAAGATTATCCAACGCTAAACAAACCTGCTCCGAAAGTACAGCCAAATTTGACACACACGAACGACCAGACATAAAGCCATGCTGTTCAATGGCTAGACGATTTTTAATTCCTGCATATACTTTATCATAGATTACTATTTCAAAAACCTTTGAAAAGTTACACAATATGGAAATTGGTCTGTAGTTAGTAATATGTGAAGGATTTCCAGTCTTAAACACTGGTGTAATTCTGGCAATCTTCCATCGGCTGGGAAAAGTAGCAGAGCTCAAAGCTAAATTGAAAATATAGGACAAAGGATCGCACAACACACCAATGCAATCCCTCACCAGAAAAGTAGGAATGCCGTCAACTCCAGATGTCAACTTATTTTTAAGTTTCTTTCCAGCCTTTACAATATCAGTATCAGAGACCGAAACAACATCGATCACATCTGACCATACATTTGCTGGCATAGCATCAGCAAAATGTTGAGACTATATGAACGCTATTAAAAAAATCACCAAATGCATCAACTATGCTCTGCGAGTCAGCATATATTGCTTCATCTCCGACCATATTACCAGGTATACGTGTGTTATTCTTATTATTATTTATAAAAGACCAAAATTTTCTAGGATCGCTTTTAATTAGTCTTTCACATTGGGCCACATAAGCAGAGTAACATTCTCTAATTCGTTGCTTTACTAGAGCCCTTAAATGATTAAACTGAACTCGGTAGAAATCAGTTTGAAATTTACGATAGTTTCTATGGACCCTCTCCTTCTTTTTGATTATATGGATAGGTGTAGGGATAGGTAGTTATAAAGCGGAGGGAGGCGGGATATATTATTATTGTTTTAAATATGTGAAACTTATATATATTTGGGGTTAAAAAGTTTGACATTTATCGTGAATTTAGATAAATTTCAGGGAACCATAAAAGAGGAAGCTGTCGAATTCGATTTGTTCGTTACGGCAGTGGTCTTTGTGGTGTTTGGTGAGTTTGAATATTTCTAGACACTCGAGGTTATTCAATTTGGTACTTTTGTCGCAAAAATGCAGTGGAGTGAACCCTGTTGAGATATCACAGTCATGTGGATTGTTGATAACATGATTAGCGAAGGATGAGCTACTGTCTATTTGAGTTAACTGTCTATTTATAGACTTAGTAATTATCTTCATGTGTTCCTAGATACGAGTTTTGAATGTTCTGCCAGTCTGTCAAACGTAAGTTGCAGAGCGCTGGGGGGTGGTGCAAGTGAGTCTATAGACTTCCGATCTGTTTAGTGATGCTATATTATTATTATGGGAACTCAGAAATAATCTGACTGTATTAGCGGTTCTAAATGAGATGTCCAGGCCGTACTTTTCAAGTGCTCTTTTAATATTATATGTGAATGGTGCTATATACGTAATGGTATTAAATTTACATTTCTTGTCTTGTATTGCAATTAGATTCTTATTGATATTTGTGTTTAAGTGTCTGTAATAGATTTTTTTAATGGTGGTTATTGGGTAATTGTTATTTTTTGCTATTGTGAAGATGTTAGACAGTTCTGTATTAAAGTTTTCTATAGACATGGGGATGCTGAGCAGTCTGTGAAAGAATAAGTTAAATGCTGCATATTTGTGGTTATACGGATGGTTTGAGGTGTAGGGAATAATCATATCTGTAGTCGTCGATTGTACCGGAGTATCCTATTCCGTGCTCCTGCAGTAAATTTTCCAACTTTAGGCAAGAAAAATATCGATCACCACACAAATAAGAAAGAGATTTTAGTATAGAGTATGGGTTTTAATAGGAACGGTGTCTTCACCCAATTTGAGAGTTAAAAAATAAGGGTAGAGCCTCCCTTATGTCTTTTACTATTTAAAGATTAAGGTAAGCGTGCTCTACTGAGTTAAATATTTATAAAATAGTTTATAGAAGGGTTTGAGCTTTATTAAGTTATGTTAATTAATTTAGTTACTCGCTTGGCTTGTTTAGCTACTCGAGAATCGCCCACTTACATCACGCTCACGAAAGAGGATCTTATTGATTCTCCCTCGTAAACGAGTGACGGTCTGTATTTGAGCGGCGTCTCTCAGTTAATAGTTATTTGATTAAATTGAAAGAAACTATATTAAAAATAAAAGGAAAGTCAGTTGAATATTACTAACTATTATTTATTTAATTAATTAGAAAAATGTACAAAAATCAATTTAATAAAAAAGGACAAGTTTAAAAATCAACAATTATAATAATTAAAAATTCGTACTTACATTACAATCATTCTGGCGACACAGCTGATACTTCGATCGCGTTAATAGAATTGTTAAAGTTTATAAATATTTAATAATAGTTACTGTTAAAATTAATTCGCGTTAAAATAAACTATAAATCTTAAGTCGCTATACCCAACGGGGGGAATTAGCGCTTCTAGGACCCGAAGTTTACTTCGCCGAAGTTTGGAGAGAAGACCCCGTTTTTCCTGTTGCGTTAAAATTTATAACCTTTGATTATCTCCACTCTTTCGAATATCTACCAATGCCATTTTCTATTCTTAGCCTCGATCGTACCGTTTTTTGCTGACTTTGCAATTTGTCTATTAGGTACAATACCGATGCTAAAGTCATGACTTGTATAAACTTTGATGAACTTTTATAAATTATTAAATCAGCGTAAAATAGCTAGTTTGACCGGATGCAATATTTTTATTACAATATACCGGGTGTGACAATAAATTTTAAATGGTTTATCTTTTGGCAGCTTTTCTAAAAGTGTCATTATGACAGATCCTCCTAAACCTAGTTCCATGTGCTTTTACATTTTTTTTACATCTTTGCCTTAAGATGGATCAAACTGAATAAGCTATTCAGACTTTTCACACAACGACCAAATTTTGTAACCGTATCTAATCGGCTTACTTGTTAGGTTATATAGTGTTTTGTATGTGTCTACCAAAATGGCACTTATTAAGGGTGCAAAATAAAATTATGGCACCTGAGAGTGTGGTCATAACACACAAATATTATCAACAAATACAAACAGTATTTTTTCTATCTGAGAATTTCTTTGAACTTTGTTAAATAATTTGCTAAATGTTGGAACATAAATCGTATCTATGGAGACATCATGTTTAACGATGCAATTTATTTTGCGCCCTAGTGTGCAACATATATTGCGTATGTTGCCATGGGCAACGTGAAATATATTTTGCAATTAAAAACTGACAGTTGGAACCCTGACATTAGTAAAAATATATTGACATTTTTTGACACTTCTAAAGCAAATAATTCTTGCATGTTCATTTGGGGTAAACTTACAAGTTCAGGACCTATCTGCGTCTTCAATATTGGCCATTCCGCAATGAAACCTGAAATAGTGTCTGCATGAGGCAATTGTCAAATAGGGTAAGATATCTTCCAATGATTTATTACCTCTGTTATAGGTTCAAAATTTCTTTTTAACCATATATGACTATCGGTAGCTGCTTGTGTTATTTCTGAAACTATTTATTCCTTATTATTCTGATATCATAATTAGAAAACATATTACCGTCCCGTTCTCTTGTGGGTGGATCATCCAGAGCTATAACAGTTTTTGAATCAGACTTGGACAATACGTTTACCAAATATGTAATATTTCGTTGTTTATCTATTAATTTCCCACGAGCTTTTTCGGATTGATGTCGTTGTGATTGACTTTTTGGGATGGCTGGCACGAAATAAGTTGAACTGTGTTCTCTTGGCACAAGCTGTACAATTTTTTTGAAATGACATCGAAGTCCTTATGTGATAGTTTTCCAAATTTATTTAGCAAATGTTTTATTATTATTTCAGACAATCGGTCTCGATCTAAATTTCCTAGACCTTGGTTCTTGCTTTTAATTAGTAAAGCTTGCCCCAGGATATCATAATGCAGAAATTCCTCCAAATTAAAATCATTTACCCTAGATGTCAAGCTAGAGGTAGATGTAATAGATGAGTTTTTGGAATATTCAAGTACAAGTACATTCGAAATGTACTTAAAGTACCAAAAATCTAAGTACTTGATTCAGAAGTACTTATTATTTTAAGTACATATGTACTTATGAAAGATAAATTTTAAGTACATTTCAAGTACATTACTACATAAGGTCCGTGGAGTGTAGAGTTGTAGAGGCTAGAGAGAAAAAGTCAAAATATTGCAATGTAGCTATTGTATATTCTATGGCACTGAAATATGTGGTTGTGGACAGCAGACTGCAAGTAAGTCTTTATGTAAAACTGCACCTGCCCCGGTAGTACTTTTTTCTATGAGAAATTGTTGTATGCTCACTTGGGATCTTTTTATTTTATCATCTTCTTCCAGTTGAATATTCATATTTGATATTTTCTTTAGCTTTTTATTTTGGTTATAGGTATAATAAATAGTTACTGTACGCCCTCGTGTGACCCCATTTTAAATGTTTTAGAAAATTTGTTATTATAGAAACTGATCGTTTACTTGTAGTCTATTTGAGTTATTTTAAAAAACTTTCCATGTAAAATTAATTGCATATTTGAAATTTGCTCATCTGTGTCACTGCCTGTAGAACTTGTAGAAGCAACCTTGTTATCTATGCGAAATTCCTTTATCTGTCTTTTCCTCTTAGGAGGAACATATTCTGGATCCTCAGCAGTGGAGAAACGGTCATGTTCCTCACTAGCACAAGCACTTACATCAATCATATTTGTATTCTTAAAACGACAACAGAAATAGAATATAGCGTATATGGATATTCTTCAAGTACATTTTAAGTACATTTCAAGTACATCAAAATAATTACAAGTACAGGTACTTAAGTACACAAAACAAAATGTACTTATAAGTACATGTACTTAAGTACAATGCTGTACTTAAGTACAATTTTAAGTACATGTACTTAAGTACTGCCCAGGTCTGGACATAGCAGTATCATTTGAAAGTCTGCTACCACGCGAAAAAGTATCTGTTTCAGTAGTCAGTGAACCGATTGTTTTGAGATTCAATAATTCCTCCTGATTTACACATCCCTGGTATATATTGTCAAAATTGGTGTCTCCCGAGAAGTATACATTGTTTGTTGGCTCTGGAGTTACTGTGCTATTGAATGGGCTTTCATTAGTCTCCTCCAATTTCCGTTTTTTTGTTGGAATCTAAAAATTATTCAGCTATACTGGGTGTCCAGGAATCTAGGAAACGATAAAAGATACAGATTCGGTTAAATGGGGTAAAAGTTGCGGAATCACAAGTGCTTCAAGATGGCACAAACCCATTCTCCCAGCTATTTTCTGGATATCTAAAATGATCTGTTCATAAATGGTTAAAAATTCTCTAATCCAGATAAAAAAATTGGTTTTGCTGAAAATAGATTAAATTGAATAAAACTTTTTTTTTTTTCTCTGAAGTAATCCATCTATCGAGGAGTGAATGTTATTATTGGAATAAAAGGCGTCTACTCCACAAAATGATTTATATATATACGTTAAGATTTTTCTTGGTTTTAGCTGCCAGACATGTTTCGGACTACACGTCCATCATCATGGTACTTAATAAAACTTATTAAAGTGTGGTACTTGGTTGATTTCCAATTAAAAGAAGCAATTATAAAGTATTTTTGTGTTTTCTCTACAATCAATAACCAGCCCGCAAATAAATAAAATCAATTTTTTTTTTGCAATAAATCGAAAACTAAAATAGTTAGTGGGATCTGTTTAAGCCATGTTAAACCACTTGTGATTCAGCAATTTTTTCCCCAAGCTTTTAACCGCATCTATATCTCTGTTTTCTGATGTTGTTCATTCTTATCTTGGACACCCTGTATAATATTTTACAAAATATTTTTTACCTTAAGCTTAAAAAGGTAGGTATTTATTTTCAAATAAGTGGTAAAATAATATATAATATCGTACATAAATTATTTACTTACATATTCGGCGGACTTCGTCTCTAAATCTTAAGTCCCTCTCTAATTTAATTTAAATTTTTACCCTATCTTTTCGGTAATTAAATATATTTGCTCATCGGTGAGATATTTAAACAGTTTAAGTTTGTAAGATATAATCTAATACTAAGAAAACACCTTATTTACAAAAGTAACTACTAAGATCAGTACTAAGATTCTTCCCTCGGCATACACTACACTATAATATGCTATGACTATTTAAAAAAATCGGTTGTGTCGCCCCAAAACTTTCCCGACAAGATATAATATAATTTAAAACCTGCGTAACGAAACAGAATTTTAATAATAATAATTATAATTGTATTATTTGCATTATTTTCAATAAACTAACGTAACAAACTACTTTATTCAAAAATTAGAAGAAAAAAAAAAGTATTACCAGAGCTGGCATTTGAACCCATAACATCCAAATACAAAGCCAAGGCCCTATCAGCAAGGCCACGGTACCACCTATCGTATATAATCGTATTGTAGGTATTTTAAATAATGTAATATATATGCATTTACCTAACTGCTTTAAACACAATTTTCTCGAGAATTATGGGAGCAAAACCTATCGCTGTAAAGCAGATAAAAAATGCTTTAAAATGATGTATCACTCGACCCCTACTGATATCTGAAAATTTAGTGGTTGTGTCCACCCCTATCACAGGGCTTAAGTGATTTCAACCAAAATCTAATGGCTGTGACGTCTATTTATTTTAATAAAAAAAAAAAAGAGAAAATAAAGAACCAAGGTTCACTGGAATCCACTTATCGGCCTTATAAATCAACACAGCGGCGGCCGCCAGGTTTTTGTACAGTAGAGAGAGGGCGGGCTTTTGATCTATTAATTAGGGCGCCACATAGTTTACGTCGCTGCATTGATGTTGGATCGGACCCCGGAAAACTATGAAACCACCTGTGGCTTACAGATGCCTATGACTCAAAAAAAAAACTCGATACCAATACTAAATTAATAAAAGAAAAGCGTCGTAGAAGAATAAAAATGATATATATTTTTTTAAATATCATATAACTAAGATTAAAAAAAATATTGCACAATTAGAGATAGTCAGCAATAGCCATTTTTTTTTTCTTATAATAATAATTGAAATTAAATTAAATTTTCGATTCAATTATTTAAATTTTTTTTATCCTAATAAGGTAGGTAAGCCAAATATTGCCATGTGCCTAATACTGCCATATCTGTTTATTTATTATTCAACGCCGCTTTAGTGCAAACGGCAACATCGTTAATAACGTAGCCACTGAAGGTATAGAACAGCAGCAACTACGCGGTTACCAGTTTAACCTTGTGTATGTTAGGGCACACACGCGTTTTTGGATACCTTTGTTATACAGTATTTGTGTTTTTAAGGAGGCGATACAGGAGTCTCTGGAACTTAAACAGTAAACTCGCTTTACGGTGAGGCAGGTAGTAGTTAATGAGTTATTTCAACCTATCTACATTTAATATTATTTACCCCCCGAAAAAGAGGGCCGCTATTTTGTTTTCCTGTTGATATGCGCCTAATATTGCCATGGCTTGTGTTACCAAATATTGCCAGTGGCAATATTAAGACCATGTGACAATATTAAGACTAAAGCAAAGTTAATGGTATTACAAATGAGTTTTTTTTAGAATGGTTTCAAAAAAGAGAGCAATGCAATACGACATGGAATGAGTATAAGCAGTGCTTCGAGGCGATATGACATCCCACGTACTACATTGGGTTTACATCATAGGAAGAATAATCCTGTAAAACGGCTTGGAAGAAAACCAATATTAACATCAGCTCAAGAATGCGATTTAGTCAATAGAATTCACAGATTAGCCGAAGTAGGCGTCCCCGTTACCAGTAAAATAGTTAGAAAAACCGTGTTTTCGTTCGCGAATAGGCCTAATATACCCAACCCCTTTTCTGAGTTATCTCAATTAGCTGGCAGAAAATGGCTGAAACTGTTTTTTAATAGACATCCTGATGTAGCAGAACGCAAAGCTCAACAATTAAATCCAGGGCGAGCACAAAAGTTCAATTACACTATTGTTAGTGATCACTTTGCAAAGTTAAAACTTGTTATGGAAAAATTAAATCTATTTGACAAACTCGAAAACATTTATAATATGGATGAAAAGGGGTGTCGCCTTACAATACACAAATCACAAATTGTTTTAGCCCAGACTGGTTCAAAACGAGTAAAACTAATAGCCCCTGAACATGGCGAAAACGTATCCATTGTTGGATGTGGAAACGCTTTAGGCCAAGCAATCCCACCATGTATTCTATTTAAGGGCAAAAGGAAAAAACCAGAATGGGAAGATCATTTACCGCCAGGATCCCAGGTACTATTAACGGCAAAGGGGAGCATGACAGTAGAGTCATTTGTGTCTTGGATAAGACATTTCGCTCGGTACAAAAACCCAGGGTCAACACTTTTGATATTTGATGGTGCGAAATCACACCTAATATAAGCATTGTTGAGGCTGCCGAAAATTACGAAATTACATTATTTTGTTTACCCAGCAATACAAGCCATGAACTTCAACCGATGGACAAAAGTGTCTTTAGAAGTTTTGAACATTTTTGGGACCAAGAGGTTATGAATTTTCTTGTTACTCATCCTGGAAAGCCGTTGACTAAAATGAGATTCGGTGAAATTTTTAATAGAGTTTGGTTAAAAGCTATGACGCCTTCCAACATAATTTCTGGATTTCGTGCTACCGGTATTTATGGGCCTAGCTCTATTACTGAAATTCAGGCATCACAGTCCGTAACTGGTGAATATGCGAGCCAACTCAATAATTTACTTTCCATTTCAAATAAATCCTATATAGACCATACAAAGTCAAGGCCTGGTCCGAGCGGTGCTAAAATTTATTCAACATCCTCTTCTGAATCGAACTACAGCTTACACGACAGGTCTGGTTCAGATATAGAAAACCATCCTCCAACAAATATGCCTTGCGATGATGGCAGCGATGACGAGCCATTGATTACTTATATCAACGCGCAGATGAAGACAGAATGCAGAAAAGAGAGAACACCGGCGAAATCCGACCTAAATGATTCGTTTAAAGATGCGGGGTTTTTAATTACTCCTGAATTCGAAAAGAAGCCAGGACCAACAAATCGCAAGCCAGCCCTTAATTCCAAAGCTCAAGAAGTAACAAGGAACTTGTTCTCCAACCAGGCAAAAGGCAAAGCTCCCATGAACCCAAAACAAAAGATCATCATTAAAAAATCAAAACCACAACCAGTGACAAAAGCGTTAAAAGTTCAAGAAGCAGCCCCGACTGAATCTTGGTTTTGCCACGTATGTAAGGAAGACCGGCAAATAGACATGAGATTGTGTTCAGCTTGTAGGAAGTATGTGCACGAAGAATACGTAGGGTTGAGCAAGGCAGACAACGATATTTTTACATGCCCTGATTGCAACTGAATAGTTTTTCGTTTAATACTGCTCGTTTTTTAACAAGATTTGTTTTTATTTTATATTATTTTTGTTATAAGAAGAATGTGTTGCGTTTACTCAATTTTTTTTTATTTTACATTATTTTTGTTGCGAGAACAATGTGTTGGGTTTATTAAATCTATTCTTATTATTCAGAAATAATTGGATGTTAGTAGTGTTGTCAGAAAAAAACAAAAATCCTTAGCATGGCAATATTTGGCTTACCTACCTTAATACTGAAAACACTATTTTTTTTCCTTAAATCACTAAATTTTTGATAGGTCCATAATAGTTACGCGATAATTCTGAGAAGCGGGAATCCCTCGACTCGACGGTTCTAATTCAACCAAAGACAGCTTGAAACAAATTGGAAAGAACTTACCGATCCGCCCTGGGAGTACGTATACAGCTTACCAAATCGTACAGAACAGCTAAGGGGGTTGATCTAAGCAAGTCTTCGTATGATCGTAATACACCACCGAAAATAAAAACCCTAAAATAGTTAATTTTAGTTTATCAGAAAAAAAAAATGTGAATTCGACAACAAAACCACATACCTCCTAGAGGGTTCTCTCCTTTGTAGAGTCAAGACCGATGAGATAGGCCTGGATTAATTGACAAAAGTGCTCGTGTGAGGTGCTAGAATTGGAAGCAACGTAATGTAGAAAAAAAAACATCATAAGAAAGTACATTTTACTCACTATGATGGCGACAATCTCCTGCACAGCAGATATGAAATTTTCAATTACCACGTTCACAAACACGTAGAAATGCTCAGGCCAATAATTCCTCCTCTTTATTAGAACCCCATATAATGAAAATTTCAACTTAAAAGAATCGACGACTGAACTTCTCCCAAAAAATTGGCAGATTATGACTATAATTTATTTTATGAATATTAGCCGTCACATTGACGGCTAATATGACGCCAATAATCTCTTCGATCAGAAAAACATTGTATTAAAGCTTGTTTTAAACCAATTGGTTAGTTCAACACGATGGTCTACCATTACTTCTGCTCTTCCTACTAATTTTTCTTGAATACATTCAAGAATGTGCTGGTTTAAGGCCGCATCTTGAATGCCTACATAAGATGTTATTAAACTTTCACATCTTTAATAAATTTATTTAAATTATTGCTATTTCCGTCAAAAGGTTTAATGTTATCAACTCTGGATTTAAAAAGATTTCAGTTAATTTGTTGTGGTTGTTGTCCGTTTGGCGTTTTGTTAGAGTTTTGATTACTTTTTAAATTTTGGTTTTCAGAAACTGAGAGAGTGCTAAATCTTACTAAAATATCGTCCAATTCAGGCATAAAATTATTATTATTATATACTTGAACAAAACTTTTAACTTTGTTTTTCTTTGATTTTCCTAACATAAATCTTAACATCCTTAAACAGAGGTTTTAAGAGTCCTACCTATCTCTTTTGTAGTCCTTGAACATAAGGTATAAGAGAGGTAAAAGGAATTTGGCACTTACCGTTCTTCCTTTTCAGTTGATTCTTGCTGTCTTCCTTGTGTACTCCAGGCCCCAGATTCTTTTGTGATAAGCACATAAGAGTTGCAACTCAAAGTTCTCTTTTTTCGACTTTTCGAACGATTCGACACTACCGAAATTTCACAACCGTACTTATCCTACCGACTGCGCCAATTATGTATCGAGGATGGAATACTTTGCTTAGTTTACTGGATTCTGGGTACAACTTGCGCTATAGGACATCCTGTATGCAACGTGTTGGTTCTATATGTGACGCTCTGTATATAGCATCCTATGTAACACTCTGTATATGCGTGTGACGTCATACGCTTCGTCGCCATGATAACCATAGTCATCCATGTCTTCAGCTCTATATGAAACACACTGAATATAATACTTTATGTGACACCCTGTATACATTTACTTCTTTACGCCATGGTAAGACATGCCATCTAGTTCTTCTTCAGCGTAATGGTAACACATGCCATCGTGAGCCAAAACCGGCCTAGTTATCTACTCGAGCCCACCGTTGTCTCGCCGAAATCGAATTTGTGAAGTGTATAACACCTGTCAGCCTTCTTGCAGCGTCTGCATTTATTGTTTGCTCTAGCAATTGGTCAATAGGTTGTCTTGAAAATGACTTGGTAGTTCTTTTAATTCCAAAGCAGCCTTTTTGGAATCCTTCATATAAGTCAGGATGAGTTTCGGCAACTCTCAGTAGATTATCATAGTATTTGACGGTTTACCTCGAATAGTTCTGTTGCTTACATATAAAAAAAATATTTTTAATTTTAGGTAAGACTGATTTAAAAAGTTGAAATTAAATTAAATTGTGATATTTTACCATGCTCCCCGTTAACGGTTTGTTGCTTGTAATTACCGTAGTTATTCATCAGCTCTTTCAGATTGTCATTTTCAATTTCAAACAAAGCCGTTTCACAATTTTGGAGTCTTTTAACTTCGTCTAGTATATCGCCAGTATTTCAAGTCCTAATGCTACCAAAGGATGAAATCTTTTGCAGCGATTGATCTAAAAATCCATTGACTGAACCATTTGCCATCATTATGTGAAACGGTCTTAAATGAATAAATAAATTATCAAATGTGGGGTTTTCGGTAGCTTGTATTTGTAACGCTACTTATAAGATCGTAAGGTGGGGTTGCTGTACCTCTTCAGCTATTTTTTGACTTTGTCTTTTAGTTTCTAATACGCTTGATGTACTGGTTGGTGATGCGTTTATTGGAGTCAAGTAAGATATAAGTTGTTGTGGACTGTCATGATTATCAATCCGACTATTGAAACCAACCCACATAGGTACATCAGGTAATTCCAAAGCGTAACTAACCATCTATATGTTCTCGATTTCAGTGTATTTTCGGGAGTCTTCATAGTATACAAGTAGTTATTATATGGGGTTTCTAGACTAATTTGCATAATTTAGTCGTAGGCTCTTTGCTCCAGTGTTAGGTCAAGGCGTAATGCATCAGACTGCACGCCAAAACGGCCATGGACACAAATACGTCATTCTGACATCATAATGTGAATCCTGTCATCCTTAGGAGCATCCCTGCTGAATTTGAAGGCAATAAAATAATATCTTATAGTAGTTATTATATGGGGTTTCTAGACCAATTTGCATAATTTAGTCGTAGGGTCTTTGCTCCAGTGTTAGGTCAAGGCGTAATGCATCAGACTGCACGCCAAAACGGCCATGGACACAAATACGTCATCCTTAGGAGCATCCCTGCTGAATTTGAAGGCAATAAAATAATATCTTATAGTAGTTATTATACGGGGTTTCTAGACCAATTTGCATAATTTAGTCGTAGACTCTTTGCTCCAGTGTTAGGTCAAGGCGTAATGCATCAGACTGCACGCCAAAACGGCCATGGACACAAATACGTCATTCTGACATCATAATGTGAATCCTGCCATCCTTAGGAGCATCCCTGCTGAATTTGAAGGCAATAAAATAATATCTTAGCCCTGATACACCAGGAATTTGATGACAATATGATGATATGGTATGAGTTTTGTAAAAATGGGATGATGTTCTAGTTGATTGATATTATTAGACACAATGCATTCAAAAACCACTGTACAATACCCTACAATACACACCTTTTCAAAAATTAATGTATGTAATGTGCAATTAAAAAACACATAAAAATTAATGCATATAGTTATATGAACTTAAAAAGAGCGTTATGTAAATTAATTATTCCAATATCTAACATATGTAATGTGTAATTAAAAAACATAAAAAATGTATATTCATTGTAAAATTATACCAATAATCGTAAATGCGTTTGTGTCTAGACATGCTGATACAAGGATGTAAGTTTGGTATATATAAACGCAACCCGACAACCAATTGATTATAACAGTTTAATCCTTCATTGATAGAAGTTTTTTCCAGTAAAGTGCACATAAACACATAAAGGTAAGAAAATTTGAATTTTTATTAGTAATTGAAAGGTTCTATAAGGATTTCTTTTTTCAATTTATAGACATAATGGACATTTCTAAAGTTAATGAAACATCCCTTTTAGAATACAAACCGATTAAATCAGTAAAAGAATTGGAAGTCGGTAAACCTTATGTCATTCAAAAACTAAAACAAGTAAAAACTAAATATGGTGAAGCAATAGTGGCAGAATGTGAAGAATTTCAGACCTTCCTACCACAGAGACTAAGAAAGAAAATTTAAAAGAATTTGATGGTTCTAAATTTAGTTTAGTCAGTAAAGGTATTAAAAGTATTAATCTAGGTGCTTACTCAGATACAGTATCACTCGAATTTGTTAAGAATAAATAAAAATGGAAGCCACCAGTGACAAAATTGTAGATATAATTAAACAGTTATTGGAGTTGTGTCGTAAACCAAACGATGCCTTAAAATATATAAAAATTTGTAAAGCTAATATTAGAATATTTAAAAAAGCTCTTCATAAGGGTGAAGTGTCGGTGAGTATTAAACGAAAATTACAAACGAATATTTATCATTTAAAAAAGTATATTGAATTATTTAAATCTAAAAATTGTGTCTACTTGGGTAAAGGATTAGCTCATAATTTTAAAACTCCTAAGAAACGTAGTCAACGGATACGATGGGTTGAAGGAAAATCGGCATTTTTAAACAGATTGCGGTCTGGTATTATTGTTAATATAAACCACAAGGATCCGTTAGAATTTTTAAAAGATTGTTTTTTCTTATTCAAAACAAGAATCTCTAATGAATTAAAAAAACATCCAATTATTAATTGTAATTGTACTTTATCTTGTGAATTTATCAAGGAAAATATTCATGATGAAAAAGTTCTTAGACAGTTTAAATATTTTAATACTAAAAATTCTATCATTGACATAGGTACTGATATCTTACAATGGTTTCAACTCAATGTAACAGATACAATTTTAAATAAGTTAAGTGAATTTGAAGAAGGTCCAAGTGGTTGGACACTCAATAGGCTTGAAAGCTTAGAAATAAACTTTAACAGATATGAGTTTTCTAATGCAGGCAGATCATATATTGATTTACCTGTTGAGATTAAAAACAAAAAGGCAGTTATTAATATCAAAAATAATGATGATTATTGTTTTGCATATGCTGTTGTTAGTGGTCTTTTTCCTGCTAAAAATCATGTTGACCGTGTCTCATCATATCCAAACATTCACGAAACTTTGAACTTAACAGATCTTAAATTTCCATTAACAATTGAAAAAATAGACATATACATCTTCTTATGATCCAAAACAAATACTCTGAAGAAAAAAAAAAATAAAACTGTAAATTCTGAAATAAAATATCATTTCGCATGGATAAAAGATCTAGCAAAACTCATTGGAACCCAGGTATCTAAACACAAAGATCGTATTCATATATGTGATACTTGTTTGTGTTATTTTACTAACATGGAAAAATTATTAGAACATCAAAGTGTATGTGTTCATGTAAATTCTTGTAAAATTTCATTTCCTTCTGAAAAATATCTCAAATTTAAAAATTTTAAAAATAAAGAACCGGTGCCGTATATTATTTATTGTGATTTTGAATCGATATTAAAACCAGCGAATGAAAAATTTGGCAAAGTGGACAAATACCAAGAACATCAGGCATATGCTGTAGGGTATTACTTGAAATGTTACTATGATTCTAGTTTATCTTATTATAAATCTTATGAAGGTTTGGACTGTAGTAAATGGTTTGCTTCTGAACTAAATGGTATAAGTAAGTTTTTAGAACATCAATTTAAGAATGTAGTTGAAATGGAAAAAGCAACATATATTTCAACATCTCTCTGTCATATATGTAATGAACCGTTTGCATTAGAAGATCAACCGGTGCGTGATCACTGTCATTTCACAGGTCGATATCGAGGTTTAGCTCACAAGAAATGTAACTTAAATTACAAGAATAGTTTTAATGTACCAGTAGTTAGCCACAACATGCAAAACTATGATTCACATTTGATTCTACGTGATATTTGCAATTCATATCCTGGAAGCGTGACTTTGTTACCAAAAAATAAAGAACAGTACATTTCTTTTACAAAATCCATACAAGGTTCTATAATTAAGTTCCGCTTTATTGATTCATATAAATTTCTTGCTTCACCTTTAGATAAACTTGTCGCAACTCTAAGTCCAACAGATTTTAAAACTCTTAAAAAGGAATTTCCGGATGCTAATGAAGAGTCATTTTCACTTTTAACAAGAAAGGGTATATTCCCTTATGATTATATCAGTGAATTTTCTAAATTACAGGAAACTGAACTGCCTAATTTAACTGAGTTTTATAACAAATTAAATGATGATTTTATATCTGAGCAGGATTATAAACATGCTCAAACTGTATGGGAAAGATTCCGTATTAATAATTTATCAGAATACAGTCAGTATTGTATTTAAAAACAGACGTGTTGCTACTTGCAGACGTGTTTGAAAAGTTCCGGGAAATGTGTTTGGATACTTATGGATTAGATCCCGGACATTATTTCACTCTACCTGGTTACACTTGGGATTGCATGTTAAAATATACAAACATTAACTTAGAATATTTGCAAGATGTTGATATGCTGCTATTTTTCGAACGTGGCATTCGCGGTGGAGTCAGCCAGTGTTGCAATCGATATGCCAAAGCATACAATAAGTACATGTTAACGTATAATGATGATATTCCTTCTAATTATCTTATGTATTTCGATGTGAATGGTTTATATTCATGGGCCATGTCGCCGTCTTTGCCCACTGGAGATTTCCAATGGATACCTACAGATCAACATTTTGATGTATTATCCATAGCTGATAACTCCCAGACCGGTTACATATTAGAAGTAGATTTAAATTATCCTATTGAGCTTCATGATGACCACAAAGATTTACCTTTTTGTCCTGAACATAGAGCCCACCGAATTCAAAAATGAAGAAACTTATGACGACATTGTATGATAAATCCCGATATGCTATTCATTATAGAAATTTAAAGCAATGTCTTAATGCTGGTTTAAAGCTAAAACAAATACATGAAATACTTTTTAGTTAGTCACCTTGGTTGAAAACTTATGTAGATTTAAATGCTTCATTACGACAACAGGCCTCAACCAATTTTGAGAAAAACCTCTTTAAATTAATTGTTAATGCTGTGTTCGGCAAGACCATTGAAAATATACGAAAACACCGAACCGTTAAATTATTAACTACCTGGGATGGTAGAGATGGTGCAAAAAATTATCTTTCAAGTTCACTCTTTGTGAGTAGTATCATTTTTGATGACAATCTAGTGGCTGTAGAAATGAAAAGACCTGAGATTCTATTCAATAAACCAATCTATGTTGGTATGACAATGGATATTTCGAAAACCTGAAGAAGAAGCCGGTTCCCCCTCAGGAAATGACGTCATCCTGGTGTGACGTCACAAGCACAGCTGGCGATAAGGTGTTTGTGTCGGGTGACAGGTGACGGGTGTCGGGTGTTGGGAGTCAGGAGGGGGGCGCCTGAAGTAAGAAGGTTAAAAAAAGTAGTGATGTGTTGGGTTTGAACCTGTGTTTCATGTGGTATGATTGGGTAGGTTCATGCGCCTATGTTATGCTGCTATGGAGGCTTGCAGATAATAAATGAAAAATGTAGGTAAATAAATGGTTATCTGTGTGGTGACACGAAAACCACATATGGGTAATTAAGTGATAATGTGTGTTTGCGGTAGATGACACGAGCCATGTTTGTACAGGGTGTCCACAAATACAACAAATTATGCGTTGTACTGACTATCCACAAATAAAACAATTTAAAGTACATAAATAAATAAATTTATTGATAATATATCAGAAGGTAAGTGCTAAACAAATAAATTTTGAAAATAAAAGATAATAGTAATACGTGTATAGAGTTAAAATTTACCACCAAAACAAATTAAAAGATTTAAATAAATCTTGATAACATAAGATGATACATAGCATGTATATACAGGATGTCTACAAATAACACAAAAAAATTTGGCATGATTTATCCATCTCAATTTTATTTGATCATCTGCATTTAATAAGTGCTATACTAAAATACTAGTGTTGTAGTGCTATACTAAAATAAAACCGTTCTAAATTAACATTTTAAATATAAACTTTTATGATGTTTAATTTACCTTTTATTGAATTATTTCGAATATTGCCGCTGTATTGGGCATACCCACGTTTTTTCTCCCTTGTACACGAGTTTATACTTCTTTTCGAATTCTTTTATTTTGTTGGTCAAGAGTGGAGTCATGCGTTTTGGTAAAAATACGTAAATCTTATCTTCTAATTCAAGCAGAACAGTGTCTCCAAATTTTGTGTTCCTTAATGCTGCCTTTTTTATTTGATAAGGACGGTTTGTTTCAAGATCGCTTAATTTGCTTGTATCTGGTAATTCTGCCAAAGCAGTAGCATTAATTGTTTTAAGATCCATGATTCTAAAATATTTTTAGCATCATAAATTCTCACATAAATGACTTCAATAAAAATAAATAAAGAAATAATTAATAAATAAAATACTTACTCAGATCGATTGATGTGTGTCTTTAATAAATTAATCAAGCAAACCCTGTATTTATACAATTTTTACATCTGGAATTTCTGGAATTTCTCACGCTCACCATATTCGAATAATATACAGTGCATCCCGCGATGATCACACATTAGAATATTTCAGAAACTACTTTAAATTGAATTGTAGGATATGAGCTCATTGGGTAGGTTCATGCGTCTATGTTATGCTGCTATGGAGACTTGCAGATAATAAATGAAAAATGTAGGTAAATAAATGGTTATCTGTGTGGTGACACGAAAACCACATATGGGTAATTAAGTGATAATGTGTGTTTGCGGTAGATGACACGAGCCATGTTTGTACAGGGTGTCCACAAATACAACAAATTATGCGTTGTACTGACCATCCACAAATAAAACAATTTAAAGTACATAAATAAATTTATTGATAATATATCAGAAGGTAAGTGCTAAACAAATAAATTTTGAAAAAAAAGATAATAGTAATACGTGTATAGAGTTAAAATTTACCACCAAAACAAATTAAAAGATTTAAACAAATCTTAATAACATAAGATGATACATAGCATGTATATACAGGATGTCTTCAAATAGCACAAACTAAAGTACTTAAATCAATTTAATTACAGTTTAGTGTTTAAGACTTGTAATAATTACAAAAATCAGTACTCTTATGATTTCTACATATAACGCAAAATTTATATAAAAACTGCTTACAAATTAAATTTATTGAATTTTGTCTAATTCTTCTATTGTTTCCTTTACTTCTTACATTCATTCCTTCTCTTGATTTGTCCATAGCATTGATTCTTCCAATTCTATGTTTAGCTTTACCCACTGATTCATCTTTGTTAATACCTGTAGTTCCGCAGTTATCATCCCAACGTTGCAGCTCCAACAAGAGCGCACAGAATTCGCGGCTGCAATTGTCGTTTTATAAATCATTGATAAACTTCATGAAACAGTATACTTCCATTTTAGGACAATGTGGTATAGGTATATTTTTAACATTTGTTATTAAATTCCTATGATTATCACATTTATAATCACGTGCTTCTGGATAGGATTTCAAAAGCACTTCTAGTTTTGGACATCCTAATGATTCAATGTTATAAGCCAGATGTCTATATCCTACAGACGTTATTAAATCTAATTCATAATGACCACCTTTATATCCAACGAGCTGGTTATGTTTTTGAGCATCACAACATATGTCTAATACAAGATCATGTACACGATTTTGAGGTAACTCTTCTGGTTTAGCATCGAACCATAACCCATGTATGTTACGTGTTACCCAAGACACATACCGTTTCGATTTCGAATCAAGATGGTGAAATGTTCCAACTCTGAAGCTTGTAATTTTAATATTTGATGTTTCAAAGTTACCAATAGCCAGTTCTTTTACTAGAAATTTGCGATGGATTTCAAAACCATCAACATCATTATTAAATATCTCATTTTTATCATGTTGGATAAACTATTATATCATCTAACTAATCCTGTAGTTTATAAAGCTTTAATTTTTGTGTCTATGCAATCTATAACAAAATATACAGGATCATTTTATTATATTAATTTCAAATATCTGCTAATATATATATATATATATATATATATATATTAGATATATGATATGATAAAATAAAATGTTATAGTTTACAATTCCTCAATAATTTTTTTCGATTTATTGATATTTGTATCTGTGACTATGTAAAGTATAACATTGTCGAATGCCATACTTTACTTGTTTTTGAAAATTAGATTAAATTTGTGATTAGGTAGCAATATATCTCCCTCGAAACCCAACAGTTTACCAATACTGTTTTTCTGACTAAAATCTATTTTTCTGGTACATTTTATTTCCGATTTTAATGTATTGTGGTTAGCAAATAAATTGAAAAAAATTGTTGGATTCCGTATTGATAACTTTGTGCTAATGTATTTGTGCAGTGCATCTAATTCATATGAACCTTCTGGGATTTCTATGACTTGCAGTTGTCTATTACGGTCCTCATAATGAAATTTATTGTTTCTTATATCAATATTTGGTATAGCATTATAAGCTTCAAAATTTAACAATCCTATTTCATACTGAACATTGTCTTCTAAATTTATTTGTGGATTAAAGTTACAACTTAACTCTGATGTATTACCAACCAACACAAAACTATAAACTATTTTTATATAGTGCTCAAGAAGCATTGACATTAAATTAACATGTTTGTATTGTTATATAAGAATTCTGAACACAAATGACCACAATGAATTGAATTGAAAATCTGAAATCTGTTGTAGTTGTATCTAATAAATGAATTGCTACCGTCACTGTAAAAATATGTTATTAATTCATTTGGTGGAGGTAAATTGCCATAACTATCCAAATAAAGAATTTTATTATTGATTTTATTATTAGATTTGTATGCTGTCCAATGTGTACCTTCACCAAATTGAGAATCTAAATTGACTACACCGCATTCGTTCTTTCTAAATTTTTTTGGTAGTGTATCGAGCATATATACATCTCGAAAGAATGGTATTTTTAAAGTTGTTGCGAATTTTAATATATCAATATTAGTAAGGGGTCTATTGTGAGGTAGCTTGTTTAGAAGTTTTTTGATGTGTTTGAATATGGTCTTAAATATAATCCAAGACCTTGCTTATATGGTCTTAAGTACAGACCCTTGCCCAATGCAATGCTCTCCATAGTCTGGTTATGTCGTTGAGCTTCTTGTAAGTTTTCTTTAGCAGCCTTGGCATCATTGACTGCTTTGGCAATACCAGCTGCACCACCACCAAGTGCACTAAGAGCAGCAAATATTGGAACAAGGGGAAGAAATCCACCAGATTTTGGTATTGGAATTATACGTGGTCTTCTAATAACTTTTGATGGACCTTTTTTGGATTTTAAAGCAGCTAGTGCTGTAGTAGCTGCACTAAGTATATTCAAATTGGAGGAGTTATTTTTTAGTATTTCTTTTGCCTTTTTAACCGCTTGTGAATAGTTTAAAGCCCGTCCAACTTTTTTAAATTCCATACCTTTCCCTCGTTTTTTATTTTTCTTCCTCTTTTGTCGGAGGAGCCCCATACCTAATTGAGTTTTGGCTTTCATAGCACCAGTTACTCCTAATGCAACAACCCGTTCACCTAAACTAGCGTATTTGGATTTAAAACGAGACCAGGCTTTATCAGCTAGAATTTTATCGGCAATATGCCTATTTTTAAGATCTTCAGATTGAGAATAACTTATGTCGTGTTCCTTACAGGCTTCATCCAATTTATTAAGGGCCTTATCTCCACGTAAAAGTCTTTGGGTCAATTTCGTTCCGGGTCCACAGAAACTATATGATGGAACGTGAATTTCAAATGGCAGCTTTGATATAAGTGTATTAAGTACACCACGACCTTTCTTTACCAATCGCTGATTATTACTAACTATATGTTTTTTTATGTATTAGCATTTTATTGCTCGTTTCAGAACGTTATGATTATCTTAATGTGTTATAGCTATATATGGAGGGCTCAGAAGTCAATCAGTGTAAGTCACTAAATATAGAAAATTAGAAAATTGGTGTTTTTCGAAACTTGTTGTATTAAAATAAAGATTTCCGTTAAGGTACTAATAACCATTTTTATTGAGATATAACATACTCATAAACATAAATATAACACATATTAATAAAAAAGGAAAGCGTTTTTCTTTTTTTATTAATTTAAACAGAAAAAAAATGACTTAAGCGAAATGTCCACTGAAAACTTTTTTTATTGAGGTATAAAATACTGAAAAATTAAATAATATTACACATAAAAATTAAACGCCTTTCTCTTTTTCATTCGTTTAAACACAAAAAAAATGGCTGATAAAGTAACAGTATAATAAAAATGAAAATCATTTTTGTTTTTTTTTTTGAAACTAACAAAACATAAAATAAAAAATCAGTCTATGAAATTATCCGAACCGGCACTGTCAAGGGTGTCCAGTTGAGCGACTTTTGAAGTTGAAGCTCGAGTTTTTGTATCTACTGGTAGATTTTTATAAAATTTGTGATAGTTTGGCGGAATATAAGGCAGCAAATCAAACATGTGTTTCTTTTTTGATCTTTGACAGGTCTGCGATTTGGGTAGGGCTCCTGGAACAATATTGCACAAATTAGGTCGTCTTCCCTGTCCTGAAGTTTTTGTGATATTAATCTCATTAAACGGCATATCATCCTGTAGAGTTTCTTTATAAAAAATAGATTCCGGCTTATTTTTTGAATACCTAAGCCATTTTATATTCAGCCAATTCACTTTTGCCCCTCCATTACTGCTTTTTCTATTAATTATATTGTCTTCTAACATTTTCGTAGAGATAAATTCTTCCCGCTTCATTTTTATTACTTTAAATGGATTAGTCTTTCTAGCAGTGGTAACTAAATTGATCCAGTCTTCAGGACCATAAATGAACTCCTTTTTCTTTGCCTTTGATTCAATGACTCCAAAATCCGCATCATTTGGAAGATAGCTATGACCTGACACGAGAAATTTATGGTCAATTGAAGAAGCGGTCATTTCTGGATCTTGAACGAGTTTTAGCAGCGATAGACTCAGTTTAATATTTCGATTTTGACCTGTACAACTATCAGAGTACAAAACGATATTTTCACAATTCCTGGCATTCCTTTTCAGATGTTTTATCAGGCAGCAACTTCTTGTGAACCTCGAGACCCCTCTATTTCGTCCCACATAAACATGTACCCGTTATTGTCATTGAAACTATGAACTCCCAGGTTGTAAATGTATAAGTTCATCTTATAATAAGCTACAGATGTGCTAAGTTTGGGAAAGGGTAAAGCTTTTTGTAGGTCGAATGTAAGAATATAAATATTCTGATATACTATCCGAGTAAGGATCTTTTTCTTCAAGTTCTGATGGTAAATCAACTGTATTTTCACTCATTATTACAGATATAAAAACATTATTAGCGTTTGAAGGTGATTAATAAAACTGCAACCACGTTTTGACACGCCGAGATGACTTACACTATCTGACTTCGGAATATTTTCTAATTTTATTCACTAGCCAAATTAAATCCTGCCATCTGTTGGCTTTACTGTGAAGCATCGACTTAGGCGGTTTGTCCACTGAAAGTTTTAACTTTAAAGAGGAACCTTTACTACCTAACTCAATTTTCACAGAAAAATAACTTACGCTAAGCGAAAGCTAAGGAAAAATATTCACTTAAAGTGACTCAACTAGTAGTTGAATAAATTCTATATATATTATATAGAAAAGCCAAATGAAGAAAACGAACGTTGTAAGTTGGAAAAAACATTCGCTTCAGGTGGGAATCGAACCCACGTCTCACGCTTTCCGGGCATTTGCTCTACACCATTGAGCTACCGAAGCACTGGTGATAGTAGTGCATAAACGCGATACTATTATACCAATGTCCCCTCCAACTCACAAACGCTATGCTGTTTTGTGGTTCTGCTATTAGCACTCAAAGTGACTCAACTAGTAGTTGAATAAATTCTATATATATTATATATATATATGACCAAAATGAAAATCATGCAATTTCTAACAAATATTTATTAACCAACCATTGAAATACTATACAAGGATTACAATTATACAATTCTTCATAATATTTCAATATTATTAAAAATCATTGTTTGAACACTTACAAAAAATTACAATCATAATTTTTTTAAATATTCAATATAATGATTATAACAGTTTAATCATTTATTGATAGAAGTAGCTACTACAATAAACACACACATACACACAGGGGTAATATTTTTACATAAAACTTTATTAGTAATTTTACATTGGTTATTGAAGTACTAAAAAATTTACAATTATACAATTCTTAGATATATGAAATTATACAATTCTTGTTAATATTTCAATACAATTTACAACTTAAGAATATTAATTGAATACACAAAATGGTTCAATTCTTAAGCATTATTAGTTAACAATGAGTTGAGATAAAATATAATTTTTAAACATCATCTACAATTTTATAGTGACTATAAGGCAAAGTGTCTGTGGTATTTTCCAATAAAAATCTTTTATCATCATATGGGCTTAGAGCTAACTTAACTTGTTCTGTTGAATAAATTGTATGTAAAAATGATCTAATTAATCTTTGAGTTCTATAAATTTCTATATAGTTTAACAAACAATTTTTATAGTCATCAAAAGTAATAGTTTTTTTAATAACGCTCTTTTTAAGTCCTTTAATTTTTTTCAATATTATCTCTAATAAATGAGTATATATCATTGCACTTTATATCATACATTAGACTATCAGTATCAGTATACAATAGCTTACAATGATTGTTTGTGAATTTTTGTAACATAAAATTATAGTGAAAGTCATAAACACAGGTTTTCGAAATATCCAGAATTGTCATACCAACATAGATTGGTTTATTGAATAGAATCTCAGTTCTTTTCATTTCTACAGCCACTAGATTTTCATCAAAAATGATACTACTCACAAAGAGTGGACTTGAAAGATAATTTTTTGCACCATCTCTACCATCCCAGGTAGTTAATAATTTAACGGTTCGGTGTTTTCGTATATTTTCAATAGTCTTGCCGAACACAGCATTAACAATTAATTTAAAGAAGTTTTTCTCAAAATTGGTTGAGGCCTGTTGTCGTAATGAAGCATTTAAATCTGCATAAGTTTTCAACCAAGGTGACTGACTAAAAGAAAGTATTTTATGTATTTGTTTTAGCTTTAAACCAGCATTAAGACATTGCTTTAAATTTCAGCATATCAACATCTTGCAAATATTCTAATTTAATGTCTGTATATTTTAACATGCAATCCCAAGTGTAACCAGGTAGAGTGAAATAATGTCCGGGGTCTAATCCATAAGTATCCAAACACATTTCCCGGAACTTTTCAAACACGTCTGCAAGTAGCAACACGTCTGTTTTTAAATACAACTGACTGTATTCTGATAAATTATTAATACGGAATCTTTCCCATACAGTTTGAGCATGTTTATAATCCTGCTCAGATATAAAATCATCATTTAATTTATTATAAAACTCAGTTAAATTAGGCAGTTCAGTTTCCTGTAATTTAGAAAATTCACTGATATAATCATAAGGGAATGTACCCTTTCTTGTTAAAAGTGAAAATGACTCTTCATTAGCATCCGGAAATTCCTTTTTAAGAGTTTTAAAATCCGTTGGACTTAGAGTTGCGACAAGTTTATCTAAAGATGAAGCAAGAAATTTATATGAATCAATAAAGCGGAACTTAATTATAGAACCTTGTATGGATTTTGTAAAAGAAATGTACTGTTCTTTATTTTTTGGTAACAAAGTCACGCTTCCAGGATATGAATTGCAAATATCACGTAGAATCAAATGTGAATCATAGTTTTGCATGTTGTGGCTAACTACTGGTACATTAAAACTATTCTTGTATTTTAAGTTACATTTCTTGTGAGCTAAACCTCGATATCGACCTGTGAAATGACAGTGATCACGCACCGGTTGATCTTCTAATGCAAACGGTTCATTACATATATGACAGAGAGATGTTGAAATATATGTTGCTTTTTCCATTTCAACTACATTCTTAAATTGATGTTCTAAAAACTTACTTATACCATTTAGTTCAGAAGCAAACCATTTACTACAGTCCAAACCTTCATAAGATTTATAATAAGATAAACTAGAATCATAGTAACATTTCAAGTAATACCCTACAGCATATGCCTGATGTTCTTGGTATTTGTCCACTTTGCCAAATTTTTTATTCGCTGGTTTTAATATCGATTCAAAATCACAATAAATAATATACGGCACCGGTTCTTTATTTTTAAAATTTTTAAATTTGAGATATTTTTCAGAACGAGATGAAATTTTACAAGAATTTACATGAACACATACACTTTGATGTTCTAATAATTTTTCCATGTTAGTAAAATAACACAAACAAGTATCACATATATGAATACGATCTTTGTGTTTAGATACCTGGGTTCCAATGAGTTTTGCTAGATCTTTTATCCATGCGAAATGATATTTTATTTCAGAATTTACAGTTTTATTTTTTTTTTCTTCAGAGTATTTGTTTTGGATCATAAGAAGATGTATATGTCTATTTTTTCTTCCTTTAGAAATATAAATAGGGACTACCGAATAAGCTTTATTATCTAATTTTAAGGCATAAATATTAATTGTAATATCATTTTGTTTTTCAAATTTAGGCGTCTGATCAATTGTTAATGGAAATTTAAGATCTGTTAAGTTCAAAGTTTCGTGAATGTTTGGATATGATGAGACACGGTCAACATGATTTTTAGCAGGAAAAAGACCACTAACAGCATATGCAAAACAATAATCATCATTATTTTTGATATTAATAACTGCCTTTTTGTTTTTAATCTCAACAGGTAAATCAATGTATGATCTGCCTCCATTAGAAAACTCATATCTGTTAAAGTTTATTTCTAAGCTTTCAAGCCTATTGAGTGTCCAACCACTTGGACCTTCTTCAAATTCACTTAACTTATTTAAAATTGTATCTGTTACATTGAGTTGAAACCATTGTAAGATATCAGTACCTATGTCAATGATAGAATTTTTAGTATTAAAATATTTAAACTGTCTAAGAACTTTTTCATCATCAATATTTTCCTTGATAAATTCACAAGATAAAGTACAATTACAATTAATAATTGGATGTTTTTTTAATTCATTAGAGATTCTTGTTTTGAATAAGAAAAAACAATCTTTTAAAAATTCTAACGGATCCTTGTGGTTTATATTAACAATAATACCAGACCGCAATCTGTTTGAAAATGCCGATTTTCCTTCAACCCATCGTATCCGTTGACTACGTTTCTTAGGAGTTTTAAAATTATGAGCTAATCCTTTACCCAAGTAGACACAATTTTTAGATTTAAATAATTCAATATACTTTTTTAAATGATAAATATTCGTTTGTAATTTTCGTTTAATGCTCACCGACACTTCACCCTTATGAAGAGCTTTTTTAAATATTCTAATATTAGCTTTACAAATTTTTATATATTTTAAGGCATCGTTTGGTTTACGACACAACTCAAATAACTGTTTAATTATATCTACAATTTTGTCACTGGTGGCTTCCATTTTTATTTATTCTTAACAAATTCGAGTGATACTGTATCTGAGTAAGCACCTAGATTAATACTTTTAATACCTTTACTGACTAAACTAAATTTAGAACCATCAAATTCTTTTAAATTTTCTTTGAGATGTGGAAGCAGTCTCTGTGGTAGGAAGGTCTGAAATTCTTCACATTCTGCCACTATTGCTTCACCATATTTAGTTTTTACTTGTTTTAGTTTTTGAATGACATAAGGTTTACCGACTTCCAATTCATTTACTGATTTAATCGGTTTGTATTCTAAAAGGGATGTTTCATTAACTTTAGAAATGTCCATTATGTCTATAAATTGAAAAAAGAAATCCTTATAGAACCTTTCAATTACTAATAACAATTCAAATTTTCTTACCTGTATGTGTTTATGTGCACTGTACTGGAAAAAACTTCTATCAATGAAGGATTAAACTGTTATCATCAATTGGTTGTCGGGTTGCGTTTATATGTACCAAACTTACATCCTTGTGTAAGCATGTCTAGACACGTTTGCAAACGCATTTACGGATATTGGTATAATTTTACAATGAATATAAAATATTAATATACATTATTTTTTATGTTTTTTAATTACACATTACATATGTTAGATATTGGAATAATTAATTTACATAACGCTCTTTTTATGTTCATATAACTATATGCATTAATTTTTATGTGTTTTTTAATTGCACATTACATACATTAATTTTTGGAAAGGTGTGTATTGTAGGGTATTGTACAGTGGTATATTATTTTATTGCCTTCAAATTCAGCAGGGATGCTCCTAAGGATGACAGGATTCACATTATGATGTCAGAATGACGTATTTGTGTCCATGGCCGTTTTGGCGTGCAGCCTGATGCATTACGCCTTGACCTAACACTGGAGCAAAGAGCCTACGACTAAATTATGCAAATTGGTCTAGAAACCCCATATAATAACTACTATAAGATATTATTTTATTGCCTTCAAATTCAGCAGGGACGCTCCTAAGGATGACAGGATTCACATTATGATGTCACAATGACGTATTTGTGTCCATTGCCGTTTTGGCGTGCAGTCTGGTGCATTACGCCTTGACCTAACACTGGAGCAAAGAGCCTACGACTAAATTATGCAAATTGGTCTAGAAACCCCATATAATAACTACTATAAGATATTATTTTATTGCCTTCAAATTCAGCAGGGATGCTCCTAAGGATGACAGGATTCACATTATGATGTCAGAATGACGTATTTGTGTCCATGGCCGTTTTGGCGTGCAGTCTGATGCATTACGCCTTGACCTAACACTGGAGCAAAGAGCCTACGACTAAATTATGCAAATTGGTCTAGAAACGCCATATAATAACTACTTATACATCATCGACTGATAATTGCAACTCACTCGTCAGTTTGGGCAAAATCTATTTCATCTAATGTTCTTCTTTTTTAATTTTTTTTTATTCCGCGTAATGTTTTCAGTGTCTTCACTCGGAGCTTCGGATATCTCAGAATCTTCCGTTGTTTTCAGTGTTTTCATTCAGAGCCTCGGACATATCAGATTCTCCACTTTTATATCATTGGAAAATATCACAATACCGTCTTCTATTCATGATGTTGATAATATTAATGATTTTTTTTGTGGCCACTTCTTCCAACAATCCGGACTCAGGAACGATCAATTTTTACTTAGGTAATAAAATTAGGCCTGATATTAACTTTGAATTTACAATGGTGCATCATGGGGAGAAACTTGATGCATTGCTTGGGATTAAGTCAAATGCTGTAGGCAGTGACATGATCAGTATTGATATGCTAGTAGTAGTAGTTGTCCGTTTATAATGCCCTTTATACAGCATCTAGTTAATTACTATATAGAAAGGAGGAACTTCCCAACATGTTGGAAAGAAGCCAATGCCATTCCAATCCCCAAAACTTAATTAATATACTCCCAGCGATCTCCAAGATTATTGAGAGAGTGATCTGCAATCAAATGAAAACATATCTTGATGGGCATGGGTTGTTGTCGGAGGTCCAGTCTGGGTTCCGTCAGGGTCACAGTTGCTCCACGGCATGACTTAAAATACTGGATGATGCATTGGGGGCGGTAGATCAGGGTCGATTGACGGCATTGCTGCTGTTGGACTACGCAAGGGGCGTTTGACCGCATTGGTCATGGTTTGTTGCTGGCCATTGTGGGTTACCTGGGCTTTGGGGAGTCTGCTGTGTCTCTACTCGGAACATATTGAATGATAGAAGTCAGGGTGTCTGGCCGCGGAACTTGCGGAGTTGTGTGCTGCAGGGCATCCAGGAATCATTGCCGTTTTTTATGTATCAGGGTTTTTGTGTTTGTTATTATTATGCAGTTATCTTTAGTATTGTTAATATGTTAAGCTAGGAGGCTGTGTATCGACTTCGCCTTTTGTGTAACTTTTCTAAGTTCTCAATAAATTCATTTATTATATTATTATTAATCAAAATAACAGGTTTTTAAGTAAACAGTGTGCGCCTTTAGAATAGACTTATAGAACCCATACGGTTGAATTGCAGATTTTCTTCCTTTAAGGTTTATTATATGTTCTTCTATTTCTTGAACTGTTTTAGCACAAAATAAAAAAGATTCTTGAGAGTCTTTTATTGTGTATTTTAAATGGCTTATCTTTCCACTGGCACCTTTGGAACATAGCTTAGCGGATAGCACTAAATATCCATGAAGAGCCCATAAAATTTCTCCCCTCGTATCGGCGGGTTTTCAACATTACAAAGGACTACCGCACTGTGTTTTTTTTTCGTTTTAAACTGACTTTAGTTTTGTACTTTACTTATTGGTATTTATATAAAAGGATTACTACTTACCTTATATTTCTACATTTGTTGTATTATTTGAGACCAAATTTTAAAAATAGATTTAGGAACACACTTCACTTTTCAACTGTATACATTTAACTAAACAAAACAAAAAGGACGCGAAAACAAAAAGTCTATGAGAATGTCATAATGTCAATGTTTTGAATATTCAGTCTATGGTCCGGGTGCATTAATTTGCGCACGTTATTCAAAATTTAACGGTTAGGTTCGTAAAATTAATGCTTAGCATCCATTGCATCAACGATGATCGTTTATTGGTTTTTATGTTCGCTGTTCGTAGGTGTATGATATACAAATAATGTTAAAGGCGAAGAGCATGAATTAATAAATTTAAAACATTGAAGCAATAAATAGTGACATTATATTGATAAAAAAAACATAAAATTTCGATGTCTTGCATTTATTGATATTGATTGTTTCATCGTACATTGTTTCTATGTATGAAATTAACAATCTATGATCAAAATTCATTGTAACAGTGACCAATTCATAATATTAATGTTCAAAATATTGATGACAACTATTAATTGATTTTACGTACAGTATTTTTTTCAGTGAAGTTATCATAATAACTATGACAATCAACAGGTATTACAGACTTTAATTGTTGCAAGTGTTGCCATTTCTGGTATTTGATTTTTCTTTGTTCTTTGTATAGCTGTGGCCAATTGGTTTCTTCTAAAACTTGTTTTTGTCTTTGCGGAAGATCTGTCCAGTCTTCATTCAGCTTATAGTAGATTTTACCATTTGGCAAATATCTTGAACATTTTATTCAACCTTTCCTGGTCTAATGGATCCATATCTCTGATATTTCTTGATAGTGTAGTCTTTGAAGTCAGAAAACTGCATAGTTCTCACCTCATACGGGAAAGGTTTACTTCTGGCCTCTTTTGTTATTCGTATGTAGTCGCTAGGGAGATAAATATCGTACCCTTTCAATTTCCTTTCGATGCAACTGTGTACGGAATCGCATTCCATTTGCGTATGTCCGACTTCAAGAAACCTTTGGACAATTTCGATATTGTTTTTGACGGAATAATCTAGCAATGCGTTGGCCAATATGACATTTCGATTTTGATATGTGCACCCGTCACTGAAAATGATAACAGGTCCTGATTCGTTTTGGAAATCGGCTGACAAATATTCTATTAGGCAAGAAGCAAACTTTGAAGCAGTCGTGTCAGCTTCTATCTCAGTAAACCAAAAACACTTCGCCTTGTGAGTTCCTACGTCATAAATTGTGAAGTTAAGGCAGCATAATTTCAATTTAAAAAAGATTGCGCTAGCTTGAACGTATGGACAAACTTTTACGATAGTCAAAATACGACCTCGTCCACTGGATTTAACATACTCTATGTCTTTCTTCTTTTCCTCACGGGCCCTGTCTTTTTTATGAATGTGCGTATTCCACATTTCATCAGATAATTGACCAACTTCGTGTTGTCACACTTATCTTTTTTGATCGGATGAATAGATAGGTTCATAGAATAAAACACCTGATGAAAAACTGTTCGTGAGAATGGAAATTTGTTTTGCTCTATACATTTTTCTTTGTACAAGCTATAAAGTTGATTTAAACTTCTTATAGGGGTTTCCAAATATAACTTGGATGAGTTTGATCGTCCATAGTGAGACGGCAATTTAGGCAAGCTATCAAGAAATTCTTTTAAGTAGATTTTGCCATTTTCTTTGTCTCGAGAGCTGGAATGCCTGTTTGTCTTATTATCGACTTCTGAACTATTAGTCATCCCACAATGAGTTCCCTTTTTAGTCCAGTAATGAACGGAGTATTCACCTATACCAAGTGTATGTAAAAACATTTTTTTACAAACTTGCATCTTATGGCAATTTACTGTTAAAAAATATTGTAATGAATAATTTCTTCTACTTTCATTTTTGGTGGTGTATACTCGTTTTGGAGAATCTCTTTGTACATGGTTAATAACGAATATCTTCCTTTGGTCCTAGTTCATGCTTGTCCAAAATTTTTCAAATAATTCTCTACGTTGGTGTTCAGTAATCTCATTACATCTTTTTGATTTTACTCGAACACATTCGGATGACTGACAAGTTAGTACTAGTCTCCTTGCGTTTCTTGATACATTGTGCTTTACTTTAGCTGTATCTTTCGATCTACTGTATCCTATGTATTCCTTTCCTTCCATACGTAATCTTTTTGTCACGTTTTTTGCCCATTCATTAGGTTCACGTTTAATATGTCTTTTCCTACCTTCCATTATATTACCATTATTAATATTATTTTGTAAATTTGTTTCAAGTATTGGTTCGTTGCTATAATTGTGTTCTTCATCTATTTTTTCCTTTTCACCTCCCATACTTTGCTCTTCATTATCTGTATCGCTATTTTCACAATTACTGTTTGGTACATATTCACCATCAGAGCAATCCAATCCAATCGTCTGATCGACAATTTCACTAATAGCCTCTTGATTATTGTTTTGCAAGGAGCCTATTACATCATTTGTTACAATTGGTATATTCATTAAGTCTTCGTTATCAGTAGAGAAAACATGCAATATGATCTCAACAGTATCAAGAAGTGCGTTGTCTGGTAAATCTACAATTTAATGACGCGAAAGAATTTGATAAATTGTATGTAAGAAGATATATTACTTCTTACCATTATTATTGCATCTTATCATAGAATCAGTCTCAACCTGGTGCTGTAATTCATCTATTATTAACTGAGCGGTATCAAAAACTACGTTCTCTGGTAAATCTACAACTTAATGTAACAAAAGACTTTGGAAAATCTTACGAAAGTAGGTATAAGTTAGTATACTTACCAGTATTACTGCACACTGACACAGCATCAGTCTCAGAACTTTCTAAAGCTTTGGTACAAATCATAGTAGGATGCTTGTTAACATTGTCACTATTCTTATAATTGCTGGTAGTGGTATTCACAGTGTTTGTGCCGTACATCATAGTTTTTTTAGCATGTATGTCAAAATCTACATAATTATACAATAACTTTAAATAGCCGACAAAAAAAACTTAAAACTTTTAGCTAAGAATTTCCAAACGAAATTTTGAGGTTAGAATAATATTGTTCTATCAAAATAACAAACTTAGCACTATTTTCTCGATCCTCACCTAAGCTTAATAACTTCTTGCCTCTGTAGCCAGACATTTTTTAATTTTTTAATTTTCATTAATATTTCTTCCTAGTTTAGTATTAAAATAAATAATAAAATCACCACAATACCAGTACCTTGTATCCCACATTTTTAATACCTCGCATCCCACAGCCCCACATGCGCTATGGAATTATGTGGTTTACGAGGATTTCGATAAGTATGGTTCCTAGTGGTTACGAGGTATTACTATTACAATAGTGAGGTACTGGGTATACAAGGAATAAGAAAAGGGTAATATTAATTTAAAACGACTTTGGTGGGTTACAATGAATTGGTTTACCTGCAGATAATGACTTACAGGATCTATTAACGTATTAACCCATTTTTTGGATTTTTGTGGGTTACGAGGTATTAGTACTTCACAAACGATATACTATGCCGCTTCTAGACCACTGACAAGCTGGCTGTAGGTATTGGGTGATAGGTATGGGGCGTTGGAGGTGGGGTATTAGAAGTCTGTTTAAAAAAAGATTTTGTGTGTGATTTGAACTCATGATGTTTATTTACGAAGGAATGGCTTAGTGGGCTAGACCATACCACCCATATGTTTGAACATTGGTATATGTTGTAGACGTGAAGGTGAAGCAAGTATTCTTAATGTCGCCTTGTACAGCTTGAACATTTCTTTAAAGCTGAAGATAATAAAACAAGTTTTTGTTATAGGTATGTATTGTCTGTATTCTTATAGACTAAAATCTTACATCGTAATTTAAATCCCTTACGCAATATCATAGTTGATTCCTTATGCTCGATGACCAAATATTATAAAGGTGTATGAGTGTCAAGAACTATGGTTTCCATAAGACTTAGTTAATAATTGGAAAGGATAACTTACAGATTTTAACATGTTCCAACAGGAACTAAATATAGAATAATGTTCTATCACTTAATAATAATGTAGAAACCAAGTTTTAAAATTAAGGCTTTTTATAAAATTACCAAAATTTAAAATATCTTAAGTATTTTTTAATTACATGATTTTAAACAGTGTACGTATTCATATTAATACATTGTAAAAAAACAATTGTTGAAATTAATTTTATATAAATTTGAACAAATTTAAAATACCTCATTCAATAATTTCGAATGTCGATGCGGTTTGAGACATGTCAATGTCTTTTTCCCCTTTAGAGACAATTTTGTATTTTTTTGTACTAAACTGATCTAAAGTTTCGATTAATACTGGTGTCATTCCCTTTGGAAGAACAACATTCATTCCCTCGTCTAATGTAACTAGGATTAATTCTCCAAATCTTGTTTTTCTAAAACTGCGTTTGTAGCAATATAGGTTTTGTCTAACTCCAACTCATTCAATTTTGTGGCTTTAGGAAATTTCAGCAACGCTGCATTATTAATATTTTTCATGACTATAAAACATTTAACTACAGGTATTCTTTTATTCTATATAAGCAATGCATTTGCTGTTCTTGTAGGAAGGTGACCGATACACTCTACATGTATGATAACTTACAGTATCCTCACAACAATCCATACAATGAAAATGTCCACTAAATTGAATGTGAGCTTTATACAGTTGATGTTTGCCAGTAGAATTGAACCAGTTTGATATCTGATTATTTTCTTTTCAGATTTGGAAACAGGTTAGACATAAAATTATTGACCAGTTGGTTAACGTTTCACTGTGTAACCAAAAAAACTTGTTGCAATTAGGTACTAGGGAATCACTACGACCGACAGCGAAAAGTAATATTTGATAACTCCAAAACAATTTCCTCATTCTCTGGACGTCCATTATGGGTCGTCCTAATGAGTCGACCATAACTCTCAGGTAAAGATAACACTCGATCAACAAAATTTTAATGTTTTCCCCTGGCATTAATTTAGAACGCCACGAGGAATCAACGTTAACTAGTGTTGTTTTATTGACTAACACATCGTTCTCACATTCTTTTGTTGTATATGTACCAATTTCATATCTTTCATCTGCACTTACGTTGCTTTTTTCGATGCTACTTGCTGGTGATGGTGGCACAACACTACCCTCGGATGGAAATTCTAATTGTACGTCTTGGGAATCTGGTATCGACATTTTCAGTTCTTCTACTCACAGCAAACAGAGAATTCAAGTGATTTGGAAATATTTAGAACACGGTATTTATATAAAATCGAAAACACCTATTTAATTCTGTATTTTATTGAATAGGTATTAAAACTGATTATAAAAAGTAATAAAACTAATATATTTTATATCCTCAACATTTATAAAGTAGTCGACTAATGTTTTTTCATAGAAAAAAAAAAAAAAGAAAATGGATAATGTAATTTGTTGAGATGCACAAAACAACGTTACCATTTACACAGAAAAAACCTGATATGCTGCATTCATTTTATTGCTTTGATATTTAAAAAAGTAGTCGCTTGTTAATGTTAATGTATTCAATAAAAACCACAAACAGTGGTTTGAACTAAAGAGTGCCTACCATTAGGTGCAATATTACTGTGAAGTAAATGCTATATTGTCACACCCATATTGTATATTATAATAAAAATATAGCATCGGTCGAACTAAGTATTTTACGCTGATTTAATAATTTAGAAAAGTTCATCAAAGTTTATACAAGTTCATGACTGTAACATCGGTATTGTATACTGGATAAAATTAGCTGACGGACATTTTTTTCAAACAAGCGGTACGACGCTAGGAATAGACAATTTGATTGGTATATATTCGTAAGAGTGGTAAAAAGTAAAGTTATAAATATTGTTGTAACATGAAGTTACAGAGGATTTTTCATTTGCACTTCGGTGTAATAAAGTTTGAAGAGAGTGGTTGGAGACTTGGCGGCTTGGACCATGAAGTCTCCCCGCGTTGGAGCACATACGTGTCCGAATGCTCCGCCAGGTTCTTTAACCACAAAACTCTCTTTTTTCGGGTTCTTGAGTAGTGTCTTAAGCTTTATAGTTTATTTAACTCACTTAGAGTTTTAATTTTAATCATTATAAATATTAAATATTTTATTAACGCGAAAGAAAAATCAACTGTGTCGGCAATGAACATAATTCTAATGTAAGTACGAACTTTTGATTATTATAATTGTTGGTTTTGCGACTTGTCCTCTGTTTTGATTGAATTGATTTTTGTACATTCTTCAAATAATTAAATAAATAATAGTTAGTAAAATTCATTTGACTGTCCATTTGATGTCAACATATGTTTTCTATTTCTATTAGATTCATTATTATTAAAAGTTTATTTTTTCGTTACAATATACTGCGTAAGTAAGAACTTTTATTTTATCATTACTATATAATTTGATAGTTTATGATTCTAAAATATGTTTTAGAATCATGGACTTAAAAAATATTTACAATGCAGCGTTGGTTGAATTTCCTAAATCCACAAAATTGAGCGAGTTGGGGTTAGACAAAGCCTATATTATTAAAAAAAAAAACAAGATTTGCAGAATTAGTCCTAGTTACATTAGACAAGGGAATAAATGTTTTTCTTCCAAAGCTAATGACACCAGTATTAATCGAAAATTTACATCAGTTTAGTACAAGAAAATGCAAAATTGTCTATAAAGGGGAAAAAGACATTGGCATGCCTCAAACGGCATCGACATTCGAAATTATTGAATAAGGTATTTTAAATTTGTTTGTTACAGTGGATTAGCAACAATAGCGGTGTATAATTATTACAAAAGTAGGATTATAAGTATAGTAGAAATATTAAGTATCGTTATATAATTATTATTAAACATGGAAGCAATTTTTTAAAATATAGTAAGCAAACAAAAATGCTTTGATAACATGCTGCCAAAATTACTAAATGAAAACACAAAACTAAAATGGAAAAATAATGCTAAATTCTTTATTAAATTTTGTTCAATCAATTGCGAGAATTACAGCAAACTGATTTTAATTTAGGTCTTAGAAAAAATTACAAAGTTGTATTGAATATTTTAAACGTTTCGTTTTATTACTATCAAGTAAACAAGGAGCAGGTTTAGAAGAAAAAATAAGTTATAAAATTAGGTGGGAGGAGGTACAATCAGCATTTACGAGTCGTATAAGAAATGGGGTAATTATAAAACATAAAGATATATTAAAATTTTTGAATTATGCATTTTTCCCTTTTACTCGTATAATTAAAAAAGTATTAAAACAACATAAAATGATAGAAGTAAATACACCATTTTGTGGAGAATTTACAACTGAAGATGTGTTGGAGTTTAAATATTTTCATACTAACAACGAAATTATTGATAGCGGAACAAATCTTCAAAATTGGTTTAAAGAAATTGCATTCATAAAATTTGAAATAAGTGTGAGGAGAAGAAAATGACAGTGGTTGGGCATTAAATAAAATTGTAGATATAAATATTAATGAATTTATTATGAGACCAGGGGCTTCTACTTTTATTAGGTTACCTGACTGTATTACAAACAAAAAGGCTTGTGTTAACATTAAAAACAATGATTTTCACTGCTTTGCATACAGTATTTTGGCCGCTTTATTTAAAGTAAAAACACATGCCAATCGTGTCTCTTCCTATCTTCGTTATTCTTCTAAACTAGATTTCACCAATATCGAATTTCCAGTTAAAATAAAAGACATTTCGAAATTTCAAAAATTAAATATGATTTCGGTTAACGTATATGGTTTAGAGGTAGATAATAGAGGATCTTTTACAACAGTACCTGTTTATTTAACAAAAAATGAACTAAATCAAACATGTTAATGTATTAATTATACAAAATAAATATTTTTCAAAAGAAAGAAATGATAGCATTAATTAACAAGAAACTGACCATAATGAGATACAATATCATTATGTTTGGATAAAGAATCTTCAAGACTTATTAGTTCGCAACTGAGTAAGCATAATCATAAAAAATTCATATGTGAACGCTGCCTTTGTTACTTTAACAATAATGCAATACTACAAGCACACATAATCAATTGCAAAAAATTAAACTTTTGCAAAATTTCTTTTCCAAAGGACCCAATTGTTAAATTTAAAAATTATATCTTTAAACAAAAAGCCCCTTTCATTATATATAGTGACATAGAATCTATTTTATCACCTATAAAGATTCGAAATTACATGCAAAGACGCAACGATATCAGAAACATATTGCTTACAGCATTGGATTTTATTTAAAATGTACGTATAGTGATCTTATTATGTTATTATAAATCATATCCAGGTTTGGATTGTATAGAATGGTTTGCGAATGAATTGGAATTCATGACTGAATTTATTAATTCATTATTTAAAAATATTGTACCTAAGATTAAAAATGTTACAAAAAGAAGCGCTAAGCAATGTCATATTGTGAAATTCAATTCGTGATCATCGTCATTTTACTGGCCAGTTTCGTGGATATGCTCATCAGACTTGCAATTTAAATTATAAAAAGCAATTCATGGTTCCTATAGTCTATCATAATGGGGGATGCTATGATTTAATATTCATTCTTGAAAAACTTGCTGCAAATAGTCGAAAAATGATAGTATTACCAGTTAATAATAATAATAATAATATTTTTTTTTCTGAAGTAATCCATCTATCGAGGAGTGAATGTTATTATTTGAATAAAAAGGCGTCTACTCCACAAAATGATTTATATATATACGTTAAAATTTCTTGATTTTAGCTCCCAGACATGTTTCGGACTACACGTGTTGTTAGATGTGAGGGTCATACTTCAGACAGAATTAACAGAGAGATTTTTACATGGATTTTTGATTTAAACGTCTATACATATCATTTTGTTGGAAAAATTTGGTTGTTAAATTGATAAAATAAAAATTAAAATATAATCAAAATGTTGAACATTTGTTAATTTTTGTGGCTAGTAATCTTAGTTTTCCTTTTTTCTTTTTTCTCATCTTCAAGGAAAAACAATTTAGATTGAAATAAATTGGTAAGAGCCCACAACAGTACGGCCGTTAAAGAATTACAAATAAGACAAACAAAATGTGTAATAATATTTATTGGCCATCATAAGGTATAACAAATGTATACATTGGCAAGTCTACAATATTATGATAAAGTCAACTAAAGTATAAATAAAATAATAAATAATATACAGTATACAGATAAACGGACACGTTCAAAAAAATACCAACAGAAATAACAAACAAATTCTGAAACCGCATTTAATCAACACATACACAACATAACACAAAGCTCTCTTCGCACACTCGGGTTTATTTTTAGATCCACTAGTGGATTTGTTAACTTGGATTGCCTTATTACCTTATATGACGCGCTGGTAAGATCCAGGTTAGAATACGCGTCAGTTATATGGTCTCCGATCTATCAGGTCCACATCAATAAACTGGAGTGTGTTCAACGCAAATTTTTAAAATATTTTGCTTTTAAAATTGATTGTGACTTCCCTGAGCGAGGCGTTGATCACACCCTACTACTAAGCAGATTTCATTTCGCATCATTAGAATCTCGTAGAGTCATGGCATATCAACTTTTTCTTTTTAAACTTATTAACGGCCTGATAGATTGCCCTTATTTGTTGGAACAGATCAACTTTAATGTCCCTCAATATAGTGCGAGAAGCTCGTATTTCTTTAGAGATCCCCTAATACATTCTAACTATGAAGGCAGGGCACCTGTGTGGAGAGCCTCGAGCTTGTGTAATTTTCATAATATATTAGTGATGTAATTATGTAAGAATTATGTAAGATTTGTCTTGTAATGGGGTGTACACCTGTTGGGCAAATAAAGTGTTATTATTATTATTAATGTGCAAACTTAAATTTCCAACGTAATCGCAGAGCAAATGTAGAAAAAAATATTTTTTTAATGTAAATAAACAATATTGAATATTTGAAAGCTATTTTTAATTCTAAACATCTTTTCTTTATAACAAATTTCGATGTTGTCAAAAATAAAGCTACTTTACTCCAGAGCAAAAATCACATTTTTGACAAACCTCGTATACGACTGAAAAAATTTAATATCAGAAGGTATACTCTGATTTGATACACAGTGACTTAAAAAATCAAAGGAGTCAGTTAACATACTTTTTAACAGGTGCATGATTCGTTGTACAATATCTCGTGGAACCAAAGGATTGCAATACATATTTGACACAAATTCACCAATATCAAAGTAAAGTTTATTTCTTATTGATTAAATTTTTTTATTATCTATTTTATCAACAGTCTTAACAAGTGATCATTTTTTAGATGATTGATTAAATTGCTTACATCAGAATACTCAATCTAACATTTGAAACAAATAAAATACATTTTTCTTATTCAAAATTAAAACATTTTCCAATAAGCACCAGGTCAAATTACATAATATTATTTATATTCTTAAAACATGATTAATTAATAACTTCTCTAATCTTAATCACTAGCAATATCTGCTATTAGTGAATTGACTGATGTAAAATTTTTATCAAAACCTGTTTTTATATTGAAAACACCTTTTTGAATGAATGTCCACGTACCTTCAGCTTCATACGGATATTGTGCTCCTAGTACATGATATACTTTAAAACACAACTCCAAAGTCTTGAGTGGTGTTTCTACTCTATACAGCAACGTATTTATTAACGCAAAATTAGTCAAATTTTTAAAACCATAACCAACTATAATTGGAATGGGTTGTGATGTCAGTTTATACATTAAATATTTCTATTGAATAAAAGGCGTCTACTCCACAAAATGATTTATATATACGTTGAAATTTCTTATTTTTTATCTGCCAGACATGTTTCGGACACATACGTCCATCATCAGTGGCTTAAGGAACCTTATACAATTTGTTACATGTGAGGGTATACTTCATACAATTAAACGGAGAGATTTACATGGGTTTCGATTTAAACGTTTATACAAGCATTTTGATGGAAAAAATTTTTTTGGTCAAATTAATAAAATTAATATAAAAATGAAGTTAAAATATTGTTGAACATTTGTAAATTTTTGTTATTTGTATCCTTGACTTTTTCTTTTTAATCATCTTCGATGAATAAGTCGAATTTTTAAATTAAATATTTATTTTTGCGTCGTTAAAAGGCAGTTTGAATATCTCCAACTTCCTAAAAAATAAAAGAGCAGTTAGAAATGATTTTTTGTTAAAAAAAGACAAAGCGAACATTTAAATAAAACAGTTTTAATGTAGTACTTTAAAATACTGAATATTAAAATTTGGATAAAGAAATTTACTTTAGACGTTTTATATTGAATAAAACCGCATTTGTCATTTATTTATTGAAATCAAGCTAAAAAAATATTTAATTTATTCAACAAAGTTTTATTCAGAATAGTAACAGTTTTTCGCAATGTGGCGATTACTTTTAACTCTGATAATCGGAAGTTTTGGTTGAGTCAAGTTTCACCGGAATCAATAACCAGCCTGATAAGTAAATGCGGAACCGGCCGCCAGCTTAACAGTGGTGAGAGGGCGTGGGATTACTTTATTATAACAGGGCGCCACATAGTTTTCGATACCGCATTGACGTCAGACCGATCCCAATGAAAAACTATGAAATCACTTGGACTCCGGTCACCCTTGACTCGAAAACCTAACGCTGGCAGAAATAAAATAAAACGCAGTGCTTAAAAGGAAATTAATTTTCAAAATGTATTACGTGATTTCGAATAATAAGGAAAAATATATATAGTATACTGTGCACAGGAATTATTCCGTATGCAAAAGAAAATAAAGTTAAAAAAAATGAATGATTGAATTTGTAAGTAAAACCAAAAATTAACTAAGGTAAGTTCAAAAATTTACTGAAGCTATACCTTTTTTTTTAAATATTTTACTAATCACTAATATAGCAATTTTATTGCGCAGTCGTGTACACGAGTGGCTCACAAATGTTACTACAATTTGTATTCAAGCCTACTTAAGTAACAAAAAAAACTACATGGCTAATTACGAAACATACTAATATCTTTAGCAGAAGCACTACGGGAATTTTCAAACAATAGATACAACTTACTACAGAAAATAAGAAAAAAATAATATAAATTACTTGACTAACATCTATTTTGACAGGTTTTTCCTTAAAAAAAAATAGAAAAGGCACAGAGAAAATTTTTAGTATTTGACAGGTCTTTATCTACACACACTTCGTCGCAGATCCTTGAAATTTGTATAAAACCGGCGAGTAACCAATGATAGGATTTGCACTTACCGATCGGCCCTGGTAAATTTTGTCAAGCTTACCAAACCCGGTGTGGATAACGCCTCGACTACGATTAATCAGGAGGACTGAACTGAGATAATTCTTCAGTAGTTTGTGTAACACACCACCTCTAATAAAAACCCTAAAATAATCGTTTAGTTTAACTTTTGAGAAGATTACCAACGGAAAATAGAACCACATACCTCTTAAGAGGGTCTTTTCGGATTTATTTGTCTTCCTTATTTGGAGTAGAAACTATCCCGATAGAAATGATTGGATTCAAATGAAAAACGTGTTTGGTGCTGAAATTTAAAGCAACGCAAGGTAATGTAGCGACAGTACACAAGAACATAGTTGTACTTACATTATGGCGTCTACATCCTGCTCCGCAGAAATGAAATTTTCAAAGAAAAATAACGTTCTAGAACCGTAGAATTATTCACAAAATATATCTACGTATATCTTGACATCAAACACATAGAAAATTTCAAAATATTCACTATTGACGACTGAATTACTCCCCAAAGTCGGAAAATTATAATTCAAAATAATTTTTACTATACCTCAGTCGACAACTTTCACACCAATAATGGAGACTGATAACGCATATCGCACTCACATCCAATTTTTTTAGTAACCACCGAATATTCGAGAACAATTTTATATTGCTGTCACTTTCCAATACATTCAGTTCCCACCGAAAAATACGTTGCAAAGTCTAGGAGAAAAAAAACGGCAGCACCTTACGGACTACCAACTGAGAACCCGCGAAAATATTAACACCTATCAACAACAGCTGACATCAATGCCTTAAACTTCAAACCTTGACGCGTGGTACGTGACCCGAGTATCCTGAAGATAGATGATATTGTTAACAGGACTAACACAACACATTCATAAACCCGGGAAAAAAGATATATATTTTTTTATTGGAACTATTTAAACTGAGTAATAGTTGCTTGAAATCCTGTAAATCCTTTAATTGCCATTGTCCTCCTCCCCTCAGTCACTACTCACGTACCTAGCATTCGAACTATTTGATCATCTAGTTTCAGTAGCTCCAATGCAACTGACCAAATGTCAATGCCAATATAAAACAAGAAATGTCAGAACGCCAATAAAAGAACTAATCACATTTGTGAATCGAGAGAAACCAAAATATTACGCAATACATTGTGTCTCACGATATATTATCCAACAACAAGTAAGAATGGTGCGCGTAAAGCTTCCTTACGTAATAAACGATGCACCAACTTCAACATAACCCCACTTTATATGAATGTATATTTGGGTTTGTTTACTTCTGAACACGCACTAAGTGTGAGGCGTCTTTCAACTCGTAATCAGCGGAATGATCGCCAGGAACAGTAATACTATTGAGGAAAATCTTTAAGAAACTAAGTGAAATAACTGTGGACCGCAAGAAAGTACAAGTGATGTCCCAATTTCGGGTTGAAACCGTGGCAATATGAATGGGAACTTCTATAAGCAACATAACTGAAGAAAGGTAAGAATATTTATTATATAATCATATCAACGAACATCTTAGGACATGAACTATATTTCAGAGAAGAAAACAAAGACAAACCATCACTATAGATACCAGAAAACAAAAGATAGGATCAGCAATCAGAACGATGTTAACAGCGAGGTAAAAATGGATCTAACAACAGCCAATTCAAGAAAGTGTGTAGTGTACAAGCTTTATTACGCGTGTGATATAATATAAATATTATGATTTTAACAAAGTGGCAAAGAATTGTTCATATTTTGTCAAAAAATAAATATTCAAGTAAGTAGAACATAGTACTTATGTTTAAATTATTACACCTAGCAACAAACTAACTCTTAATAACTATCATGTGCACTAGCTTCCCCTGTACACATCAGAAACAAATGTTTTGAAATATTTACACGTAACATTTCCCCCCCTTGCCTGAAAAAGATTGACCGAAATCGGTCAATCTTCACACAACTCATCGTCATTAACTAGAGGTTTCAAATCCTTGGTATGCCAGTTTCCCAATGAGCACCCAGATTCATCCTCTAACTCATACACCCATGGCGATATTTTTTTCCGAATTTTGAAAGGGCCAACATAAGCTGGGGCCAACTTTTTGGAAAAAGATTTAGTTTTATCAGACTTTACATAGTTTTTCCTCCAAACCTGCTCTCCGACCGCGTATTTAATGTCTCTTCTACGCAGATTATATCGATTACAAGCTCTGGTTCCACATTTCTCCAAACGCGATTTTACCGTGTTAAAAATGTCTCTGAAAATTTCATTTTTAGAGGCTTCTTGAGTCTGTGTACCGTCTTCAATTTGAGGGATAGTCTTATAATCCTCGCCTGATAAGATCATTGTACGACCGAAATTCACAAAAAAGGGAGTAAGATTTGTCGTCTCGTGCCTGGATGTTCGTATGGCACAGGCGATTTCGTCCAAATTAGTATCCCAATTTCGATGTTTCCCATTCACGTACATGCGTATCATAGTTTTAATCGTTCGATTGACGCGCTCGGTAGGATTCGAGCGAGGGTTATAATACGCACTATACTTTATCTCTGACTTATATTTAGCTGCCAGCCTTTGAAATTCCTTACTTTTATATTGAGGCCCATTATCACAGATTATTATACGAGGGACGCCAAAAAGTAGAAATACACCAGATTCCATTCGTCGAACTATGGTCGAGGAAAGTGCTTTTCTCAGTGGAAACAGTAGGGAAAATTTACTTAGATAGTCAGTGACCACTAAAATATACTCGTTACCACTACTGGAACGCGGCAAAGGACCAATCAAGTCAGTGGAAATCATTTCCCACGGACGTTCAACCTTTGGGTGGGAAACCATTTTATCAGACGGCTTACCAATAGGCAATTTGTGCGCCGCACAAGTTCTACAGCGAGAAACAAATTTGGCAACGTCGGCCCGCATTTTCGGCCAGAAATACAAATCGGTTAACCGGTGGTAAGTTTTAAACACACCCGTGTGCGCTGAGGTCGGAGGTTCATGAGCTTTGCGTATAATTAGATATCTCTCGTCCTTTGGTATGACCATCTTCCAATGGTCCGAAGAGGGACTAAGTTGCGAAAACGAAGTCTTAACATATTTCCAGAGGCGACCATTCTCCTCACGCCAATTTCCAAAGCGTAAGGGATATTTTCTTACCCTGTCCAACATACTATTATACCACTTGTCATTTAAACTCCCCGACGGTTCCGGATCTCCTTCTGCATCTACACTGTCGATAATCGGAACAGATCTGCTTAGCATGTCAGGCACCACGTGCTCCTTTCCCTTACGATGAATGATTTTCATATCATATTGTTGCAGACGTACCGCCCAACGAGCTAGGCGTCCATTGGGGTCTTTAAGTCCCTGCAGCCAGACCAAACTGTAGTGATCAGTCACTACGGTAAAGTGAAGACCTTCAATATAGGGTCTTAGTTTTTCGACGCTCCACAATACGGCCAAACATTCCCGTTCCGTTGTTGTATATTGGCGCTCTTGACGGCTCAAGGATCTGCTTAAAAAACAAACAACTTTGTCACCGTCTGGGTGAGGCTGAGAAAGAACAGCGCCGATACCATAACCAGAGGCATCACACTGTACAACAAACGGTAGTGAATAATTTGGGCAAGATAAAACAGGAGCTGCCACCAGTCGTTCTCTAATTTTTCGAAATGCTTCATCACACTGTGGAGTCCATTCAAATTTTCTTGCCTTACGGAGGAGAGAAGTGATGGGTGCCACAATTGAAGAAAAATCGTGAACAAAACGACGATACCAACTAAATGTACCTAATATACGTCGGACCTCTGTTATGTTGCGTGGAACAGGAAGCTCGAGCATAGCTCTTACTTTATCCGGGTCGACATGCAGGCCATTTCTGTCAATTATATAACCTAGATATTTCAGTCTTGGTAGGCAAAACTGGCATTTCTCTATCCCAATTGTAACATTTGCTCTCCGTAGACGTTTAAATACTTCTTCTAAAATTTCAAGGTGTTTATCAAAAGTACTAGTTACGATCACAACGTCGTCCAAGTAGACAAACACATACGGCTCCAGATCCGCTCCTAAGACTGTATCCATTAATCTGGACCAAGTCGCAGGCGCATTGTGCAGCCCAAAAGGCATGCGGCGGAACTGATACAAGCCTCGGTTTGGAACAGTAAACGCCGTAAAGGGTCGAGAACTCTCAGCTACGGATACCTGATAATAGGCGCTTTTGACGTCAAGACTAGATATGTAGTGGGCATTACGCAGTTTGTCCAGTGTGTCGGAGACCATGGGGAGCGGGTAACTATCCCTTTCAGTAACCGCATTTAATTTTCGGTAATCCACACACAGGCGATACGAAACTTCATCATCGGGATTAAGCTTTTTCTTCTTCACCATCAGAATGGGTGAGGCCCACGGGCTGTTCGAGGGTTCGATAATACCTTCAGATAGTAATTTGTTCAGCTCTTTGTCGATGTGCTCTTGCATTACAGGTGAGACGCGGTAATACCGTTGTTTGATAGGCCTAGCATCACAAACAATGACGTGTTCTACAAGATTTGTACACCCTAATTCGCCACCCATAAGGGATACATTTTTATCAATAATCTGCTGCAATATATGCTGTTGCTCTGGGGTAAGAATTGTCTGATTATCGGACACAGACACATCACAAACCTCTGCGCTCGAACCAGAAAAATTCCACTCGTTATGGCGGAGGTCCGGGACTATACCCATACTTTTCCAGAAGTCCAGCCCTAAAATAAGCACATGAGAGAGTTCTGGGACAACCAGAGCATCTATAATTTTAACCCTATCCCTCAACCTCATGGGAATGCTACAAATGCCTATTGACGCCACTCGCTGACCATTTGCAACGGTACAAGTTGTACTTCGACTTCTATCCAACGGCAAATCGAGATCTGCAATCACCTTCCAGCCATTACCTCCCAGAATCGTGCAGGAAGCTCCGGAGTCTAATAACCCTAAGACTTTACGTCCAAGAATATCAATGCGCAGGTAGGGACGCTCATCATTTTGAGCATTTTGGAGGACATAATCTAAAAGAAATCTTACTTTAGCTGTCGCAGGGGTCTCTTCAGCATTCCTATCGCGACCATCTAGGAACGCCGGTTGCCGTTTCCCGTTTGCCTACAGTTTGGGCACGTCCTTATAGTTACATTTTCCTTCTTACAACGAAAACAGAATTTTTTCTTTGAAACAGCGCAACCAATAGCGCGATGACCAGGCTGATTACATCTATAACACACAACCGCCTTGCTGGTACTTGGCGATACTGTTACCGTCTCTGTGACCGACGCAATCTGCAAAGACTCCATGCTAGCCTGTATATACGCTAAGTCAGGCTCAAGCAAACCAGACCGTCTAGAGGGTGCACAATAACTATCCCGCGCCTTCCTCTTAGCCTCAATCCGTTTTCCTATATCTTTCAGCTGTTTAATAGTAGTGATGTCTTCGGTGGCAGGGATTTGGTCCTGGTAATACGGGGACAAGTTCCTACACAGGATTTTTAACTTAGCAAGTTCCGAAATGGGGCAAGTAAGTCGTTTAAAGTAAGCGGCCATGACTGCCAAATAAGTACCGATTGATTCATCCGGCCCCTGTGTCCTACGCTTAATTTCGTCGAGGAGTTCCTCAGTATAATCACTGCTTTGGTACTCCTCTCGTAATAGCTGCACGAACTCATCCCAGGTCGATACCATGTCACGATTGGCCGCATAAAATTGATATGCACGCCCAGAGAAAAGATCTATTCCAGATTCCAACAAAATCTCTTTGGTGACTCGGCGAGCCTTTCTGAGCTCATCAACCCTCTCGAGAAAAGCACTTACAGACATCCCCTTTTTCTCTCCAGAGAATTTCAGATTCCACTTGTCGGGCATGATTGGTTTAATGTTTATCACGGCAGATTCGGCAGGGGTTGTTTCCTTGGCTGCTCCGACAATAGAAGACCGAGGCACGCCCCCAATATTTAAATGAAAACTAGACTCATCCCCAGTGTCCTCAAGCACGCTCACCGCAGGGGGTACTTCACGATTAGTTTTCTCAAATTGTTCCGCTTTACAAGTTAAAGTGTCCATCAACGACAAAGTTGTCGCTAACAATTCCGACCTCTGACTGAGCTTCTCCTTCTCATCTCCAGCCTCCATATGATCGATTCGATTAAGAACATGGCAAAGTTTCGTCTGGAGTTTGAGAAAAGCCGAACTTTTGCTAGAATTAGCAAAGTCATGGACCTTTTGCGACAAGTCCCCAAGTTTTTCCGTCACTACCGTAACATCCTCTTCGAAAACAAAAGGGTATTTGGGGTAATTTAAACTTTCACCCGTTTTCTCAAACTGCAACGCAAGAGCAAGCCTATGACGCATTTGTTCCACAGTACCCGTACCTATCCCTCTGTACGCGAGCTCATAAGTAAGCTCCTCCTGGCTAAGACGCACAATCTGCATTTTACGTGACATATTTCTAAAAATATTTTATGTTTACCCTGTATATATATCTATAAATATACGCCGCGCCGTGCAAATAAAAATAAAGTCTGAAAGAAACAGTTAATTGCAAATACAATGCAACTACCAATTATTATCAACGCAAAGTGCAATAAATTAGCTAAAAAAAAAAAAAAAAAAAAATGTGCTTTAACCGTAAAACACACTATGTTCAGTACGCAGCAATTTCTAAATAAACCAAAAATATGAACAATCTACGCGCACAAAAAAAATTATATTACTCTTGCACCATACAGTGAAAAGAGGAGAGAAAAAAAAATCAACCTGTCAAATTCCGACAAAGGAAAAAACTACTTGTCAAAATTTCTATCTATACCTGTCAAAATTATATATGAAATTTCACCTGTCAACACAAAAAAACTATCAAATTAATGACACCTGTCAAATTAAACAAAAAATGACACCTGTCAAATTAAAAATGACACCTGTCAAAGTGACAGGCCCCACGTTGGGCGCCAAAATGTGGCGATTACTTTTAACTCTGATAATCGGAAGTTTTGGTTGAGTCAAGTTTCACCGGAATCAATAACCAGCCTGATAAGTAAATGCGGAACCGGCCGCCAGCTTAACAGTGGTGAGAGGGCGTGGGATTACTTTATTATAACAGGGCGCCACATAGTTTTCGATACCGCATTGACGTCAGACCGATCCCAATGAAAAACTATGAAATCACTTGGACTCCGGTCACCCTTGACTCGAAAACCTAACGCTGGCAGAAATAAAATAAAACGCAGTGCTTAAAAGGAAATTAATTTTCAAAATGTATTACGTGATTTCGAATAATAAGGAAAAATATATATAGTATACTGTGCACAGGAATTATTCCGTATGCAAAAGAAAATAAAGTTAAAAAAAATGAATGATTGAATTTGTAAGTAAAACCAAAAATTAACTAAGGTAAGTTCAAAAATTTACTGAAGCTATACCTTTTTTTTTAAATATTTTACTAATCACTAATATAGCAATTTTATTGCGCAGTCGTGTACACAAATGTTACTACAATTTGTATTCAAGCCTACTTAAGTAACAAAAAAAACTACATGGCTAATTACGAAACATACTAATATCTTTAGCAGAAGCACTACGGGAATTTTCAAACAATAGATACAACTTACTACAGAAAATAAGAAAAAAATAATATAAATTACTTGACTAACATCTATTTTGACAGGTTTTTCCTTAAAAAAAAATAGAAAAGGCACAGAGAAAATTTTTAGTATTTGACAGGTCTTTATCTACACACACTTCGTCGCAGATCCTTGAAATTTGTATAAAACCGGCGAGTAACCAATGATAGGATTTGCACTTACCGATCGGCCCTGGTAAATTTTGTCAAGCTTACCAAACCCGGTGTGGATAACGCCTCGACTACGATTAATCAGGAGGACTGAACTGAGATAATTCTTCAGTAGTTTGTGTAACACACCACCTCTAATAAAAACCCTAAAATAATCGTTTAGTTTAACTTTTGAGAAGATTACCAACGGAAAATAGAACCACATACCTCTTAAGAGGGTCTTTTCGGATTTATTTGTCTTCCTTATTTGGAGTAGAAACTATCCCGATAGAAATGATTGGATTCAAATGAAAAACGTGTTTGGTGCTGAAATTTAAAGCAACGCAAGGTAATGTAGCGACAGTACACAAGAACATAGTTGTACTTACATTATGGCGTCTACATCCTGCTCCGCAGAAATGAAATTTTCAAAGAAAAATAACGTTCTAGAACGGTAGAATTATTCACAAAATATATCTACGTATATCTTGACATCAAACACATAGAAAATTTCAAAATATTCACTATTGACGACTGAATTACTCCCCAAAGTCGGAAAATTATAATTCAAAATAATTTTTACTATACCTCAGTCGACAACTTTCACACCAATAATGGAGACTGATAACGCATATCGCACTCACATCCAATTTTTTTAGTAACCACCGAATATTCGAGAACAATTTTATATTGCTGTCACTTTCCAATACATTCAGTTCCCACCGAAAAATACGTTGCAAAGTCTAGGAGAAAAAAAACGGCAGCACCTTACGGACTACCAACTGAGAACCCGCGAAAATATTAACACCTATCAACAACAGCTGACATCAATGCCTTAAACTTCAAACCTTGACGCGTGGTACGTGACCCGAGTATCCTGAAGATAGATGATATTGTTAACAGGACTAACACAACACATTCATAAACCCGGGAAAAAAGATATATATTTTTTTATTGGAACTATTTAAACTGAGTAATAGTTGCTTGAAATCCTGTAAATCCTTTAATTGCCATTGTCCTCCTCCCCTCAGTCACTACTCACGTACCTAGCATTCGAACTATTTGATCATCTAGTTTCAGTAGCTCCAATGCAACTGACCAAATGTCAATGCCAATATAAAACAAGAAATGTCAGAACGCCAATAAAAGAACTAATCACATTTGTGAATCGAGAGAAACCAAAATATTACGCAATACATTGTGTCTCACGATATATTATCCAACAACAAGTAAGAATGGTGCGCGTAAAGCTTCCTTACGTAATAAACGATGCACCAACTTCAACATAACCCCACTTTATATGAATGTATATTTGGGTTTGTTTACTTCTGAACACGCACTAAGTGTGAGGCGTCTTTCAACTCGTAATCAGCGGAATGATCGCCAGGAACAGTAATACTATTGAGGAAAATCTTTAAGAAACTAAGTGAAATAACTGTGGACCGCAAGAAAGTACAAGTGATGTCCCAATTTCGGGTTGAAACCGTGGCAATATGAATGGGAACTTCTATAAGCAACATAACTGAAGAAAGGTAAGAATATTTATTATATAATCATATCAACGAACATCTTAGGACATGAACTATATTTCAGAGAAGAAAACAAAGACAAACCATCACTATAGATACCAGAAAACAAAAGATAGGATCAGCAATCAGAACGATGTTAACAGCGAGGTAAAAATGGATCTAACAACAGCCAATTCAAGAAAGTGTGTAGTGTACAAGCTTTATTACGCGTGTGATATAATATAAATATTATGATTTTAACAAAGTGGCAAAGAATTGTTCATATTTTGTCAAAAAATAAATATTCAAGTAAGTAGAACATAGTACTTATGTTTAAATTATTACACCTAGCAACAAACTAACTCTTAATAACTATCATGTGCACTAGCTTCCCCTGTACACATCAGAAACAAATGTTTTGAAATATTTACACGTAACAGCAACTGTATAACTTATTTTGTACAAGAAATTCGGCAAGTTTCTCCGAAATTATTGGTCGTACAGCTTTCGGGGAAAAATTCTATTTATTTTTTAACAAAATCGGCTCGATATTTAACGCCACCTAGCGGACAGTTCGTAAAAAAATGAGGATGTGTCTACATTTAAATTTATAATCTAGCAGTAAGAAGGAGGTAGTAAATTATTTTTGTACTTATTTTCCAGTCGGGGTATATGTTTCAATCTGTTCTCTTAGTGACAAAAAACAAGAATTTTTGAGTCTGGAAAAATTTGAATGAATTAAAAAAAATAATAAAATAAGATAGGTTCACTTATTTCCCCAGTCATAAATATTTTACATTAAATGTAGTAAATTTTACTAAATTGGAACATACAGTTTATGAAAATAGCAGTCTGGCTTATCTCAGATAGCGGAACGTGAGTGTGCGGATTTTGCGGATCCGTAACACTTATTTATCTAGGCTTGAAATGTAGCATATAAATTGTTGTAATCATAAACTGTAATAAAAAGTAAGTCTAATATTGAAATAGAATAGAAATGAACAAAAATTACTCCATAAATGAAATACAGTATAATTATCCAACCATTGTAACGATTGGTCAGGCTGAGGTCGTTACAAGGTGGCGTTTATATATATATATATATATTTAAGTTCACTACGTAATTAACGGGGAAGTAGAAATTCTGAAAGTCGTTCAGAAAATCTTGCCAGGCAGCGGTTCCACTTATCACGGTTGTTCCTAAACCATAGCGCGGCTTCTCCGTCTAATAGCGTTGGAAGAAAAGGCAGGAGTGCATCCAATGGAATATTCTGCGACTGACATATCTCGTCTACCTATTCTATAAAGGTTACGGGGTCGCCTCGTGCATTGAAGTTTATCTTCCACGTGTGTACTGGTATATGAAACGTAAAATGAGTATCCCTATCCCATGTGACTTCAGCAAAACAAATAAATGTTGTTCCTACTGACACATTCCAGAAGATAGTGATACTCAGAATGCACCTGCAGTCGTTTTTAGCTCCGATAGATAGCTCAGTCGTTGGTCGTGGATTAGGTGTTATTTAAGTATAAGTTAAGCATTAATTTTCAGATTAAATTAAGCTTAACTTGTAACTGATTTTTGACAACCTCTTCTCAATCAGTAATTGTTGAGCGCCAAGAACTTTTTTTTATAAAAAAAAATTGCTTAAAAAAATTAAGAATCAAAATAATAAAATGAATATTATTCGCAATCAATTCTTCACTGAATAAAAAACTCGCCTAAGATAGAAAGTTAATTTGTTCTGTGCTTGATTAAATCGGCAAATGAAACCCAAAAATCAAATAAATTATTTATTACAAGACTCTAAATGTTATATTTACAAGTGATTTGACAATTAAATTTCAAATAGGTTTATTATTTTAATATTTAAAACTATGAAATGATTTTTCAATATATGTGATAAAGATTTTATTTTTTTACAATAAATTCATTAATATTATGATTAAGATTTTGAATTAGTTATGAAATTTGGGTTGAAATGATAACAAATATGAGGAAAAATACAAATTCAAATTATCTGAGTAGAATAAAGTTTACATCAATTAATGAGAACATTTATTGCCCAGAAACAGCAAGAAGCAAATTTGCTTACTTTAATCCAAACAGTCTCACCAAATTATATGACTTTTGAGCTCTTTGGGTTATCAGGCATCATCTGACAAATAATTATGAGAGAATACCTTTTATCACCAGCATATAGTTAACATGATCCTGTGTTTTTGCTCATTTATGGACCATCAGTTCACAATCAAGGCTGTAGTGAATTCGTGGATCTCTCCTGTATTTGCAGCTTGATAACTCTTGTTCCACAATCTTTTGCTGCAGCCAAATTGGATTGTTTCTCATAAAATAAAATAAAACAAGTGTCAAAGAAATTCGTAAAAACCTCAACCGGGCCTCCATTCGGGTGTATCTCGCTATAAACTTACCTTTTACGGCTTCATCGATATTAACCATCAACTTCGTATCAGGGATTATGAAACCTTTTAGGCTATCATCTCCCGTTAACGTAATAAACTTTCGGTAGGAACTAAAGTGAGGATTAGAATCGAGCCCTACAATGCTGCCACGTATTTTGTCATTTACCATAGTTTTCATGGTAAAGGCGAAAGCGCCTTCCGCCCATTGGATCAGGTATCCGCTAGTGAAAAACTTCGCCATATCGCGCGACTCTGGTGTCGCTGTTAAAAAAAATAAATTAAATATATATATAAAATAAATATTATAATGAGAAACATCTTCGGGTTTTATTTTCTCTTGGCCAAATTTGTTTTGAGTGGTGATGAGTTTAGGATGGTACTTGGTTGTAATGGAGAAAACCTCTCTCTTGTCTTTCAACTTAGAAACATATGCTTTCTTGCATCTTCTCCAAATAAGCTCACTTTTCTTTAGTTTGGCTGTTGTCACAGGAGTTGGATTGCCCTTTCTATTGCGGCGTAATGTGCCCGTGCAATGGGTCTTTCTTTTTAGAAGCTTTTTGCAGAAATTTAGGCCATCATAAAAATTGTCCGTGAACACGTGATGGCCTCTGTCTAAATAGGGTTCCAATAGTGAAATAACCAGAGACTCTATATTTAAATTTCCCTGGACTTCTTCGCTTTCCCCGAATAGATTTGAAGGTTTAAAATTGTAAAACATATCCATCTGGGGTACATAAAGAATAAAATTTTATACCATATCCCGCACGCTTATTCTTTATGTATAATCTAAAATTTAGTCGGCCACGGAAAAGCATTATTTTGATTTGTATTAGATCGAGAAGAAGTATTATTATCCCGACGCAATTCGTCATTGTTACTCCGAGAAGACTCAGGGTCCGATCGAGAAAATTGAGCACTATTAGAAGAATTTCGATTGTAACTGTTATTAGGATAATTATTTTTTCTTGGGCGCTGGTGCTGTCCACGATAAGAGAAAAAAGAAAAATGTTTTGCGGAACCTGCATTATTATTACTGAATGCGTTAAGAAACTTCCATATGCTACATCAGTTTCTAATGTATGGCATGCTTTTATAGGCGGAGTAAATTTATTCCTAATCTTACCCCATTTACTCTCCGACAAAAATTTCTAAGCTCACCTAACTCTTTAATATCCTGCAAAGCAAACGCGGAGGTATAAAGAGGTAAAATGTTTTGTCGAATATATCTAAGCTTTGTATTCTCGACTGCTGGTCTAGAAAGGCGCTCAAATAGTTGTTCCTTTCTAGCAATATAAGTTTCTTTGGTTCGTCTCTACCCTGTCCTAATTTTAATTTCGTCCCATAGCATGTCGTCATAATTCGGCGGAAGGAAATCTTTCTTCAACAAATTAACCACTCCGTTCCAATCAGATATTCAATGTCTACAAGACCGAAACCATATCAAGGCATCTCCTTCGAAAAGATCTATAGCGGAATGAAACCGCTCAACATCGCTAACATTAGAATTATTGATATTATGTGGAGTCCTAGAAACTCGATTAGGAGTATTGTGGCGCCTTTTTAATCCACTCAAGATTATTAGAGAGCAAAAAAAAATAATAGTAAAGCCTGAAGAGGGAGCAAAGTTCCGATAACGTTCGGATTTTATTGTGAATGGGGCTCACGTGATGGCCGCGAGCTAAACAGTGGAGAAGGGCGCCACATGATTTTTAGTTTCACATCATTGAGCCGCATAACCTATTCTCCCATTATAAACCATGAAATTACTTCGGAGACTCAGCCATCCCATCAACCGAACAACAGTGCTTCACTATATGCTCTTTAGTTTATCAACAACTTCAAAGTCAATCAATCCCAAAATAGAACACTTCAGTTAAAATAAAGTGATTTGCCGCAGTCTGTTTTAAAGTGAAACATTTATAAAAAAAATATAACTTGAAAATAGTTAAATTTATAATCAGGTAAGTATGAATTTAAATATATAATATAGGAAATTAATAATTATACCTTCAATGAAAATAATAAGAACTTCACTGCATCATCCTACGCCACTGTTACGCAAAACAATTAAAACCGCTCACAATGAACGAAGCTTCTGCGATAAAACTACTCATAAATCCGACCGACGTCATATTCTGGGATACAACTACTCATAAATCCGACGGACGTCATACACTACGCATGCGCACGCAAAGCTTACATTAAACAGGACGCGTCGATTAAACTGAGAGAAAATCTCATCAAAATGCAGGCTAAATTATCAAAACTATGATCTGCAAATGGTACATTACTAGCTGAAGGCTACTGAATAATAAACGATTGATATAAAATAGAAGACGGATGGTTGAAGGCCATTACTTCAGTCATTACTTACAACTTGCTTAAATAAACATATTCGAGATGATAAATTAATAAGAAAAATTCACTTACAGTACGGCAGCTCATTTATCTACTGAAAACTTATCTAATATCCCCTACCATTCGGACAGAATTGACAGTCGTGACAAATCCCATGTCGGTTCGATGTATATATCGGTCAAAGAAGATGCATTTCTACAGCCATAACCCAAAATATGCCACAACACTTCCCATTGCCTCAAACGGCTTCAAATAATCCCCACAGCGGGTTAATAGTTATATCCAATAACTCTTTTTTTGAAACAATGGCCGCCCAGGCTGTATTCCACAATGGACCCAAAATGAAAAATGTAGAAAATGGCCAAATTCGACAAGAACAGCAAGTAGCCGTTAAACCTTGAAAGTACTACAATAACTCAAAAACCCCTAAACATATAGAGGGCTACCGAAAGGTATCGATAGAACTACACCACTATCGAATCATGAATATCTGCTAGATGAGTAAAAAATAAACATTGCTACGCCACTGGCGGCAATTATATAACGAGATCTGCACAATAACATACCAAGCAACCTCTTACATAATCCAGAACATTATGTTAAATAACTGGGGAAAATTGAATACCTAATCCGACAACACTGCTTTCGCGGCGAAAGCATACATTCTTGAGAACAGATCAACAACCAAAGTCCCTAGAAATGACAATCAATAATTCGAATTAGAAATTAGACATATCAAAATTACATGCCTGTAATCTTTGAAATTGTATAGGACATTGATAATTCTCTTGTTGTTTGTTCCAGGAGTTAGGATAGGATGCTCGATAATAATCTGTGATTGTGCTCCAACTTCAGAGAGAGTTGACATGACGGTGTCAGTTACTTTGAATGTCTTCATGTTGGCAACGATGCCAGATATCGCGGATATGAACTGATATTGGAAATCCTGTTCATTGATCGCATTATCAAAACCGCTATTCTTTACTTCGTCGCGGCGGGCTCCAATAGCTCTAAAGCCAAGGAGGTTTTGGTTGGGCTGGAGTCCCATATAGGTAACTGCTGATTGATACAGCCCAGGGGGTTGGTTCGAGAATGAGGCTCGAACTGCTTCAGCGAGAACGCAGGGGATCTCCTCGTAGAGATTGTGGATATTTACGAGAGGATCGGGTTCCTGCGGACCAGCTGGTTGGGCCTGTGGCTGGGCTCCAGAAGCGACAGCTTGTCGTGGTGCAGGTGGTGGTGCAACCGGGACTTGTAATGCGATAGGGCCACATAGACCATAGGATCCTCCGTGACCGTTGATTACCTCAGTAGGTAGCGGTGGAAACGTTGGAAATAGGTGCTGTTTGGTCGGAGTGGTTACATTGACGCAGCTGCAGCAAGAAGGGTTCAGGGATAGCGAACTGAGACGTTTGCGTTAGTGAGTGATGTTTTTTTTTACAAATACTACATAATAATAATTTTGCTCCTCAAAAACCTCATGTAACTTCAGATTCATCTTTTAATGATTCTACTACCCAAAGCTCTCAACATAGTTCACCAGCCCCCATGAACACATTGATAATAACAATTATGTAGGGGATTAAAAGGTCCCTTATCTACATAGGAGCGCTGATATCCATTTCCAGTTGAATGGCTATCACTTGGTAAAACAACTGTATTTCGGTTACTGGTTACTTTATTTATTTCGGTATCAATAAACAATATAAACAAACAGCAAAGAACTATATAACTATATAAAATTTTACTTATAATTCTTTTTTACAGATTGAGTGACAGTACTTTTTTTAATTATTATGATAACTTTTTGACAATACAAACTTATTGTTAACTTGACAGTGTCACATAATTATAAAATTGTTGACATATACATAATATCATGTGTTTGAATGAAACCACGTCTACTCCAGAAAAAGATTTTTATATATACGTTAAAATTCATATAGGTTGCCAGACATGTTTCGGACTACACGTCCATCATCAGTGGCTAAGGAACCTTGTACAATATCGTTGAATGTGGGGATTACACTTCATATGGCATTAATATAGAGATTTAAAATGATATTTGATTTAAACGCTTATACAATATCTGTAAAATAATGACTTAATTAGGTTGTGATGTAATATAATATTTGTTGGAATCTTACCATTTTGTGGAAATTGATGTTTTACATTAATAAATGGAATAAAGTAATAAGACTTAAATTATTATATTTAGTAGAACATATCTACTTATATCATCGTGTTTTTCTTTTTCTTTCATTTTGAGTAAGATAGTTATTAATTTGTTCAATGTGACTTTGGTAAGAGCCAACTAGTACAATTTTATATGGATGACAAATTAGAGAGATAACAAGATGTCGAGTGGTGAAGGTGAAGATAGTTGTATATATGATAGTAAGGTTCTAGCCAAAGCTACACATTTGGTGTTTTAGGTGAGGTGAGGTGAGGAAGTCAAATGAGGTGAGTAGATGTGGGTTGTTTGATTTATAATGGATTAAATGTGAAATTTTGTTAAAAGTTTGAGGAAAATATGTGTTATACGTGAAGTCCGTTCTTTAATGTCTTTTATACTTGTTATGTAAGGGTATATTAATTTTAATGTTCAATTTAATGAAATGGTGTTTGTGGGTTAATGACTCTGTTGTTTGTGTCTAGGAAGAAGTGAAGTGTAATGTCATAACCTAATATTTGTTAGTTTGTTTATGTTTGTAGGTTATGGGGCTTATTTATGGGAGGCCTGGGGTAGTTGGTTATAACGAGTTGAATTTGAGGGAATTGAAGAATGGGAGGCAATCGAATTCGAGTTGGTCATTCACACAAGTGTATTTGGTGTCCTTTTTATATGAATTAATTTCCATGGCTTCCAAGACATTCAGCAATGTGCTTTTAAGACAGGAATGGAGCATTTCAGCATTTTGATCGATGGAAAATGAGTGGTGTTCATTATAGATGTGGTTGGCAAAGGCGTTACTGTTTATTTCTTCAGCGTTTTCTTGAGTGGCCTTTTCAATGATTTTATAATGTTCTTTTATACGAGTACTAAAGTTGCGACCAGTTTGACCAATGTAGATGGTATTACAGTTTATGGTGCCACATTTTAATAAGTATACTCCGGATTTTTGAAGCCAATTGATTGGGGATTTGCTGTTATCAAGATAATTGCCTAAGGTATTTCTAGTTCTGAAGCAGATGTTAATGTTGTAGTTATTAAATAGCTTTTTAATGGAATGCATAAATGGACCGATGTATGTGACAGGGTGGAAGTTATTGTTTGTGGGATTTTTGAAAGTGGTAAGTCCGTTGAATGTGTGCTTTATTAGGTGTTTATAATATATTTTATTGATTGTCGATACTGGATAGTGGTTTACTTTAGCTACATGGTAAATTAACGACAATTCGTTATTGAAGTCTTCATGTGACATGGGCACGTGGAATAGTCTGTAGAAGTACGATTGTTGAAAATTTGTGTGTGGACGGATGGTTGGAGTGGTAATCGATGATAGCGTCTGACGAAGTGGGTTTGTGAAAAATTGAGAAAGTAAGTTCATTATTATGTCTGTGTATGGTTAAGTCAAGATATGCCAATGAGTTATTTGTTTCAGATTCATGGGTGAACTGAATTCGTTCATGTATGGAGTTCATGAAGTTAAGCGTTTGGACAACTTCGTCCGTGGTTCCTATATATATAGCGAAGATGTCATCCACGTATCTTTTGAGGCAAAGGAATTTTGGACCATGGATGTTATTTGATAGAATGGTTTGGTCTATTTTTGACATGAAGATTTCAGCTAGCAGGGACGAGATACCATTTCCCATGCTCAGGCCATCCATTTGTTTATAATATTTATTGTTAAAGTGAAAAAAGTTTTGTTCGAGATTAATTTTCAGTAAATTGTGTACGGCATTGATGTCTGACACATTTAAGTTGGAGTTATTCATTAGCAAATCTTTGACTATGTCTAGAGTTTCGTTGACAGGGACACTACTATATAGGTTTTTGATATCGAAGGATATGAGTTGTGCATTCTCAGGACATTGAATATGTTTAATTTTGTTTATTAAATCAATGGAGTTTTTTACTGAATGTATTGATGTGAAATTGGTTAGAGAGTTTTGATGCTGGGGTTCCTGAGAAACAGACAATGGGACGGGCGGGAATCTCTCTTTTATGTATCTTAAGGAGTGCACGCAGTTCGGGTGTCTTAATGTTCATGCATGAGAGTTTGAACTTGTTGGTGCCTAGGGATTCAAGTGTGTCTTTGTGTAAAGTAAGGGCTTTGTTGAGTTTAGTATGGTATTGTTTGGTGGGGTTGTTTGGGATTTCGCAGAAATCTGGATTATTGAGGAAGTCTTCAACCTTCCTAACGTATAACTGCATTTCGCATATTACTATGGTGTTAACTTTATATGCGCGGGATATTGTGAGGTCATTCTCTGTCATTTTCTGTTTTATTGATTTCAATGTATTCATTTCTAGGGTGTTACCTTTGTTGGCATATTGTTTATAGTAGTCGTATGCGTGATTTAGATGTTGAGAGATGTTAGATCTTATGAATTCTTTGTTGGGGGGGTTGACTTTTTCTATTATGGTTTCACATTCAGCGGCAGTGATGTTTAAGCTTTTGTTTGTGATGGGAAAGAAGCTATTGAACTTAAAGCTACGGTTTAGGTAGTTGAATTCAGAAACCGTGAAGTTGACGTTAGAGAGATTGGTAACTCTGTCGTGAAACTGGAAGTTGTGTGTGTTGATGTCGGTAGGGAATTCGGTATTGAAGTTGTCGTTGTCGAATATTTCATGGTCGGAGTCATCAGGTGTTGTGTTGAGAAGGTTGTTATTATGTATGTTGGTGTTGTTGTGTGAGAGTTGGGTGAGTGCTGTGTGGATGTTGGTGTGGTTATTAGTGGGTGAGTTATTGTGACCTCCCTTTTTGGTCGCCACGGACTAAGGGGCCACTATAAAATAAGAATGCTAGCTTAACCAGCGGACTGCACAATCACGTCTCCCCAAGGCCAACTGCTGGTTCAAAGGGGCTGCCCCGCTAGCTCGCCGAGAGAGGTCGCAGGTCGAGGAGCTACTTCTATTTAACAGTCGCCACCCATTTTTAGAGCCCAACGAGAAGCCCAACAGCCGAGATTATATAATCATAAAAATGGGAAAATTGCCTAGGGTATCTTACAGGAAGGATAATTGACACTCCACTGTTTCCGAAATAACAATTGTAAATATAATATATAATTAAGTTTGTAAATAAATTTGTAAATTAATATGTAAATAGATGTGTAAATAAATATGTAGATAGATGTGTAAATAAATATGTAAATATATGTACTTATGTGACTATGTGAATATATGTAACGAAACAAACAAATAAAGCTATTCACAAAGAAGTAATCTAAATACTTAATTCAAAATACTAATAACTAACAAGCCAATATGTGGCCATAATCTAGCAACAATATACTACAGGAGCCTTGGCTCTCAGTCGAAACCAAAAAAAAGAAGAAGCGTTCAACAGGTGGTTAACCTAACCTATAATAAAATATTTAATAAAAATCTGTAGATAACTGAATATTAACAAAAAAACAATGACCAACTGTCCTCTCCAATTCCACAAACCAGGATACAAAGATATTACGGTGAGTAATTTGGTACCGCAACTCACAATAAGTTTAAATAACAAGTAGGTATATATAACTGTTACAGGTAAAGAAAAGCCCTATCTCAATAGAAAAACCAAACCCAGTACCCAAAATACGATCCGATAACGTTATCTCGCCGCTAACAACCTGGTATCTGGTGGTTACAAGTGATATTACGTATAATCATGTAAATATTAACCTGAATTTATATAAGAAAAATAAAGAATACACTATTACAGAAACATCTTGACACAATAAACAGTTCACACCACACTATAAATACTGTTCAATTATACGGGATAGTATATATTTAGAATTAAAATGTAAATATTAAAATTGACCTGGGAGCCCGGATAGTCGTGGGCTCAATCCCAATCCTATCGCCAGGGTCCTGTTGGTAATCCCTAAATCTGCAATTCTAGGTCGTTATTGGAATTGCCATACACCATACCACATGGCCAGCACCAACCACACGTAGAACTACGTTGGCTTAAGAAGCCCTCCGCCAAGGGACGTTACACCACTGATGGTTTAGTGTAATCCACAGTTATACATGCAATAAAGCATAAACAAACAGGCCTAAAAAGCGGAATTCAAGGCGTAAGCAATAGCAAGCTACAAATATTACCAAGCACGACAAATACAAAATGAAACTATAGTATGACCTACCTTGGATGTTGGGTGGCCTTTCAGAGAAGTACCGGGTACTGTTTTTGTTGTAAAGAGGCGTTATTGTCTACAAATTAAATCCAAAAATTGAGTGGAGCACCCACAACACTACTATAAGAGTGCCTCCACTATATATTTGCAGCACTTCACAAATAACGCTCTTTACCTGTCCAAATCCCGCAACAAAATGGCTCTTGAAAACCTACGACAGGCAGGGCATGAAGTGTTACCATCCTTATGGAAAACATGCATTTTACAGTACAGTCCGGTATATTTGGAAAACCAATAGAAGTTGGTACAATTGATTTTGGAAGACGGTTGTTATGACAGACCGACAGAAGGTACCTACTCAAACTGATAGGCCTCATAATAACACAAACGTAAACAATGAAGCGAGGTTTAAATGATGAAATTGGCCAAATCCTCACCAGATAAATGTATTAAGGGTAAGATTCCAATGGAAAAACGTTTCATTAATTTTATATTGCCGGTATTGCGGCGTTTAAATATGATGTTATTGATATTCAAAATATAACCCTAAATCCCTATAATTTTTAGGTAAACAAACCCAACAAAGGGCTTAGTGCTAAACTCAAGCTTCCAGCGTTAACAAGCATGAAATAAGAAGTATATCGAAAATAAGTATTATGAGAAACAGTGGGGTGGCTATCTCGCAAGTAAACCGACACAATAAGGTCAGCTACCGCGAGTGTTCTGCTTTTGATCTACAGGTAAGTTAAGTCTAAGTGATTCAATATTACCGGCGAGTTGCAAATTTAATCGATAGGGTCCGAAACAGTTTAGGCGGCATTTTCAACCCGTAACATTATTAAGTGTGTTTGGTATGGGGTTTGTGTTCAGTATGTTATTGGGGTTGTGATTGTTGGTGATTGTGTTGTTGTATGTGGAGGATAGTGGATTTATATGTTTGTGTGACTGGGAAAGTTGTTGTAGTTTGGATTGTAGTCTGTATAGCTTTGACTTACCCTTTGCTTGTATGTCGTCGTGGACATCGTGGTAGAGAATTTCCAGCTCGACAGGATGTAATACATGGTTAAGTTCGGAAGTTATAAAGTTTAGTTTCGTCTCTATCATATTTAATTTGCTGTGGAGATGCTTGATCTCGTGTTTGAGCCATATTTTCTTGGCGGCGTTTAATGCTGTTATTGCTGCTTTGGTTGTGATTGATGTCCGGATCTTGATATAGTTCGGTATTAAGTTCGATATTGAAGTAATATCATGTATTGAGTGTTGGGTATTCTCAATATACTCCCCGCCTATTGAAGCAGATGCTTCAATCGTAATCAGAAAAAGAATATAAATACAATTAATTATTAATAGCATAATAATTGAAATATTTACAAATAACTTAAAATTTTAATTTTATTTTATTGTGTAATTATTTTTCTCCATATAAAATTTAAACTATAAATTATGGTATACTTAAGATTAATGAACAACAGTGAAAGAATCTTAACGCACTAAATATATGTATAACTAACAATTATCAGGTAATGCGACATATTTGCCTTATTGATCTAGTGTAGGATCCATCCTTGGTGCGAACTTTTACTACCTTAACCCTAGAGTCTTTACCAGGAAAAACTTCCACGACTTTGACTAAGGGCCAACATAATGGAGGAAGATTTTCATGTTTAAGTAAAACAAGATCATTAACTTTAATCTCTTTTTGAGGATTAAACCATTTAGGCATATTCTGCAATCTATAATATAATCTAATCTTAATAATATATTTAACTTGCTAATTATGATATCATCCCTCATTGAGCTTGAGGGATTCTCGTTATATTATACACCCATGTCGATATCTGCAAGCCCCATGCATTGCATAAGAGGCACAATATGTAAGTTCCTGAGGTGGGTCCATATTGTCGTTTATAATCTTTACAATATTCTCATCTTGGTGTACTATGGCTTCCAAAGGAAAGTTGGTAAATCCAACAACTTCATTTGTTCAAGCCCCCTGAAAGTTGCTATTTGGGTGAGCATTGATGCCCTGATTTTGGATAGCGCTTCTGTTGATAATAGGATCTGACATAATAAATGATGGCGGTATCTTCTGTTACTTTATTGTATAAGTTCGAATATAATAATTTTAGTATTATCGTGAAATAATCTACTTTCCAACGCTCCCAAAACATCTGTGTTATTTTAGAACATTTGTAACCATTTTGAAATTAGCGGGTATTATGTACATTCAGAAAGAATACTAATCTTATAGTTCGTTCTTAGAGTTCCTTCAAAAGATTAACCAGTCACTACCATTTGTAAAGCAAGAAACAATACGATTTTATAATGAGTTCTCAATATCCCGAATCAGCGACTGGACAAAAACCCATAATTTTTTTTATGCGCCCGTTATATATATTATTTGATATGGAAAACCGTCACACCTTCCAACTCTAGCTTTTGTATATAATAATAAGAGTTGGACATTTAATTTACATGAAGATGTTCCGAAAATTTTAAATGTTTAGACCACCCTATAACTGAAACATCTGGTTATCGTTTCTAATATATGCTTTTATCTTTGGGCTCACTCATAAACATAAACTCAATATTCTCGATTAGAAGAAAGGTCTATTCTTTAAAATTCTTTATCATAGGCACCCAAGATAATATTTTTATTACTTGCAGAGGTTGTAAAATATTGACGAAAGATTATACTTCTAGGTAGAAAACTATATAGGACTAAAGTAAATTCTATTACCCGTGTGTCTTATTACACATTTTTTAAATAAATTTAACCGATTTTCTGGTAAGGTGATCAAGCTTTTATCTGGGAAAGAAACTAGAGGTTTTCCAATAAGAAAATGTCCAGGTGACAGCGTGGATAAGTCAGAAGGATCATTTGAGAGAGCACAAATAGGTCTTGAATTTAGTACTGCTTCTATTTGAGATAATATTGTGCTAAATTCTTCGAACGTAAATTTTGAATTACCAACTAAACGGAATAGATGGTATTTCGTGGTTTTAATAGCCGACTCCCAAATACCTCCGTGATGCGGGGATTTAGGAGGTATAAACTTCCGCTGTATTTCTGAGGCAGATAAAAAACTTTGTATAGAATACGACGTATCTTTTCTTTTAAAAAATTCATATAATTCGTTAAGTTGATTTGTAGCACCGACAAATGTATTAGCGTTATCACTATATATTATTTGATTCTACTAATGAAACGTTTCAGCGTCATCAAAAATGCTTCAGTGGAAAGGCTAGATAATAGTTCAATGTGTATGGCTCGAGTGGTTACTCGAGCCATACACATACAAGCAAATATAGCTATATAGCACTTGACAATCTAATCTTAGTTTAAAATTATATAAAAAACTATATCCTTTGTAATGTCAATACCAACCACAGCCGTCCATAGGCGCACTCTTTTAACTTTCCATAACAATATATACTAAATATATGAAAATTACTTATCTATATCTTCCAAAGTTGATGATAATATACCTTGATTAATACAGTGAATTCTGATGCGTTATTTATCATATTATGTAAATTAATTATCTACCTATTTCTTCTAAATTTAATGATAATCTACTTTGTTTAATACAGTGAATTTTGATAGGTTATTATTATTCATGTTTTCTGTATAAAAATTTCCCTATATCTTGCATATCATATTAAATGATTAATGTAATTATCTTATCTTGTAAATTTATTTATTTATTAAACGGTAAACCATTTTAACAAAATACAAAGTACATAATAGAAATAACAAAAACAAACTTAAACTAAACAATAGTTACAATACAAGACAATATAATCCAGATATAGGGAGATAAAAGCAAAATCTATGCTAAAACATTACAGATAGTTCTCTTAAATAAGCCAAAGGTGTCATCGAAAATATCAACATCATTCTGAATGGAATTAAAACTTCTCTGCATTCGACGGAGAGGGCCATTATACGCGTAATTAGTTGCATGGAAAGACACCACAACAGTCGAGCTATTTCTAGTTCTCAAAGAACAGTTAAAATTAATCAGGCGCAATAATTCCGATGACCGAATATGTCCGTGTATTAATTTAAAAAGTAAACATAGATCGGCAACCCGTCTACGATACTCCAACGTTCTCAGATTTAACTCTAATAAGTATCCAACAACACTAACTTCACGGCCCGTAGGGTATGCATATGATTTCAGAAACTTGCGTTGAACACGTTCAATGCCCCTAATGTGTACTCGATAATATGGCGACCGCACCGGAGAACAATATTCGACTATAGGACGAACAATCGTGCAGTATAAAGTACGCAACAAGGCAGGAGTGAAAAACCTGAAATTGCGTAGCACAAAATGTTACGACCCCAATTAATGCAAGGATCGTATGTATCCGAGGGAGCAAATCAATCGCCAAAGTCTTAAAGCTCATAACTTAAACCTTGCGTTGGTATTATTATAGCTATTAAAAGAAAAAATATATATATATAACACCTTATAGATGCCATGATTTATATTAATCATTTTATATTTATGGATATATAAATAAAAATAATACTTGTTTACCATATTTCATAATGAAATTTATTTGAATTCTGTGTGATATCTACTTTGATTTGTACTTCATCTCCTGTTCTTCCTTGGCCGTTACTGAAAACGAGAAATTATATTCGTGACTGTTTTACGAATTATTTGGATTGGTATACTTACCGATTATTTTGTGTCGACCCTGTATATATAAGTTTTATGTTCTTTGGCAATTAGGGTTATTAGATAGGTACATACTGGTTGATGATGGACCTAATAGGGTGGGATCTTTGCAGCTGGTGAATGTAAAGAAATTCCCAAGCTTAGCAGGCGTCCAACTGTCCTGTAAGAATTTAATAACGTAGAATATAGAACATCGGTATCACGTTATTGCTTCGTAAGTTAAGAAACTTACCTGTTTGCGTCTTTTTCATGTTGTGTATATATGTTAGTTTAAGGTTTTAGTGTTGGCATATACTACATATATGCTGGGGGCTATTTCACATGTCCCGGACTGCGGTCTAAAATGTATGAATGGCTCGGAGAGGTGCCACTTGTAGAAACCCCCATATCTATTTAATGGCTTGGAGAGGTGCCCGTGAACCCCCACAAATATTATTATGTCTTATTATTATTAGAGTGATTGCAATGTTTACTTTTTCGCCGAGTTACTTGTAGGTTAACCATTGTTTTCGATGTCACTATATGTTGGCCAGTTCGTTTAAACCACCGCCACTTTGTAGGCTGTTTAAACACATCTGATATGAAATATCATCTCCCGGACTCACTTCACCTTGCTTTACGCTAGCCTACCATATGCAATGTAGTGTTCACTGCTTTATACTCTATGACGTATACCGTATGCATATCTTATTCGATCTCTTTGGTGGTATTGCCTCATTAAGGTTAAAACTAGTTTTTGCATTATACCATTTTTGTTAATAGATTAACCAAATTCTAGCAATCACTATAACATAATTTCTATGTATTTGACCTGTAAATGATGAATTTAATTTTACAATCTATAATGTTACGGTAAAACGAGTTGGTGATATTTCGTAGGAAGGTTTGGCAACGCTACACATCACGACAGCTGTTGAATTAAAGTGAGGTTAACTGTGGTGTTTATATTGGATGGGGGATTTGACCTGTCTTTTTAATTACTGTGCCAAAGACATTCTAAGTAGTGGTAAATTATGATTTGATTGCTGATATCCGTTTTCCTGTAAAACTGGCGGGTTGAGTGAATATTTTGATTGGACCAATCAGTGGTTTTGATTTAGGGAAGTGACGTTGAGCATAGGCCCCACTTCAGGAAGGTAAAAGGATCTTCCTCATCATTCTTTCATCTACCTTTGTTCACGTTAGAACCAAAAGCTCGAGACGCCATTGTGATAACACTTGCAATTAACCATATATGTGATTTCTGTAATCATCCTCGCCCGGAGGGATTATTATGGTTTAATTGTGATTTAATTGATTGAAGATTCATTGGATTGTGTACCTGATGGTGATATTGTGAGAACTTCAATTATCTACAGCCGTAGGATTTAAAAGTGTTATCAGGCTCGTGCTCGAGGTGAGAATCACGTTACAATATATTTCTATTGTTCAATCATTCTAGTAAATGTCTTAATATCAACGTTCTTCATTCGACTTTCTTTTCAATTTACCAGGACTTCAGTTCAATTCATTTTTGCAACCCACGCTTGGGGAGGAGTCCGTAAAAAACGGTCTTTGGAGGGCCCCAACAGGATCTGTAACCCTTCACGACTGAAGGTGAGCAAGTTATTCATATATTTTTCACAAATTATTCTTTGTAAATACGTTTATATTCTATATTACTCGCTTTTTATCATATTCTTTTAAGACAATTTGATTGGATGTTATTAAACTTAGTATTTCCCAGGTTAGGACTAAGGGCTGCGAATTATTACCTATTCTATATGTTTTTCTTTCGATCCCTTAGGGTTTCTCCGTACGGTTTCGCTTGGTGGGACTGACTCGTGCCACACTGTACTCACTCGAACTGTTGCGTGTATTTTGGTATGACTGGAGACCTAGTTGAATACGTATTGTACATAATATGTTGGATGTTGCACAATAACAGATGGTAGAAGGATTTTTATCGCTGGCATTTGATTCTGATCGCCGCCGAAATTCATAGAAATACCAGGTTTTTTTAGTTATAAGATTTATTTAAAAGAGATTCATTATTTTCGTATATTATTATTGACACATAAATTTTCTCGTCATAGTACGAGGGACGTTACATGATTAATTTATTTTTATCACATATTTTTATAATGAATTGTATATAACTTTCTCAATAATTATAAGATTAACAGTTTCGCCTGATAATATATCGCATTGCAACATACAGGGTGTACGGGTGTTCATAAATAAAGTAAACTATTATATTTTTTTTTACGGGGTTATCCTATTGTGACATGCCGATTATAGCTATCCTATATCCTATATTATATATATATATATCCTATATTCGCCGTGAAAAGGGGTACCTAATGACGTGACTGTGATGTAAGTTTATTTTATACAGGGTGAATAGTGTATAAGTATCTTGCAGAAACTGAACCATCACATTAATTCATTTCTCTAGCATTTAAATTGTTTTCTTGAAGTCATACAGGGTGGTCAGAAACTATATACCGTGTCGTTCAAGAACTTCACCTATTTTACCGGGTTAGTGAATAAAGTGCATTCAAGTGTAACTTTTGTTATTTATATTTAGTATAAATATATTTTTCTTTTCTCAGCCCATATTTACAGGGTGTCATTATAAAGTATTTTGCTCACGTATATGTATTCTGACTGAACTGATTGACCAATTTTGGAATCTTTTCGTGTAATCATTTTTCTCTTGCGCTAAAGGCGACTTAGTGGAGAGTTATTTTTATTCGTTTGCATAATTTAAAATATTTAATAATAAGATTTTGTTCTTTTCTGTCATATATTTAGTGATATTTTCATCTACAGGGTGTGTATATAACATTTATTATAAATTTAAATCAATTTCATTTTTATTGCTTATTCAACTCATCGTTCATACTTATATATTATATTAATAAACATTAACTTAATTTTTTTTAATAAACTTGTGTTTGTGAAATTTACTTTTGGTGTGTTATTTCCACTTGGCTCTGCTACTAGGTAATTACTTACTTTAAAGAAGACTTTTGATTCACTCTCGTAGATATTTGGAGGGATCGCGTGGCGATTTCATGGTTTTTAGCTGAAGCGGTTCGGTTTACTGGTGAAGGTTGGTGGTATTTAAACTATGTGGCGCCCCAAGACATCTTCGGACGGACCCCGCCGACTCCACTGTCTAAAAGCTAGCGGCTGCTACCTTCCTTTACGGTAACCGTAATTTCGAATATTTGTGATTGAGGTTCGTGAAATAGAATTTAGAGCGTCACAAAAACCCAACGCTCACAAATCTTTACCAATAATACTCCGATAATGCTTACCAAAGTCCAAATTTGCGCACAAAATTACACCCAAATCATTGACCTCCTTAACACGACTCAGGGGTGTTTGATATATCTGGTAGTCACATGCCAGTAATTGTGATGATCTAGAGAAACTGACGAATTGGTCTATAACATTTAAGGTCATCGGCAAAAAGGAGAAATTGACAGTTCTCAATGAACACCCCAATGTCGTTGATGAACAGATTAAATAGCAATGGACCACATAATATGTTTATGTTGATCTAAATTATTTTTATAATACTTTTGGTATTATAATATTATCAGCACTTTTTCCTCGTTACGCTCCTTACAAACTTTTCTGTACAAAACCCAGGCATTAACCATTGTTACGTCAAGGAGATGATAGAAAATTCGAAAATACCATTTTTTTGAACGTATTTTTATTGTGTCGCCCGATGAAACTCTCGGTTAGATCAACACCGCCCATGTGGCGATTATATTCTTTGACTATTTTTGGACGAGGTATAGGAATCCCCTTCCCTGCTTTCTTGTCAAATCGATTGACTTCATCTTTGGGTAACTCACCACAAAATGTTGATAACAAAATTACTGATTTAGTATATTTCCAAGAAACGGATGTGATTTTTGTATTATCAAGAATAGTCGTAAATTGAGACCAGCAGCCTCTTGGTACTTTTTTCATATTTTCTTCTGACGGAAAAGGACAGTTGGGAATTCTGTTCCGTCTTGCTGTGCCAATGCAGTAGATTCCGATTTCATTTGTGTAGACTAGGAGGGGTATTGATGTATAATAATTATTAAAATATACATGATGATTGATATGTCTCGGTACATGACGCAAAAGTCTAATGACTACATTACCTGATGCACCTATGTCTCGTTCATCAGGTAGTCGTTTTGACTGTTCATTTTCCTGGCCTGTGTAAATTTCGAAGTCATATGTGTATCCAAAAATACCGCTTATCACAAAACATTTAAATCCCCATTTATGTGGTTTCATAAGTAAATACTGTAATAAGTGATGTCTACTCTTTGTGGCACAAAGTTGTTCATATACATATATGGCTCAACAAACCGTCCTCTCAGCCATGACGCGTCACTGCAATTCGGACAGCTAATCCCAATCGGAACAAAGGGAGGAAAGAGGGTGGGTTGTAATTCTTCGAACGGCAGTACTCATATAATATCGTTCAACATTCCTTAAGGTAAGTCAGTTGAACTATTTATTATATTTCGTACTGCCGTTCTAGAATTACAATATAAACACTTGTAGATGTTCAAAGATTTGGGATTATGAAAAATAACATACTATTTAGGTTTGTAGTTAATGAAAGTCTCAACTCCACAAAATCCATCAAATTTATTCACATCATCTGCCAAACATGTTTCGGTTAACAACCATCATCAGTGGCAATACGAATACAATATTCTTGTCAATGTTTCATTATAATCAAGTTGTATGAGAAAGAGAATCAAATTTAATAGTCTGAAATATAGAGTAACCACCAATCATTCATGACAACACACCCGAAATTAATTGTCTTACCTTTGTGGAAAACTATTTATTACTCAATTTTACAAAAATTAAATTAAGGTGAAGGGTTTTAAATTTCACCTGGTGATTATTGTTTCATCTTAGTTTTTGTTTTCATGAAGAAATTCATTTCAACCTCAAGCATGGCCGAAATTAAAATGGTAGGTCAGATAAATTCAGGGCACTACTAATGAGGTTAACGATACGCTAGCATTCATCAATTCCTTACATAACCGAATATCCTTTACAGTAGAATTAGAACATAACAATAGCATTCCATTTCTCGACATTCTAATCACTAGAAATAGTAATAAATTAGATTTTTCTATATACCGGAAAAACACTTATACAACCACAGCCATACCTTGGCATTCTAATTCCCCAAATAGCCATAAAATCGCAAGTTTCCAGTCTCTCTTCCACCGATTATTCAACATACCTATGTCTGAAGAGGCATTTAATGAAGAATTAGCAACCATTTTCCACATAGCTAAAGCAAACAACACTCCATCTGCAATTATACATAAAATTTATTACAAACACATAAATAAACACATACATAGTAATCTGAGTCCGCTATCGGTTACTAAAAACAACAAATTCTACCCTATAACATACATCAGCTCAGCCTCACTAGCACTCCAGAAAATATTCCAAAAACATAACATAAATACATGTTTTCGTACTAATCATTCTATTAATAATATTTTAAATAACACTAAAACGAAAATTCACTGGACAAAAAAACCTGGTGTTTATGAATTGTCATGCAACTCTTGTACAGCAAAATACATTGGACAGAGTGGTAGATCATGCAACTTGAGATTGAAAGAACACAACAATATAATTAAAAGAGCACTAAGATATAATAACACAAATATAGATAGCGCATCTTCTTTTAGTAACCATATAGTGAACAATAAACATATCTTTGATATAAACACCAATACAAAAATGCTTCACCAATGTACTAAAGGTATAAAATTAAACGTGTTAGAAATAATGGAAATCAACAATCTCACGAAACAATCTAACGCCATAATTCTCAACGAACAAACCGAATTCGAGTGTAACGTATTTTTCAATTCACTTAAATTCTAAAATCACCAATAAATTTAATAATATAAATTGTTCATCTCACTTGACTTGTACTTTAATATTTGATAAATAAGATCTATTGGAATTATGTATTATAACCTAAATCTAAAACAAAATCATAATACCTACATGCTTTACTTACTTGATGTATAATGGTGGCGACATCTCTGTTTTACTATAATAATTAATAAAAATAAATAAAATGAATCCTGTATTACTAACCATAATAATAAGAACAAATGTAAAATTGTAAATTTAGAATAACACCACCTACATATGTATATATAAACACTCTACAGTCAACAAATAGTTATCTGTATAAGTCCATATCCAATAGATGTCGTCAATAGATGTAAAATAATAATATAGTGAGCAACTTTAACATAATGAAACAACAATTGATTTGTTTAGTCTGTCATAGATGTCACTACCAATCATGTACTGCAGTATAATAGATGTAAGGGCTGAATTTATCTGACCTACCATTTTAATTTCGGCCATGCTTGAGGTTGAAATGAATTTCTTCATGAAAACAAAAACTAAGATGAAACAATAATCACCAGGTGAAATTTAAAACCCTTCACCTTAATTTAATTTTGTAAAATTGAGTAATAAATAGTTTTCCACAAAGGTAAGACAATTAATTTCGGGTGTGTTGTCATGAATGATTGGTGGTTACTCTATATTTCAGACTATTAAATTTGATTCTCTTTCTCATACAACTTGATTATAATGAAACATTGACAAGAATATTGTATTCGTATTGCCACTGATGATGGTTGTTAACCGAAACATGTTTGGCAGATGATGTGAATAAATTTGATGGATTTTGTGGAGTTGAGACTTTCATTAACTACAAACCTAAAATAAGCACTCCTCTAGAAATATGGACTATTTTTTCAATATTAACATACTATTTATTTCTACTAAACTAAAAATACCAAAATGTAAATTTTTATGACAGTTTTCCCTAATATTATAATTAACAAAATATTAATATTAATTAATAAAGTAATAAGTAAATCATTTAACATATGGAAACTTATGATATAAAAATAATTTTTCAACTAGCAAATGAGTATATAATTGAAAAGTTTAATTTGAATTCAAGATTCCTCTAGCAAAAGCCGTTTACATCCTCACAAAGAGGTCGGTTATAAAACCGGGCAAACATTTCAGACCGCTGAGTCCACCCAGCTCTATTTCTTATAGCCTCAATTGAAACACCCGCTCTATAAGCTGCCGATGTAGCAGCATTTCTCGTGCTGTAACTAGAGAATATAGTGGTGTCAATGCCACTAGCCTCCAGTGCCAGTTTAATCCACTTACTTAGCCTCTGAGTAGAGACTGGGTGAATAGGTCTTTTAACCGTTAAAAGAAGTATGTCGGTGTTCGCTGGACGTATGTCCTTGGTTTTAAGTATATAAAACTCAATAGCTGATGCTAAGCAAAGGCTAGGATTTTCCCGGAAGAAAGGAATTACCAATACCGGCTGAACGACGTTTTTATTTTGTCTGTAATATTAATTTCTAATTTATCTTGATGTCGAAAAATGTTTCCTAAACGAATGCAGGTAAAAGTTTGCAATCTATGACCAGTAGTTAACGCTAACAGTCTAACAAGCTTCATATATAGATACATTTGTGGCAAATTCGCTTTTCGATAATATAAAAATCAAATAGGGGAAGATTAAATTTAAGGGTTTGAGCAAGCCTCGACAAGAATCTACATTGCATAACCACTCCTAGAATTCCATTTGAGATTGTCCAGGTTAGTGGCTTACGGGATGGCCCCTAGCTGAGTGAAGATGGGCGGGGTGATAAGATTAAAGAGGGCGCCACGTGATTTTATTTTACATCTCGGGCCACAACTATTATTCACTGGTACGAAAACACGAAACCATCACAGTGAATTTCTCAATCTCCAACATCACCGGAATAGGTATTCAAATCGAGCGTCAAGCTTGTCAGTGAAACACGTTTCGTTAAAACAACTCTATCAATTTAATTATATAATTATTCCTGTTCATTACATAAATACCAACTGTACCATAACAATAATCAAGAAAACGTTGACAATAGAAAGAAATATTAATTAAATTTTAATATATGAAAATCGTTAAGTTCAATATCGAAAGTTCAATATGTGTATTCTATAAAATTCACTAAATTTGATCAATGTTCGCTAGTAAACTCCTTATATAATTAAGAACAAATATATAACCCGAACGATTACGATAAAGTAACAAGCCGCATCGGAGGAGTACCGCGACGCATTAAATAATACACCTAAGCAACGGACGCCCCTGCCTCTAATTACCCAACGTATACACGCGGAGCTCACAACAGAGTTACAAGTTACAACGCGCCGTGCTAAATATACAAAATATATCGAATATATTGTGACGGTTACATAGTAGGCACACGGTTGCCGTCCCAAGAATTATCATGAATAATTCGGTAAAACTAAATAGCTAAAACTGTTTTCTGAATTAAGGAAATTCAAGAAAATGATCTTAAGTAATAAAATGGGCTAGAGGCCACTGTCAGGTACAGTATAAATTAACAAAAGTAATACAACAGGATCTTAGTATTACAGCATTAAAAGGAAATATGGCTGAAGGCCATTAATCAAAAATTAAACAATCACTTACAAGTCCTTGGTAATATATTATAATTACCACACGATAATGATCCTTTAAGAAAGGCATGTTGATGGTTAACTGTTGTCCCAACCCCTTGGTAGGTATCCGCGAACAAACGTTAAAACTCCTCAAATAGGTCACGCCCCATACAGGCTATTATATACAAAACCCAGCAAACACGGTACTGGAAATATCTCTGCTGGTCCAGGGTAAAACCTAGATCTAGCACCAGAATTAACACCAAGACTTGAACCCTAAAAGTAACATAAGTACCTACTTTTAGTAAAAGAACTACTAAGTTAATATCAAATTTACAAACCTCAAACAATTAGAGGGTGTCGTGGTTCTATGAAGATGAAATTCTCTACTGATATTGAAGGTGGAGGATGTAGAGTGATTTGAGAATTCTACAATACGTTTGTGGTAATAAGTAAGTATAATGATAGAAAAAAAATTGTTATCGTACTCACGTGTTTCAAGACCAAATTATAATCCTGCACAATGGCAGACGGAAAAATACAAAACCCAATCTAACACGAAACGTGCTACCACAATTTTTCCAATACGAAATCGGTCCATATAATCCCCTAAATATGGGTAATCAATCAATTTCCAATTAATTAACACTTTTAATCAAAAATGGTCGACTCGCCGTTTGATCGGAACATCAAGAAAATGATCAACAACGAAAACTCGACAGGAAGAAGGTTGATCCACCGCCAACTATCAAAATACGGATCATTAGGGATCGGCACCACCGCCGGAACCCTCGATTCCCACAAAACTCTATCGACATTCAAATAACAAGTCAGTCAGTCAACTTTACCCATGATACGTCTATGCATGAAATAGTATTACACAATACAATGATTCAAGGCCGCAAAGCATACGTTACGTAAGAGAATTCATACATGCAATGTCAAAAGGTTATGACAAAAATAAGACATACAAATTAGTAAACACCTGATGACTTGGGCTAATTAAGTATTTTAATTGTTTATTAATAAAATAACTAATGATCAGTCGGTATTATTTTAGTAAAAATAGAAATAAAGGGATAATAATATGGTAAGTATAATATCATACTTCATTAACACGTATTCTCAGCATACAGCCAATAATAACAAATATATGCCGGCTAGGTTTGTTTACGTTTATAAATGCCTAATTTTTAAAGAAAACTAACTAAATTTTCAGGTCAAAAGCGTAACAATTAGGAAGAAAAGAGTGCCAATACACACCACAAGAATGATCACACAGAATACCGTACGATGTATCTTATAAACTGGCCAAGAAACCGTAACAAATAGGTGCTACCAAAAAGCGGACAAAAACGTGAAAATTTACAAAAGGTAAGCCCTAAACCAGTATTAATTAGTTAATCTAACATTATACTATTTGTAGAAATATAATGACATCCATATCCAAAATAATCAGCGTGTAAAACAGGGGAATAAGTCATCTACAGTTAAGTGTTGAGAAATGAGGCTATTATGAAGCCTAGAACATACCCAGAGACACCAATCTAACTTAAATCAACCCAGAGTTTAGCCTAGGACGCATCCAACATGTGAGCAACTTTTATTTATTTACACAATCTACAAAAATAATCAAAATTAATCCGGCATGTTTTAGCTTCTCTCGAAAAAGGTTACAGGAGGCCTAAGAAGAATTACTGTGACAATTAGTGCTAATAAAATGACTTGGTATTAATATTGAATGAGGAATAAATATACGGCAATTCAAGTACAATAATGTTTTATTTTATGTAAAATAAAGGTAGAAGTTTAACAAATGTGAGTATCAAGATTTCCGTAAGATTAAATGATTCTTTTGTTACTAATTTTAAGAAATTGCCTCAATTGTAACGCATACCCAAATTTTGCCGGTACACATTTGTGAAATATTTTCTAAAGGAAATAAAGATGCTAGATAATGCAAAACTGGTTGTGGATCTCAAGTAGATTTGTATCGTGGTCTTGAAGGCCTCTGGTTATATATTCCCTCAAGAAAACGGCTTAAAACGGCCTTATCATAAATATTTATATCAAAAAGTAAAGCTATAGCAGAATGATGTGAATTAAGTGTGGAATATGAGATACCAGTCTGAAACTGTTCATTTAAAAATGTTATGATTGTATTTAAAGAATACAAAAAAGAATATGAATATAGAATGTAAGAGAGAGACAGCATGTTTATTTTACGATCTTCAACGGGCCTTCGATGTTGTTGACATAAATTTGCTTTTGGAAAAATATTATACCGTTGGGGTTCGTGGGATACCTCTCGATTGGCTTCGGTCTTTTTTAACAACTCGCGAACAAGTGACAGCCCTTAGGGAAGGATCAAGATTATATAAATCTGACTCCAGGTTTACTAGCACTGGTGTGCCTCAAGGCAGTTTGTTGGGTCCCTTGCTTTTTATAGGTTTTATTCAGGACATTTTCCCCTATTTTGCTGGAAATTTTATGGTCCTGTTTGCCGATGATGCGGCGGCCTTAGCTTCCAGCCACGACTTTGGTGAGTTGAGTAGGAATACGCATCAGCTTGTCATTGTGTTTGTAATATTTTATTTGTACCTTTTATATTATTACTTTTGTTAAGTATGACAACGTCGCACTTTATTATGCGAAGCGAGAGAGCATCATTGTACTTTGCTTTTTATTTCTCTCCCGCCAACCGCCAACACTCTTATTCCATCTTTTGTATAACACACATGTTGTATTCTTATGTTGTTAAATATAGTAAAATAAAACGAAAGAAAATAGGCTTTAATTTCTAGTTTTGATATAAAATACAGTCCACTATTTACAGCGTAAAATCAAGCCAAAACATTGGTCCTTAGAAGCCGGATAACTAGTAAAATAACAATATTTAAGATCGAATACAGCGGCAAGCTTATACATAATAGGTATAAGCCAGACAAAGCACACAACATACAGCATTGAAATAGCCTGTAACGAAAAACAATAACACGTATGGATTGTAGAAGAATCACGGAGGCATTTTTGATAGTTACTGGGTTGCAATAACGTACAAGTGGCCCGGCACACAAGCAGTAAGTCCATTCTTTTCTTTCCTTCCTTATTCCAAATACGCTTGTTACATTTGTGCTATTAAATCATAGGTATTATACAATAATATTAATAGGGATAATATTATTATCTGTATCAAACAACTATAAAATTATTAGGTATCTTAGCGTAGTAATTTATTTGCATTTTAGTTAACTTTAATTGCACTGAATACTAGGATATAATAATTATAATTAGTTCATTATTTCATTTAACTTTTTGGTATTTCTACATTGTAAACTATTTCTGATTTGTGATTGCAAGTGCGTTAAATAGGTTTTTGATATTTTAATTACTTGATTACAATGGTAGAAATCGAAGTTCTTATAAACAAAAGAGCTAGTATCAAGGCAAAATTAACGATCTGTAATGAATTTGTAAATAATTTAGACAGTACTTATCCAGACAAGAAAATTACAGATCCAGGGGTATTGTTGGAATTAGATACACGCTTTGAAAGGTTTCAATCTTTATTAGATCAATTTGAAGATGTACAAGAACAAATTGATATTTTATTTGACAATGCTGATACGCAATACATTGTGCGAGAAACCTTTGATAAAGAGTTTCATTCTATTTTAATAAAAGCAAAATCGTTTCATAGCGCAGACACTAGAGACCATTTTCAAGCCATAGTAGTGTTCATTCGGATGTACAATTAGTAGGTGCAGGAATGAATGAGCATCTAAAGCTACCAGTTATCGAAATTAAAAAGTTTGACGGTAATCATGATGACTGGCTAGGTCAGGCGACTCATTTAATTCATTGATACATACAAATGCTACAATTAGTGAAATACAAAAATTTCACTATAGGTCTAGCGTAATCGACGTTGCATTGAATGTTATAACAAATATCGAGTTTTCTAGTGCCAACTACGAAGTGGCTTGGAAAACATTATGCGATAGATTTAATAACAGTAAAATCTTGTTGGACAATCATGTCAAAGCGCTTTTTAATTTGCAAAAGATTACTATAGAATCGTCGGAGCGCCTGCGTACAATATTAGATAATGTTAGAAAACACTTACGGGCTCTTAAAATTCTTGAGGAACCTACCGAATCTTGGGACACACTTATAATACAGTTAGTTTCAACCAAATTAGATCCTGTATCGGAACGCGAATGGAAACAAAAAAGGCCATCGGGTAGGAAAACCACACTAGAAGACCTAACAACTTTCATAACGGAACGCGCGGATTTTTTATCATCCATAGAAGAACCAAAGGTCATTCGTAAAGCTCGGGTGGATCAGGGCACGCGATCATTTATAGGCACGGAGTCGTCTTGTAGCTTCTGCAAAGGTAATCATTACATTCATGGGTGCAAGGATTTTCAAAAATTAAGCATAAAAGAACGTATGAGCGAGGTAAAAAAGTCTAAATTGTGCATAAATTGTCTAAGACCGGGTCATGTTATTAGGGATTGTAGGGCAGGTTCATGTAAGGTATGTAAGGGACGACACAGCAGTCTATTACATATAACAAAATCGCAAGCTAAAAGCTATAGTACGACGAATACCGACACGAAGGGAGAAAGCGTAAATTGTACAACTGGAAACATTCAAAACGTCCCTTCTCAAGTATTACTTTCCACTTTATTACTTAACGTTTTTGATAAAAACAACAAAATACATACTGCTCGTGCACTTTTGGATGCCGGAAGTCAAAGTAGCTTCATAACACTTGGTTTATCTAAATTGTTGGGTTTGAATCTGTCATCAGTCGACATTATGGTCTGCGGTTTAAACCAGACCGAGTCTAGTGCTAAATCCAAAACGGTTGTCAATCTAAAGTCACGTATCAACGGGTTTAATATCAAAGCAAACTGTTTAGTAGTTCCCAACATAACTGGCATTCTTCCCAATTTTACAATCGACCCTAAAAACTTAGACATTCCGGAACATTTAAACGTAGCTGATCCCAAATTCATATACCCAGTAAGATAGATATACTTCTCGGTGCAGATCATTTCTGGAATCTTATGTGCGTTGGTCAAATAAAACTGGCAAATCAGGGTGCAGTGCTACAAAAAAGTAAATTTGGATGGATAGTAGCGGGTCCACTTCATTGTAGCCTAACAAACACAGTACATTGCAACCTATTAGAAATCCCTTCAAATCGCGATATAGATCAGCAATTAGCTCGCTTTTGGGAGGTAGAAGAACTACCAGTCACAAACTTACTAACGGCGGAGGAACGGTTCTGTGAATCCCATTTTGTAGAAAATGTTAAGCGTGATAGCACTGGCAAATTCATAGTAACCCTTCCATTAAAAAGCAATCCTAGCATACTTGGTGACTCGTATGAAACCGCATACAACCGATTTCTAGCATTAGAACGCAAATTTAGCAAAAATTTGCAAATTAAAACTGACTACACGAAATTTATTGAAGAATATATTGCTCTAGGTCACATGCATAAGGTATCGACAGACGACAACCCACCATTTTCATATTACCTTCCGCATCACTGTGTACTCAAAGATAGTTCAACCACAAAACTCCGCGTTGTATTTGACGCATCGTGCCGCACCTCCAGCGGATATTCTCTGAATGACATTCTCTCTGGTGGTCCAACCATTCAGCCCGATCTATTTTCTACGTCAATCCGATTTCGAAAATACAAGTACGTTATTGGAGGTGATGTAGCCAAAATGTACCGAATGTGTTTAGTCGTGCCTAGTCAACGCCCATTACAAAGAATCCTATGGCGCGAATCTCCAAGCGAACCACTTGACATATATGAACTCGCTACAGTCACATACGGTACCGCCTCAGCCGCTTATCTAGCTATACGATGTCTATACGAGTTAGGCATAAACTGCGAAAAGGATTCTCCACAAATAGCTAATGTTATTAAAAATCACTTTTATGTTGACGACATGCTCTCCGGAGCTGACAATTTGGAGGAGGCTATATTCATCGCTAAGGGTGTTTCAAACACACTCAAACAGGGTGGATTTCACTTGCGAAAATGGACATCTAACTCCGTTGACATTCTAAAAAATATTCAGCCACAAGATAAAACGGATATTATTGATTTCGGAAGTAACGAACATACTAAGACATTGGGGCTCATTTGGAGCTCTCAGCGTGACGTTCTAGATTATAACATTGGCTCAAATTCGAATACAAAGGTAACTAAACGCAGCATTCTATCCGAAATTTCCCAGGTTTTCGATACATTGGGAGTAGGTATGGCGGCACCTGAGCGACCCCCCTCCACTCCCACTAGTTTCGTCACCGGGCGGTCGATTGTATATATTTATTCAAAAATTTTGAATATTAAAAAAGATTGTTTATACCGGGAGTCGAACCCGTGTTCTTGGTGTATGAGTTAAACGCGTAAACCACTACAGCATAGGTGTTTCGTGAGAAATATTCTTTAAAAGCCGTATAAATATGTGGGTCTCTCTTTTTGGAATATTAAAAAAGATTGTATATATTTTAAACCGGGAGTCGAACCCGGGCTCTTGGTGTATGAGTTAAACGTCTAAAACACTACAGCATAGGCGCTTAAAAGCCGGTGGCGGTCTTGCTCAGGCGTGTATTCTTTCCGTTGTGGCGGGTTAGGCCCCAGGAAGCCTGAACGTATTTTATATACCATATATAGAAAAAGAGAGCTGCACAAACCTTAATATTATCAACCATATATAGAAAAAGAAAGCACCCCTGCGTCAGCGGTGTAAAGTTAGATTTTAGCGTATATAGGGTCTCAAATTTGCTCCGGGTCTCACGGGCGGAAGCTTTAGCGTATTTTATCAACCATATACCTGCTGCACAGAGTCTTAATATTATAAACCATATATAGAAAAGAGAGCAGCCCCCAGCCTTGGTGTACAAGTTAGATTTAGTGTATGCCTCACTCAAGAGAGACTCAAATTGCTCAACCTAACCTTACTTATCCTTATATCAGGTATATAGGTACCAGGGGGAGAGATCTTTAGCGTATTTAATATTTTCTAAAGTAATCCATATTCATTTTCATTGTATCAATTCACCTTAGGGTCTCGACGCTAACCGGGCGACCATTTTGATTTTAACAATTAAAGAAAAAGATTGTAGTGGTTGAACTGGAGAGACAATGGCATAGTACATGTTCACGTGACTGTGACGTGTACAAAGAATGTTAAAATTGATATGGTTATTTTGGTATGCACACAGCAAGATAATCTAATATTTATTTGACCTCTTTGGCCCCGGGGTGGTGATAATACACATAGTCCAATTTTAAAGTTATATACAGTTAGACACAAAACAGACAAACGGACACATCTAAATTAATAAATATTAGATTAGTTTGGCCCTACACTCACCAATTGTGTATGAAATAAAACAGACACACACATACACACCAAATATTGTAAAGACAGACAGACAGCCTCCCCTAACCCAATTGGTTTGAACTGGTCTGAACAGCTTTCCAACCGCTTTATCAACTGGTCTGAACAGCTTTTTCAACTGCTTTCAACAGCTTTTCAACCGCTTTCAACTGGTCTGAACAGCTTTTCAACTGCTTTGAACAGCTTTTCAACCGCTTTCAACAGCTTTTCAACTGGTCCGAACAGCTTTTCAACTGCTTTCAACTAGTCTGAACAGCTTTTCAACTCCAGACAGAGGACATGATACGACAACATAACACACATAGTCCAAAGTGAAATTTTAAAGTTATATACAGTTAGACACAAAACAGAGCGGGGTTCTGACGCAAGGTATTATGTTGGAGATTAATGCTCATATCTTATGGAAAATCATCACAAGGGAAGGTCTCAAAAAAAAAATGAATTTCTTATGGGAAATAAAGTGGCGAGGGTAAACAAACATCTAGCAGCAGTAGGACGTCATACCAATATACAGGGTGGTACTAAACATACTTTTATGGGAAAATAAAAGTGGTGGGGGTAAATAAACAGGACGCTATACATGGTGGGTCTAAACATGCGAGGTTCTGACGACATATCAATATACAAGGTATTAAGTTGGAGATTAATGCTCATATCTTATGGAAAATTATCACAAGGGAAGGTCTCAAAAAACGAATTTCTTATGGGAAATAACAAAGTGATGAGGGTAAACAAACATCTAGCAGCAGTAGGATGCCATACCAATATACAGGGAAGTACTAAACATACTTTTATGGGAAAATAAAGGGGGTAAATAAACAGGACGCTATACATGGTGGGTCTAAACATGCGGGGTTCTGACGACAGATCAATATACAAGGTATTAAGTTGGAGATTAATGCTCATATCTTATGGAAAATCATCACAAGGGAAGGCCTCAAAAAAGAAAGTGGAGGGGGTATTAAGTTGGAGAATAATGCTTATTTCTTCTGGAAAATAACATACTTTTATTAAATATTTTCTAACAGATATAGTAGAGTGTAACTATAAGGTAGAAATTATTCTACTGCAGGCTCTGATGTTAGATTTTTAATATTGGGCTCCTTCAGCGTACAGGGTACCCATTAGTGTTAGGTCATTGACACCTTTAATGTATAGAACAAGCGGAAGAGGTCGTTCTAAAAGATGTATACTTCAAACAATGTATTGAAAAAGTGGAAGAGGGTACCGTAGTCCTAAAATTGTTATACAGCGAAGGCTCTGACTTCTTTATTCTACTGTAGACTTTGATGTTAGATTTTTAATAACAGCGAAGTCTCAGACTCCTTTAGCATACTTATATTAAATATACTTCAAACAATGTATTGAAAAAGTGGAAGAGGGTACCGTAGTCCTAAAATTGTTATACAGCGAAGGCTCTGACTTCTTTATTCTACTGTAGACTCTGATGTTAGATTTTTAATAACAGCGAAGTCTCAGACTCCTTTAGCATACTTATATTAAATATTTTCTGCGTAAAATTAAAGTATGTACACGCTAACAGTCTACTGCAGGCTCTGATGTTAGATTTTTAATATCGGGCTCCTTGAGCGTACTTTTGAGGGGCCCTTTACTATATTTAATGTTAAGACATGATAGCGTTGAACATAAGGTCATTGACATATGTATACTTCAAACAATGTATTGAAAAAGTGGAAGAGGGTACCGTAGTCCTAAAATTGTTATACAGCGAAGGCTCTGACTTCTTTATTCTACTGTAGACTCTAATGTTAGATTTTTAATAACAGCGAAGTCTCAGGCTCCTTTAGCATACTTATATTACATATTTTCTAACTGACATCTTAACAAGCGGAAGAGGGCGTTCTAAAACAGGCATGACCCTATTATACTGCATCTACTGCAGACTCTGATGTTAGATTTTTAATAACAGCGACGTCTCAGGCTCCTTTAGCATACTTATATTAAATATTTTCTAATAGGTATATGTGGAGATATAGTAGAGTGGAACTAGAAGGTGAAATTATTCTACTGTAGGCTCTGACATTAGATTTTTAATATCCGGCTCCTTGAGCGTACTTTTGAGGGGCCCCCTTTGCTATATTTAATGTTAAGCCATGGTAGCGTTGAACTAATGTATAGAACAAGCGGAAGAGGTCGATCTAAAAGATGACCCTATTATACTTCAAACAACGTATTGTAAAGTGGAAGAGGGTACCGTAGTCTTAAATTGTTATACGAAGTCTCAGACTCATTGGTAGGATTTATAGCAAGTAAAAATAAGAGGTTACGTACCAATATATATTATAAGTTGGAGAGTAATACCCATTTCTTATGTCATCTACAGGGACCCGTACCAATATATACATTAAGTTGGAGAATAATACCCATTTCTGATGGAAAATAACAAAGTGGTGGTATAACTATTTACACCACATACGAATTAAAATATTATGTGGTAGGTTTTATATCAAGAAAAATAATATTGGTAGGCTTTATAGCACGAAAAATAAAACACAGTATTATAAATAATATATATATAATAATAAAATAATAGTAAAATAATTTGACTGTCGGCTGTGGTGATGGTGGACCCCTAGGCTGACAATAGCAGCAGCACCAGCCGTGACACTATCTGAAACTGAAGCGCAAAATTAAAGTATATACACGCAACCTCAGTTACCTTATAACCAACCATTTTCAATAAAGAAAACGCCAGGTTATAAAGTAAAGAAATATACAAGTTCTTTCGCCAAAGGGCATCCCCTTTCTTGAAAGCGCAGAAACACAAACAACCTTTTGAAAATGCAAGATCTTTCGCCAAAGGGCATCCCCTTTCTTGAAAGCGCAGAAACACAAACAACCTTTTGAAAATGCAAGATCTTTCGCCAAAGGGCATCCCCTTTCTTGAAAGCGCAGAAACACAAACAACCAGGGGGCATATAGAGGTGTATACTAAAATGGACTGTGTAATATAACAACTCTAATGTCAATAATAAGGGTATATAGCATTGTTCAAGAAAACGACAGAGATTAGTGTTAAGGAGTTAGAATCTATGGTAAACGTTTTGACTTAATAGTAAAACGGTCTAATAATAGTCAAATAATAATATTGAGAAAACGTTATTCAACGATCAGAGAGATTAGTGTTAAGGAGTTAGAAGTTATTGTAGAGTTAGAAGTTTTTATTTAAGCAGGGTATACACATTATACAACGATTGGTAACTAAGTTAGAGATTAGTGTTAAGGAGTTAGAAGGTATTGTAGAGTTAGAAGCTTTTATGTAAGCAGGGTATAATAAACGTTATTCAACGATCGGTAACTAAGTTAAAGATTAGTGTTAGGATACCCCCGAACGACACCATCTGAATCAACAATTCAACGAATTTTGGAATTTTTCTAAAATTTGACGATAATGAATTTATACCCCGTTTCTCAAAAATTAGATCCCATTCTCGAAATCAATTAACAAAACTCATTCTACCCAAATGATACCACTCACATTTTTCACATAAATAGTAGTTACACATTATATATTAGTTTACCTTTTGGTTGTTGGTGGTAATGGTGGTGAAAAGACAACAACAGAAGACACTATATGTAACTCACAAACAACAATTCAACGAATTTTGGAATTTTTCTAAAATTTGACGATAATGAATTTATACCCCGTTTCTAATGTCAATAATAAGGGTATATAGCATTGTTCAAGAAAACGACAGAGATTAGTGTTAAGGAGTTAGAATCAATTGTAAACGTTTTGACTTAATAGTAAAACGGTCTAATAATAGAGCTTTTATGTAAGCAGGGTATAAACGTTATTCAACGATCGGTAACTAAGTTAGAGATTAGTGTTAGGAGACCCCCGAACGACACCATCTGAATCAACAATTCAACGAATTTTGGAATTTTTCTAAAATTTGACGATAATGAATTTATACCCGTTTCTCAAAAATTAGATCCCATTCTCGAAATCAATTAACAAAACTCATTCTATTTAATAAGTCAATATGGTGAGGTGATAAAGAAGAAGAAGATCAGCAATAATATATATATTATAATACGTCCAGTTTAAATGTAGTTATATTCCACACCATAGATGTTTACATTTAGTACGTAGTTCCACATAAATTTATTGAAAATGTACATACCTGTTGTTTCTGCTATTGCCACAACCACCACCTCCGACATATTTTTGGTGTAAATGGGTCTGCTGGTGTGCTGAAAATAAACAACTGTTGTAAAAGAAACGATATATTATTGCTACTTTAATAGTGTGCTGCAGACAACTCCCTAGATGACGGCACCTACGACTGGTATGAATATATAAATACTAGCCATAAACAAAAAACGCATTATCAGTTCAACTATTGTCAGTGAATTAATAAAGTAAGCAGAATTAAGAGAGATCTATCTCATACTGCAAATATAAATCTGTTGTGAATAGTTATTCAAAGAGGTAATTTATCAGTTTAGCCCCTGTGAATTATATATATCTGTTTTTTTTTTGATAGTTTAAAGCGGTAATTATTATAATTGTGTCATATTTTTAGAATGGAGAAATACTTGGTTATAAAGGATACTACAAAGTATGTGAAGAAATTTAAATTACGGGGGCGTGTAATGGAGTTTAAATTGAAGGATATACCCAACAACACAGAGCCTATAGCCTGGCTACAAGACGGGATTAATCAGATAGTTGGGAAGGCTACAGAGGTTTAGTGCCTACCGATATGGTTGGAATCAATTTCGGATGTCGTGATTTCAAAAGTGGCGACGGGTGGGTAGCTTTTCAACCACTAAGTTCTGTAAGTTCCAAAGATGTGTGGAGTATTATTTATTCAATATACCAATCAAACGCTACAGCTGTGAACACGGACACATTTTGTCTTGGTGTTACGAGTGTTAGAATGCCTGCGGGAACCGGTAAAGCTAGACAGTATGACACGTTTGAAGAGGAGTGTGCTGCTAGAGGTGGTATAATTACTATCAAGAACAAGGATAATCTATGTTTACCACGGGCGCTTGTTGTGCCTAAGGCATTTGTTGACAACGATCCTGACTACGGAAAAGTACGACGCGATATAAACAAAATACAACAACAAAGAGCTATTGCTCTAATGAATGCGACCCTAGTAGAAATTACTGAAGAGGGTGGGGGGATACCAGAACTCACCAGGTTCCAAGAACATTTACAGGGGTATAGAATTGTTGTTTATACATATGGTACTAAGGGTCGTGACACTATTTTTAAAAGTGTTGGAGAGGGTAAGGCGTTAAACCTCTTGTATCACAACAGGCATTATAACGTCATCACATCACTAACATCAGCGTTTGTATGTACATATTATTGCGAGAAGTGTAATATTCCTTACGATCATAAGACTCATCACAAATGTGATGGCACGTGCCCCGCCTGTCAGCAGACCCCTGCGTGTGTTTCTGACACAAAGGTCAAATGCCTCGAGTGTAATAGAAGTTTTCGCGGCCATCAGTGTTTTGACAACCACAAGACTCCTGGGTTATGCGATACAGTAAAATCCTGCCCTCTATGTTTTAAAACATGCAAAAATGATAGAATACACACATGTGGTGAGATTTTCTGCAAGATATGTAGAAAACACCAGCCCTCGCCCCATTTTTGCTACATGCAGCTTAACCCAATAATGCCCGAGTAACTTTTTTTTCCCAATGTTGGTGAAATTTTAGTTGTTAATTACTTTTTTGCTCTACATCATGATTCTATGGGTTTCTAATTTTTGTTTTAATGTTTTCTCTGATTTTTTTAACGTATGATATTTCATACGCTGGGTAATAATGTGCTTAAGCTAATTTTAAAAGTTATTTATTTGAAAAATCTATACAGTTATCATTAAGGAGAAGTATGATAAGATCTGAAACAAATATTAGGATGTAACCCGACTTGACACTTGGAACATGAAAATTTTGCGCATTTTCCGCAGTAGGCACACCTCCTTTGTGTTGCTTGGCTTTCTACAAGGTGATCTAGGCGATCATATCTAACTTCCAAAAGAACGTTTCTAGAACATTTTGGCTTAGGTCCGACTAGGTAGGGAGGTGCTGTGAGAATTGCCAATACAATAGAACGAATAAATTCTAGCAGTCCCATTTTGGGAAACACAATTTTATAAAGATTCCACAGGTTAACTACCCCACCATTCAAACCAAATCTTATGAACGGCCAGTACCACTTTTTTGACCTGATTCTTGTTCTGTACAATCCACGCATCTTGTCAAAAAGGTCAACACCTCCCATGCCTTGGTTATACATGTCAATAAGTGTGGGTTGTTCAACTGTTACTACAGATTTGTCTTTTTTTGACCATCTCCTACAAGTGCCTTTTGTCAAACAGGCTTCTCTGTCTTCAACATTGGTAGCTACAGTCACTTGGCTGTTATCGTGCCAACGCATGACAGTAATTTTATCACTTGCCTCGTGAATTGCATACGATGATCCTCTAGCAGATTTTTTCAAATCCTGTAGGGGTGCCTTCTCAACTCTGTCAGCTCTGATAGTTCCAATACAATTGATATTGTTAGATTTTAGCGTACGTAAGAGAGGCAGGGAGTTAAAAAAGTTATCAATATATACTGTACTTCCTCCTGGTAAATAGCCAACACACAATTTCTCTGTAACACTGGAACCCAAAGATTTGCCTTCCATCTTATCTCCAGCGCCACAATAAGGAGTAAATTTTAGCAAATACCCTTCGCTTGTTGTTAAGCACCAAAATTTAAAGCCGTAGCGGATCGGTTTACCCTTTATGAATTGCTTCATGTGGTGGCGACCGTAGTAGGGTTCCATAGCTTCATCTAAAGAAAAAGATGACCCAAGAGGCTGAAAAAGCTTTTGTGAAACATTATTTATTTGGTCTATAAACGGCTGAATTTTGTAGACTTTGTTTTCCTTATCGATTTTTGAATTGTCGTTAAAATGCAAGTAACGGTGAATAGACTCAAATCGGTTCCTTGAAATACTGTTGCTTACCAGAGGATTGAAAGTATCCGCTTTTGTTTCCCACATCATACGCCGATTTGGTACTTTTACATAACCTGACAACAAAAGTATTGCAAAATATTTATAGATTTCTTGCGTGGACACCACAAAATCGTGGTTTCCCTTAGATGCTGCGTATTTTTGTGTTTCAATACAAATATACGAGATAAACGCTTCATCATACATCATTTTGAACAAGTCTATAGGCTTCAAATTTTCGTCTCTTATTCGTTTTACTATATCTGGTTCCGAAAATTTGGGTATTTTTTTCTTTTCTTTTATTTGGTCCAAATTTATACTGTGCCATTTTGCCTTTTTTTTCGCGGAAAACTTTATTTTGAATCGCTTCGCTAACGGGATTTCATCATCTGAGGAAAATATATCATCGCTTTTGTATACTATTTTTGAGGCTGATTCACCCTCTATGTTATCTTCAGCTCGATCTTCAGAAGTATCAGGTAAATCTTTGTCCTCTTCAGTTTCGCAGTTTGCTTTAGAGTCCTGAATATTGTATTTTTGCCTATCCTGTGTAACACATATTACATCCATTGGTTGTTTCAAAACTCCTTTTCCGACATCTCGTAAACTGAAGGCTCCTTCGTCGTCACTTGGTGCGTCGTCAATATCACTATCCAAACCATCCTCAGGAGGATAAAGTACTAACTGAATTTCATTCGCGTTTTTTACGTCTTCGTAACATTCGTCATCTGAAGACAGGGATTCTAAGTAATTGAGCAATTCTTCGGCATCCATTAGATTGTCCAAATCATACTTTTTCCTGCGAAGCGAGAAATTTAGAATATTAGTATTTGTATAATTATATAATATAAAAATACGAACTACGCATTGCCACTTTTAGGTTTAAATTTTTTACTGTTTTTATTACACGGTAGTTCCCAACGTATGATATTTCATACCGCATATTTTTTCAGCTGTTACAAAAAAAGGTTGCAAAAGCGAGTACCTACTTGTTTTTATAATTATAGGTAATATCTTAAACAACAGTATTTCGCCTACAAATACTTTTTTTTTAGTACTACGTTACAAAAAATACGTTTGAACTTACCTGTAACTCATTTTGCATCAAATTGAAGAATGCACTTTTAAATAAACCAAACTCTTAAACACTGAATTGCCAATTAACTTTAAATTTGTTTTTAGATAGTTTAAATGACCTTTTAACTATAATATATAAACACTCGGACACTGTTTATTTGCAACTGGAGAGAGTATTCTAACCTAACAAAACGACGTCACCTTTGTATGATAAATCATACGCTGGGCGTTATTGGGTTAATAAACAGACCCCAAAAGACGACTTCATATTTATATTTTACGATCTGGAGACGCGTCAAGAGAAACGATTGGCCGACGGTTCATACATTCACGAGCCCAATCTATGTGTTTTTAGACAGGTGTGCCATAGCTGTTTAAATTCAGATGCCTTTATTTGTAAGAAATGTGGTGTACGATTACAAATTTTAAAATCGAATAAATGTGTTGAGGGGTTCATGCTTCATATACTAGCAATGAGAAAACAATTTAAACACGTCGTTGTTTTAGCCCACTATGGCGGTGGTTACGATAACCAATTTATTTTAAGTCATATTCTCACTAAAACAGACCTGAAACCTGAACTTATTATGAACGGTACCAAATTAATTATTATGCAGTTAGATAATATTAGATTTATAGATTCGTTAAATTATTTTCCTATGGCTTTGGCGAAACTACCTAAAGCTTTTGGTCTTAAGACCTTAAAGAAGGGCTACTTTCCCCACCTATTCAATACGCTTGAAAACCAAAATTATGTTGGGTCTCTACCAGCTTTAGAGTTTTATAATCCCAACAATCTAAAAGCCGAAGAACGTGATGAATTAATAAAATGGTACAATGAGCATAAGAACGACACGTTTGATTTTCAGAAAGAATTTATTGGCTATTGTGTCTCAGACGTAGAGATTCTGACTGCCGCTTGTCTAAAATTTCGGCAGCTTATTCTAAACAAAAGCAATGTGTGCCCTTTTCTCGAGGCTTCAACTCTCCCATCGACATGTAACCTGGTGTTACGTCGTAATTACCTTAAGCCCAATACGATTGGAATCATACCAAAGGGTGGTTACAGATGTACTGATAACCAATCAAAAATAGCGCTGCAAGGGTTATTATGGCAAGAAATAGAACACGGTATTAATATTCAACACGCTGGAAACGGCAAAGAAGTCGTCCTGGGCGGCTTAAAAGTTGATGGTTATTGCAAAGCAACTAATCACGTCTTTGAATTCCAAGGGTGCTATTTCCATGGCTGTCCCTCGTGTTTTAAGTATAACAGGGACATCAAACTGCCCGATGGTTCAACACCAAATAGCCGCTATGAAAACACAACGGAGAAAATCTCTCGCCTTAAAAGTATGGGTTACAATGTTGTCGAGTTGTCGGGTTGTCAGTTTGACCGGACCCCGGAAATTATCGAGCGTACAGCACCATTGCTGGGGCCTTTACCTTTAGACCCACGAGACGCATTTTATGGGGTAGAACAGGAAACTGTGTTAGCTATTATAAATGTAAAGAGGGTGAAAAAATAAAATATGTTGACGTTTGTTCGCTGTATCCATGGGTCAACAAATATGGAAAGTATCCAGTCGGTCATCCGCGCGTGTATGTTGGCAAAGAGTGTAACGAGGTTGATATATTAAATTCTACCTTTAATATAATCAAATGCAAAATTCTACCCCCGACTAACTTCTGTCACCCAGTATTACCATCAAAGATGAACGGAAAGCTAATGTTTGTCTTATGTCGTACATGTGGTAAAACTAACAATTATGACGAGTGTTTACATACAGAGGAAGAAAGGGCACTATTTGGAACATGGGTTAGCGATGAAATTACAAAAGCTCTTGAAAAAGGATACCGCATGCTGGAAATTTACGAAATTTGGAAATATGAAATTGAGCAGTACGACCCTGTTACGAAATCCGGGGGTTTATTTACTACCTATATTAACGATTTTCTACAAATTAAACAGCAAGCTTCTGGCTGGCCCCAGCATTGTCAAACTAAAGAGGAAAAAGATCTGTACCTGGAGGCGTATTTTCATCAGGAAGGTGTTAGTTTATCGGCTGCAGAAATCGAAAGTAACCCTGCACTCAGGCAGTTGGGAAAATCTGTAATTACTAGTTTCTGGGGCAAATTAGGACAACGCGAAAATCAAAGTAAGACATAAGTACATAACTCTGGAGAGTTGTTTTCAATGCTGTATAATTCAACCGTTATTGTAAATACCGTCCTACCTGTCAATGAATATACGGTGCTGGTCAATTGGGAGCTAAAAGAAGACCCACTACCCACAGTTAATGTCTGCTTAGCAGCGTACACCACAGCACAGGCTAGGCTCAAACTCTATAGTTATTTGGAGAAGTTGGAAAATAGGGTGTTGTACAACGATACAGACTCTGTGATTTATGTATCACAACCCGAGCAATACGAGGTGCCGCTGGGCGAATTTTTGGGTGAAATGACTGACGAGTTGGGTGGTTTGTATATTACAGAATTTGTTAGTGGTGGTCCCAAGAATTATGCATATAAAGTAGGGTGTAACGACGACGACGACTGTAAAATTGTATGTAAAGTTAAGGGTATCTCTTTAACATACGACACTGGTAAACTAATCAATTTTGATACCATCAAAAACATGGTTTTGGAACCTGATTGTGAGTCGGTATACGTACAATCAAACCAGATCCGTCGTACAAAGAAACACGAGGTAGTTACCGTCCCGATACAAAAGAGATATAAACCACTATCTCTAAAGCGCCGATTTTTGGATAATCATACTTCTGTGCCGTATGGGTATAAGCAGCAGAAATTAGATTTGGCTTAATAGTATTTGGCAAAAACCAGGTTTTCGTTGTATATAAAAATACATAATATTTAAATAATTAGTTGCCGGGTGTCTATATAAATGTATAATATATATATATATATAGAATAAGTGTAGACTTAGTAGTCTATTACTAATCAATTTTGGTGTATATTTCTTAATAAATTTTACATAAATACCTAAAAAAATGTTTGTAACTTACCATCATTGTGAGTGTGTGTTGTCATGGTAGGGAAAATTTGTCCCGCATACTCTGCTGTTTGAAAAAAAATGATATACGTGCCTGTAGAGTATATATAATAAATAAACTTTACTATTAACTCAAAGCGCTTACCTAACTTAATTATCAATCGTTAAATAATGTTTTTACCCTGCTTAAACCCCGTTGCGCGAAGATCAGGGTCGTCTAGGCTTTGGTGTGGCTGCTAGGTTTCTCCTACGCTGTCACATTCGTAACTGTAGAGTATATATAACAAATAAATTTTACTATTAAGTCAAAAACGTTTACAATAGCTTCTAACTCCTTAACACTAATCTCTAACTTAGTTACCGACCATTGAATATCGTTTTCTATACCTTGCTTAACTAAAATTAAATCTTCAAAAATACTATTCCTAGGTTGTACTAAATTTATGTTATAATCTGTTTCATTTATTAATCCATTTTTAATTTCAAACGAATAATAATGGAAATCCTGCATAAAATAAATTAATATCTTTAAAACAGATGTTATAGTAGGGAAATTTATTCCTATATATCATGGGGAATTAATTTTGTTATATACAAACATATAAAGGTTGAAATTTTCAACTTGAAATATAATGATGAAATGTATAAATATTAGTAAAATGTACTTACCACTGTAACAACGGGAACACTTTGCGAAACGGGGTATAAATTCATTGTCGTCAAATTTTAGAAAAATTCGTTGTAGTTAGCGATCATTGAATAACGTTTTCTATACCCTGATTGCCACGTTCCGTAGTATTTATCATGAAAATACTTGTAAAAATCACAGGATATTGATAACTGGTATGTGTTTTTTAATCTACGTAATATTTTAATTAATTGGCATGAGTACTGAGTGGTAGCTCGTAGTATTCGGACGTACCTATTCAGTGTGTCTATTCGTTGCGTTTTTTCGGTAGTGATAAGTTCGAAATAATTTTGAAAAAATTTAAATATTTGTTAAATTCCTATAAGGATATATTTTTATAGTTTGTGTGTATTTAAACTAAAATTTTGTATAAATTGTACATCAAGATCTAGTACACAAATACAATAATGGATAACAACGGGAGCGTAAGTACTGAAACGTCTATAATAACATACGACTTTAATAATAAATATAATCTACATGATGTAGGGCCGTATTTTCTATACCTAGAGCATAAAGAAAAGAATGTTGGTAGATTATTTCCTATTAGAGTAGGTCATTATCTTCAAGAAGTAGCAGCATTTAGAAATGACATATTGGATATTAAAGCTATAGGGAAAAACCGAGTAAAAGTAGTTTGTAAAACTTATAACACAGCAAATCTTTTGGTTAACCATGAATGTATCACAAAGCATAGTCTAGTTTCGTACATATCCAAAACTTTCACTCACAAAAAGGGGATTATAAAACAGGTAGATACTTATTTCTCAGAGGATTTCTTAAAACAAAATATAATATCACCAAATAAAGTAGTTGACGTTAGGCGCATGAAAAGAAAAAAGATTTTGGAAAACAATAAAGTGGAATATATTGATAGGCAACTAATAATAGTAACTTTTTTGGGTAATAGTCTTCCTCAAACAGTAAAAATCAATATGTGCAATTTTATTGTAGAACCATATCCAGTCGTCCAGTGTCTCAACTGCTTGAGATATGGACATACTAAAATTCAGTGTAGGGGCAAATATAAATGCCAGAATTGTGGAGAAGAACTGTAAAGCTAACGGGCACGCAACAACTTCAAGGGAATGCCCTCACTATATAAAACAGAAAAACGTCAAAATTATTATGGCAACGAATAACTTATCCTTTAAAGAAGCAGAAACCCTATCAAATAATCCCTCATATGCAAAAGTTACAACTAATAATAAATATGACTTATTGAATAATTTAACTAATTTTCCAAACCTACCTTCTAATTCAAATACATCTACTTCCCAATATTTATTTAGAAAACCAAAATCCCAATTATCCCAACGACAGACTACTAATCCCAAAAAACGGAAAGCCTCTTCTCCACCAGTAACTCCAACAGAACCGGAGTTACCTAAACGTCAGCCAAAAATTGTCATCCCTAATCCGTATCGGCATGAAATAAGTAATGATAAGGAACGGTTAATTACACAACTTCAATCTGCTATTAAAACCTTCCTACAAAATCCGAATATCGCTAGTGACGAGAACATTGAAAATTGTATATCTTCCATTTTAAATAACAAACCGGACGAATCTATTGAAATTAGTGCTGACGATGGCGACTCCACGTACTAAAGATAGTTATCTTAAAATAATGCATTGGAATAGTCGTTCACTCTTTCCTAGAAAACCTTTACTCTTGAACTTCTTACAAACCAACCCCGTGAAACATGGTTTAAGCCTGATAAGTATTTCAACATAACAGGTTTCAAATTAATTAATTCTCCTAGATATGATGGCTATGGAGGCTTAGCCATATATATTAAAAAAAAAATTAGCGTTTAAAAGTATAGATTTAAGCAATACATTCAATCCTGGCTTCGAAGTGAGTGCCATAACGTTAGTTGACTTTGATTTGAATGTTGTCTGTTTTTATAAACCCCCAAATATTATCGGTACTGAAAAAGAGTTCGAACAAATTTTCACGAGCTTTGATAATTCCAACTCAATTTTTTGTGGAGACTTCAACTGCCACCACTCTCTGTGGGGTTGTGGAGGTAATGATTCACAGGGAAATAAGTTGATGAATGCCATTGATACTGCCAATCTGGTTATACTTAACGACGGTAGTCCCACTAGGGTTACCAGCCCATCAATAACGCCCAGTCCAGTTGATTTAACACTTGTTTCACCCAATATTGCTGGTAAGATGGACTGGTCGGTAATTTCTGACTCCTTGGGTTCGGATCCTCTGCCCATTCTTATTAATTTTCAATGTCCTAACTCCAATTCGCTGATAAACCCCTCAACCAAATGGAATGACAAAAAAGCTAATTGGCAAGAATTTGCAACTTGTGTGGAGGTTGGAGTTGATGGCATTCGTGCAGCTGATCTTGATAATTCAGAGAAATTTTCAGAGTTTCTAAAAGTAGTATCTTTTGGGGCTGACTCATCTATGCCAAAAAAGCATCCATTCGTTCCAACTAGCAAACGCCCTTTCTGGTGGGACGAGGACTGTGATATTATTGTAGGTAAACGTAAAGCAGCATACAATAAATATAAACTGTTAGCAAATTTCACAAATTTTTTTGATTATAAAAATAAAGATGCACAAGCTAAATTGTTATTTAATAAGAAAAAACGTGATAGTTGGAAAAGTTTCCTCAATTCACTGAATAAAAATACTCCTATTACCGAAATTTGGAAAAAAATGAAAATCATAGATAGATCGCGAAATAAATTTGTGAATGAGAAACCTGTCATTTCTAACGAGCTTGCACATCAACTGCTTGATAGTTTCGCGCCTGCCTATGTTCCCTATCAGAGAGATAGATGTAATAGCCCTCCAATAAACACCACTAACCAACTTAATATACCTTTCGACGTAACTGAACTTGAAAGTGCATTCAAAAATTCAAAAAGTACATCCCCGGGCCTTGATAGTGTTACGTACAATATAGTCCGTTCTCTACCCTCTACCGCCAAGAGTTTGCTCTTAAACATATTTAATAACTGGTGGAACAAACATGAATTTGTTGAAAAAATGAAGGAAGTTGTAACTATTCCAATACTCAAACCACAAAAAGATCCTTCAGCCTTTTCATCTTATAGATCGATATCTTTGATGTCATGTATTACAAAAACCTTTGAGCGGATGATAAAGGCACGACTTGAATGGCACTTGGAGTATAATTCATTACTTCCTAAAAGACAATTTGCCTATCGTAGAGGTTACGGTACAATGGATGCCATAGCTCAGTTAGTTACGGACATTCAGTCAGGTTTTACAACAAATCAGTTTACTGCCTGTCTGTTTCTTGATCTTAAGGGGGCTTATGATGCGGTTGATCTCGACCTATTACAAAATAAGCTTCAAAACTTTGGTATTGATACAAGCGTTGCTGATAGCATAGTAGCTTTCTTTGAACACCGTAAAATATTTTTGCGTAACCACAAAAATGAACTTATTGGTCCCAGGATAGTGCACAGTGGCCTTCCGCAAGGATCTATCTTATCACCTATACTTTTTAACATATACACTGCCGACCTACATGGCCTTTTTGATGATAATATCAAAGTTATTCAATATGCTGATGACATTTGCCTTTACGACATCCATGGTTCATATCATGACTGTGTTAAAAGTCTAAAATATGCAATATATTGTTTGCGAATTTGGCTCCGGGATCAGGGGTTTTCTATATCACCTGAAAAATCAGCCGTCATGTTTTTTACAAGACGCCGGATGCAAATGCACCCGGGTTTAGAAATAAATGACTTCCGTTTCCCGGTAGTTAGTAGCTACAAATATTTGGGGATGATACTGGATTCGAAGCTCCTCTGGGGTAAACATATCAGTTATTTAAAAGAAAAATGTGAGAAAGGCATTAATATGCTTAGATATGTTACCAAAATAAAATTAGGAGCGGCGCCCAGTTTATCACTTCTCTTCTATAGAGCATATACTAGATCTATAATGGACTATGGATGCATTTTCTATGGCTCATCCTGCAACAGCAACTTAAAAATTATAGACAGAATCCAATATAAAGCAATTCGAATAGCTATTGGCGCAATGAAATCATCTCCATGCCATGCCATTCTTGCGAAGGGTCAAGAACCCCCATTACACCTTAGAAGAATGTTCCTGGCTAAAAAAATGATTATAAAAATAAATACATTCAATAATGAACTATCAAATCAAATTTCGAAATTAAGTGTTAGTAATCTAACGGATAATTACTGGAGATCCAAGAAATCTCATTTGCTTGTTGCAGCGTTTCTAGATATTAGCAATTTTTCTATGCTGGCAGAAAATCATCCAAAACTTCCTTTATTTAATCATTCTTTGGAGGTTATTGGAGCTAGGTTTGCCGTAACATATCCCTCTTACTCTGTACTTGGTATCCTGAATAAACTCATCTTAATCTCAATATTAAACACACATCTGAACTCATTAAATATATATACAGATGGTTCCAAATCCGGTGACCAGGTTGGTTGTGCCTTTGTTGCGCCGGAGTTGCCTTACAGTCAGAGATATCGTCTACCTAAATATTGTTCAATCTTTACGGCTGAGGCGGTCGCGATTTTGCGAGCATTGGAATGGTGCTTCAGCAATAGATTTATCACCTCCACAATTATATCCGATTCACAGTCAGTCCTTAAAGCCATAGAGGGTTCGGCATACGATTATTCAAAGAACAATACAATAATGAACATCAAATCCACTTTGCACAAAATTATCAAAAGTGGTGGCAAGGTAAAGTTCGTTTGGTCCAAAGGACACTCTGGTATTCCTGGTAACATATTGGTGGACAAGCTGGCAAAGGAGGCCCGAAGTCTTAATGAAATAAGTAATTTATTTGATTACGATGATCTAGTAACTTCTTATAGAAAAGATATTAATTCGCTATGGGAGAAAATCTGGGAAAAACAGGCACGAATGTCCAACAATCCCTACTTCCAGATACATCCTGCTTTGCCCAAGAAACCTGATATACCGCACATTTATGTTTATAATATAAACAGACGTCATTCGACAACACTTACCAGGCTTAAACTTAATCACGGGTGCTTCAACGCCCATCTATTCAAAATTGGCATAAAGACCTCTCCCAATTGCGAGTGCAACGAATCAGTTGGAGACCTAAATCACATATTCTTTTCCTGTCGTCATCACACATCAGAAATACAAGCGCTAGCTGTAAAGTTGCGTACTCTAAATATAGTTTTCCCTACATCTATAACATGCTTGTTATCAACAAATAATAAAGAAGTTTTTGACTGTATTATAGAATTTCTAGAAAAATGTAAGTTGAGTATATAACCCACCACATTAATCATATATTTAGAAACTTTGAAGACTACATCATAAAAATAATTTGTGGCTAATAGAGTAATCTGAGGCCAAAAAAAAAAAAAAAAAAAAAAAAAAAAAAAAAAAATTTAATTAATTATACATATTTTGAACCACAACGTTAGATACAAGTTGTCCTCTACCGCTAGTTTTGCGCCCATACCTCGCAATGTTGTATGTGGTCTAACTAGTTACACCATCATATTGTTATTTTCCATAAGAAATATTCTCCAACTTATTGTATATATATTGGTACGGGGGCCCCTGTACGTTTAGGGCAACCTTGTATAGCGCCCTGTTGATTTACCCCACCAATTTTTATTTTCCATATTGAAAATGGTTGGTTATGAGGTAACTGAGGTTGCGTGTACATACTTTAATTTTACGCTTCAGTTTCAGATAGTGCCACGGCTGCTGTTGCCAGCCCCTATACATTAAAGGCGTCAATGACCTTATGTTCAACGCTACCATGTCTTAACATTAAATATATTAAAGGGGCCCCTCAAACGTACGCTCAAGGAGCCCGATATTAAAAATCTAACATCAGAGCCTGCAGTAGAATAATATCACCTTATAGTTCCGCTCTACTATATCTCCACATATATTAAAAATCTAACATCAGAGTCTGCAGTAGATGCAGTATAATAGGGTCATGCCTGTTTTAGCCCATCAGAGTCTGCAGTAGATGCAGTATAATAGGGTCATGCCTGTTTTAGAACGCCCTCTTCCGCTTGTTAAGATGTCAGTTAGAAAATATTTAATATAAGTATGCTAAAGGAGCCTGAGACTTCGCTGTTATTAAAAATCTAACATCAGAGTCTGCAGTAGATGCAGTATAATAGGGTCATGCCTGTTTTAGAACGCCCTCTTCCGCTTGTTAAGATGTCAGTTAGAAAATATTTAATATAAGTATGCTAAAGGAGTCTGAGACTTCGCTGTTATTAAAAATCTAACATCAGAGTCTACAGTAGAATAAATTCGTATGTGGTGTAACTAGTTATACCACCACTTTGTTATTTTTCCATCAGACATTGTTACTAAAAAAAAAATCTAACATCAGAGTCTGCAGTAGATGCAGTATAATAGGGTCATGCCTGTTTTAGAACGCCCTCTTCCGCTTGTTAAGATGTCAGTTAGAAAATATTTAATATAAGTATGCTAAAGGAGCCTGAGACTTCGCCGTTATTAAAAATCTAACATCAGAGTCTACAGTAGAATAAATTCGTTCGTATGTGGTGTAAATAGTTATACCACCACTTTGTTATTTTCCATCAGAAATGGGTATTATTCTCCAACTTAATGTATATATTGGTACGGGTCCCTGTAGAGAGAGAGAGAGAGAGCTGTTCAGAGCTGTTCATACCAGTTGATGACATAAGAAATGGGTATTACTCTCCAACTTATAATATATATTGGTACGTAACCTCTTATTTTTTCTTGCTATAAATCCTACCAATGAGTCTGAGACTTCGTATAACAATTTAAGACTACGGTATCCTCTTCCACTTTACAGCTGTTATTAAAAATCTAACATCAGAGTCTACAGTAGAATAAAGAAGCCAGAGCCTTCGCTGTATAACAATTTTAGGACTACAGTACCCTCTTCCACTTTTTCAATACATTGTTTGAAGTATACATCTTTTAGAACGACCCACCACTTTTATTTTCCCATAAAAGTATGTTTAGTACCACCCTGTATATTGGTATGGCGTCCTACTGCTGCTAGATGTTTGTTTACCCTCGCCACTTTGTTATTTCCCATAAGAAATTCATTTTTTTTTTGAGACCTTCCCTTGTGATGATTTTCCATAAGATATGAGCATTAATCTCCAACATAATACCTTGCGTCAGAACCCCGCTCTGTTTTGTGTGTGTGGTATGTTGTCGTATCATGTCCTCTGTCTGGAGTTGAAAAGCTGTTCAGACCAGTTGAAAGCAGTTGAAAAGCTGTTCGGACCAGTTGAAAAGCTGTTGAAAGCAGTTGAAAAGCTGTTCAAAGCAGTTGAAAAGCTGTTCAGACCAGTTGAAAGCGGTTGAAAAGCTGTTGAAAGCAGTTGAAAAAGCTGTTCAGACCAGTTTATAAAGCGGTTAATTTAGATGTCTCCGTTTGTCTGTTTTGTGTCTAACTGTATATAACTTTAAAATTGGACTATGTGTATTATCACCACCCCGGGGCCAAAGAGGTCAAATAAATATTAGATTATCTTGCTGTGTGCCATATCAATTTTAACATTCTTTGTACACGTCACAGTCACGTGAACATGTACTATGCCATTGTCTCTCCAGTTCAACCACTACAATCTTTTTCTTTAATTGTTAAAATCAAAATGGTCGCCCGGTTAGCGTCGAGACCCTAAGGTGAATTGATACAATGAAAATGAATATGGATTACTTTAGAAAATATTAAATACGCTAAAGATCTCTCCCCCTGGTACCCATATACCTGATATAAGGATAAGTAAGGTTAGGTTGAGCAATTTGAGTCTCTCTTGAGTGAGGCATACACTAAATCTAACTTGTACACCAAGGCTGGGGGCGGCTCTCTTTTCTATATATGGTTTATAATATTAAGACTCTGTGCAGCAGGTATATGGTTGATAAAATACGCTAAAGCTTCCGCCCGTGAGACCCGGAGCAAATTTGAGACCCTATATACGCTAAAATCTAACTTTACACCGCTGACGCAGGGGTGCTTTCTTTTTCTATATATGGTTGATAATATTAAGGTTTGTGCAGCTCTCTTTTTCTATATATGGTTTATAAAATACGTTCAGGCTTCCAGGGGCCTAAGCCGCCACAACGGAAAGAATACACGCCTGAGCAAGACCGCCACCGGCTTTTAAAGAGTATTTCTCACGAAGCGCCTATGCTGTAGTGGTTTAGACGTTTAACTCATACACCAAGAGCCCGGGTTCGACTCCCGGTTTAAAATATATACAATCTTTTTTAATATTCCAAAAAGAGAGACCCACATATTTATACGGCTTTTAAAGAATATTTCTCACGAAACACCTATGCTGTAGTGGTTTAGGCGTTTAACTCATACACCAAGAACACGGGTTCGACTCCCGGTATAAACAATCTTTTTGAATATTCAAAATTTTTGAATAAATATATACAATCGACCGCCCGGTGACGAAACTAGTGGGAGTGGAGGGGGGTCGCTCAGGTGCCGCCATACCTACTATTGGGTCTTTTAAGTCCTGTTGTGGTAATTCCAAAAATGTTACTTCACTCTCGATGGTTACAATTCAAAAATAAATTATTTTGTTTAAATAATTTAATTATTACGCGTAATATTCTTTGTGATTCGTATACAGAGGTAGAATTACATGGGTTTTCAGATGCCTCTACACGAGCGTATGGTGCATGCGTTTACGCCAAATCTGTAAGCTCTGAGGGTCACATAAATATTACTTTAATTTGTGTAAAATCTCGTGTTGCCCCGCTCAAGACACAAACCGTTCCGAGGTTGGAGCTAATGGCAGCACTATTGTTAGCGGAATTAGTGGACAAGGTTAAATCATCATTAGCCATAAATATTAAACGGGTCGTATATTGGACAGATTCAACTGTCGTATTGGGTTGGTTAGGGACATCTCCAAGCATGTTTCAAATATTTGTCGCGAATAGGGTAGCGAGAATACAAGAATTCTCTGATGTAAATGAATGGCGTCATGTTCCGACAGATCAAAATCCATGCGATTGTGTTTCTAGAGGTGTAATGCCCGGTACTCTGCCAAATTTGACTTTGTATTGGGATGGTCCTACTTGGCTAAGGCTTGATGGAGCCTCGTGGCCAAATTTGGGGAGCCCTGAAAAGGACTTGCCAGAAATCAAAAAACGCATTCATTCGCATCACTCCTTTGAAAAGTGCAACCTCTTTGACAAATATTCGGAATTAACAAAATTAGAAAGAGTAATAGCGTACTGCATAAGATTTTATAAAAATTGTGTCAAACCATCAAAGAGAACGATTGGTCCTCTATTGTAGGAGGAAATGAAACAAGCTTCGAACATTCTTATCCGGATTTCACAGCGCGAAAACTTTGAAAACGAGTTGGAGTTATTGCGAAACAAAAGAGAACTGGACTTAAAGAGTAAAATCATAAAACTGTCCGTTTTTGGATAATAATGGAATCATCAGAGTCGGGGGTAGATTAGCCAACTCAAACTTTTCTTACAGTAAAAGGCATCCAATTTTATTGAACGCAAAGCATACGTATTCTAAGCTACTATTCACTTGGGAACACAAACACTTATTACATGCTGGTCCGCAACATTTGTTGGGTTCTATCAGGAATAAATTTTGGCCATTGGGAGGCAGGAATCTTGCACGTAAAACTGTGCACGATTGCGTCATTTGTTTCAAATGTAAGCCACGTCCAATAGCTCCTTTAATGGGAAATTTGCCCAAAGAACGGGTAATGCCAGCGCCAGCATTTTACAATAGCGGTGTCGATTATGCTGGTCCGTTTTATGTTAAAGATCGGAAAGGTCGCGGATGTCGGGTAACGAAATGTTACATTGCGTTATTTGTATGTTTAGTAACTCATGCAATGCATCTAGAACTGGTGTCTGCATTATCAAAGGATGCATTTTTTGGCCGCTTTTCGGCGCTTCATATCTCGAAGAGGTAAACCTTTCAAAGTGTTTTCGGACAATGGCTCCAACTTTACCTCAGCCAATTCTGAATTACAAGAATTAGGTATATTCTTGAAGGACAACTCTAACACATTATCGAATTCTGTGGTGGATGAAGGAATTACATGGCCCTTCTTACCGGCCTATTCTCCCCATTTTGGAGGCCTATGGGAGGCCGGCGTTAAATCGGTGAAGCACCATGTCAGGCGCGTCGCGGGTAATGTAAAATTAACATACGAACAATTTGCAACTCTATTAGCACAAATCGAAGCAATCGTAAATTCCAGACCCTTGACTCCATTATCCTCAGACCCATCCGATCTTGCGCCCTTGACGCCTTCCCATTTCCTAATTGGACGATCATTAACGTCAGCTGCCGATGTAGATCTCACTGAAATAGCACCAAATAGACTATTTCAAACACATCCAACAACTCCAGCAACACTTCTGGAAAAGATGGTCCATAGAGTATATCAGTGATATGCAACAGCGTACGAAATGGTCATCGAAGTATGGAGAACTACGTCTCAACGACCTGGTGTTGATAAAGGACGACAATCAACCACCTTTAAATTGGGCTATTGGTAGAATAGAAACCTTACATCCTGGCGCAGACGGCATCTCCAGGGTTGCAACTATCCGAACCAAAGGGGGCATCACGAAACGTGCATTCTCCAAATTGTGCCCACTTCCAGTCCAGTGACTCTTTTTAGTGCAGTGACACTTTCCAATGCAGTGACTTGACTAATACAATGTGAAAGTGTTTATTTGTTTTGTTTATATGCGAACTTTATGCAAAATATTGTTTTGCTTTGATAATATTGTTCATTTTAATTTTGATTTGTTGAAAAACCCCAGTTCTTTCAAGGCTGAGGGTAATGTTTGTAATATTTTATTTGTACCTTTTATATTATTACTTTTGTTAAGTATGACAACGTCGCACTTTATTATGCGAAGCGAGAGAGCATCATTGTACTTTGCTTTTTATTCCTCTCCCGCCAACCGCCAACACTCTTATTCGATCTTTTGTATAACACACATGTTGTATTCTTATGTTGTTAAATATAGTAAAATAAAACGAAAGAAAATAGGCTTTAATTTCTAGTTTTGATATAAAATACAGTCCACTATTTACAGCGTAAAATTAAGCCAAAACACATTGGGATGCAAGATTATTGCAGTCAAAATAATTTAATTTTAAATCAAGATAAAACCGAGTTATTGGTCTTTTCAACACGGGATCTCAATAAAAGTCTTTTAGTGCGTATTAACAATAAAATTATTGAACAGAGTAATGTGGCCAAGTACCTGGTCGTCTACCTGGACCCCTAGCTCACTTGGTCACACCAGGTGGATCATGTTGTGAAGAAGTTATATGTTTTGTGATATGGCGCCTGCGGTCTGAAACTAGTTTCACTTTATTGAAGAATTATTATTTTGCATACATTCATTCATGTATAAATTATGCTAATATTTGTTGAGCTAATTCTCCTCGAGCACATGAGGTTTTTTTGATGCAGAAGCGTAGAGTCAGAACAATGTTGTTCAAGCCTAAAATGTACTCTTGTCGCACACTCTTTTCTGCCTTAAACATTCTAACCCTGCCTTGCCTGTACATTTTTAACAGTATTATGTATTTGAAGAATAATCCCTCTGATTATGCACTATTTAGTGGTTCACCATATGCTTTGCGTGAGAATTTTAACTTTCGGATTTCCAGGCACAGATTACCTTTAGTGGCCAAGAGTCCACTAGTATTGCCGGTTAAATTACATAATCATTTGCCTGGAGCATTAAAGGAAGTATCTACTATTAATACATTTAAATTTACCTTGAAAACTATGTTAACTTCCCACGCCTTTTATAGCCTATGTGAGTTTTTTGATTGTGGAAATTTGTAAGATCTTTCTATGTTTGTTGATTATATGTTTGTTTTGTGTATCAATGTTTGGATATTGTATATATCGTAACTGCCTTCATTTGTATATTATTTATTTGTATTGTGGCGGAGATGTGTTAATGTATTTGTACTGTGTATATACTTATACTGTATGACAATTTCTACACTGCAATTGCAGTTTATGGAAAATAAAGATTTTGATTTGATTTGACATTGTTTTCCAAATTCAACTGCTAGCATACTTATTCCAGCTGCTAGTTGCTACTGTAATTTAACCAAAAAATTGTCCTGTTTTAAAGCATTTGTGTCTAAACAGGGTTTAATTTCAGCATTAATCGTTGGAGGTTGAAGAGCGGAACAATTTGATATACATGGATATGATTCCAGTAGGGTTGTACGAGAATCTTTCTCAATTCCGTTAAGAAGAAATGTCGACAAAAGTGCTGCAACATCGGATTTTATTTCTGGCCCTTAACACTAATATGGCCAAACTATTTTGTACCCCTTGATGTGAAGATAAATCAGAGCTCAAAGGTGCCGCAACTAGATCGATCAACGGGACATCCGAATCTGAGCGAGAATCTGAACCTGACTCATCATGCGACGATGAATCCGACGAGCCTGTAGAACAAAGACCGCTTTAAGTACGTAGTACACAGCCGAACTGCTATTTAAGCTAATCAATTAAATTTCTCTCGTAAAAGAATATATGTATATACTTCATATAAACATAGGATTGATGAATAAGTGAACAAAACTATTTACCAACAATTGACAACACTAGTTCATGTGAACACTGTATGTCAATATAAAAACAGTTAATAATAAACATGTCGTTGTTTTGTCCACAACTTATTTGAATGTGTGTACAAAACTATCTACCAACAATGACAACAATAATTCATGTGACCACTGTATGTCAATGGTGTAAAATAAATTAAGCGGCATATAAATACATATTTATGTGTTTGTCGTACGCCTACATCAAATTAGAAAATAAGCATAATATGCATATTTATGTATATTATGCAGTTTAAAAAAAAAATACCTCAAATAGGAGAGAGAAAATAAAATATAAATTTACCTGAACTATCCAACAACTGTAGTAGTTTCTTTATCTTAGTTTTACGTTTTTTAACTTTTCTTTTAGTCACTCTACCCATTTTAACACTTTTATTTACTCGCGACTAACCCCGAGCGCACGAAAAATTGCAGTGACGCGTCATGGCTGTGATGACGGTTTGTTGATGGAAGCGGTGCGTTGAGGGGGTAATAGGGCAGGGCAGGGAGAGTTATTTCTTTAAAAATTCGTGCTGACCCGAGCGGGAAAAATTGCTACTACAAGTGTTTATATTGTAATTCGAGAACGGCAGTACGAAATATAATAATAACCTAAGTCCTAGACCATGTTAAAAAATGATGATGACGTTGATAATAATAATATACGAGTAGTAAACATATAATCCCACAAAATAGTATCTAATAGTTTTTTACTTTCGTTTTAATAAATGTAAAATAATATTATCGAAGTAATACAAAATATTAACAATATATACAGTTTTATATATAAATCAAACGACGTCTGCTCCACAAAATAAATATATTTCTATATCAAAAATCACGGCACATTGCCTATGTCTGACATGTTTCGAGAAAATTAACTTCTCATCATCAGTGACTCTCAGGTACAAGATAAACAATTTCAGTTTTACCAATGTAACATATTCTAAAATAAGAGATAAGTAAATTTTTACAATGTGTACAACAATTTGAACATTAGATGTTTCTTACCATTTTGTGAAAAAAGGTTTTGTGAAGATTTTATGTAAATTAAAGTTAAAACATTGTTTTATATGAATTCAAAATCAAAATAAAAATTTAAACTATATTTGAGATTAAAATTATTTAATGGCATAATGCCTATTTTTGTACTTACTTTTTATATATCATTACCGATGCTTTTAATATTTTAAAGAAAATTTTTTTAGGATTTTACGTTATAACATGTATAGTTTATAATAGTAAATGACAATTGTTAATAACAAATTGTTGAGGTTATGTTTATACAAATTCTTCTTTAATCTAATTGTTGTCGAAGATAGATCATACCTCTTGGAAATGTTATAAACAATAAATGAAGTGAAAGGATTAAATTGTGTTATTATTTTGTAGTGTGAGGTTTATAATTAAATTTATGTTTGAAAAAGAATAGGGATTTAATTATAATTAATTGACTAATTAGTTAATTGAAATGTATTTAATAATAATATTAACGACAGAATAATTGATTATCGGATGAGAAGTGAGGTGAGGATATGAGTAGGTGAGGGTTAGCAAGTAAAATTCATATTGATGAAATTCACTCAAATTAGTTATAATAGTTTAATTTTGTGGTGGTAGTTGCATATAAGGGTTAAAACATTATTATGGAGCATGTATATGGAGTAGTATTCATGTTCATCATTGCAATTATGTATCCGAATAATAGTATTTTTCTATACCTACTTAACTTACTAGTAGAAGGGATTAGCTAATCTACATATGTCAAAAGCAACCCTTTCTCCTAACCATTTGAGAGAAGTTATATCTCCCCCTATAGGGGGAGATCTAACTTCGGCTTATATGTACATATGTCAAAAGCAACCCTTTCTCCTCACCATTTGAGAAATCCCTCCATTACGCGAAGCCAATGGATATATACGTATGTGTGTGTGAGTGTGTCAACTATATAAAGAAGAAAGAGAGGGTTGGTAATGTGATTCCTTCTTTTTTAATAACACATGTGAATGAATACGTTGGTATATAAAAGAGTGTGTGTTTGATCTCTCTTGATTATTCTCAAGTTAGAAGAAAATCTTAGATTATCAACTATTTTAATTTGTTTAATAATATTAAGTGATATAAATTTTTGTTTACAGAATTAAAATGGCGCTAGCAAGATCTGATTTGGATAGTATAAATGCATTACTAAATAACCAAACTCCGGTGAAAATGTTGACGTCGTTGGAGATAAATAAACGATACCCAATGAAGAAAATTTCAAAGTCGCAAACAAAATACGGTCAGGCGATCTCAGCGATTATTTTTGACGATATTGAGAATTCTTGGGTAAAAGTATGGCTACCAAAACGTTGTGTGGAACAATTGAGTGATCATATTCTGGAGGAGATGTGTCAATCAGAAAAGTATATTACGAAATTGTGCTCGCAATATACTACAATCATTATTGTTTGATATAAATGTATAGCGGAATATTTAATCATAACTATAATTGAATAGTTTTAGTTTTAATTTAGCCTTTTTTTTAATGTATTTATGTATACATGAGTCCTCTCATGTGTCATATTATAGTGTATGTATTGGTTATTGTATTTTTGCAAATGGATAATAATAATTAACTATAATAAATAAATAAATAAATCATAATTATGATTTAATTGTATTAAGTAAAAATATATATAATAAAAATAAAAACACATATAATGAAAAATAATTGAACTTGTATTTATTTAATGCTAGCAAAACTACCAATTATCAAATAGAATATATACCTCCATCTTTATGTACCTATATCATTTTAATAAACATTTTTTAGAGCCATCTGTTGGGTTCTGAATGCATCCTTAAAATATTTCCATCATTTCGAAAAAATGTTTCCTTCATCCAACAAAAAAATATTTATAAAACAAATCAATAAATTTATTTTTACGCACCAGCTACCTAGATTATGTCAGATGTATTGGAAAGTATGAAAAGAACCCGTTTTTTCTTGGAAATTATTTTTAGAGCCATCTGTTGGGTGAATGTTTGAAGAAATCGTTTTTTGTATAGAGATATAGGTACCTAGTGGGTAATATACGTCGGATTTATTGATTTTTTGCTTGTATTATGGCATAAATAATGAGAGGGAAATTCAAATAAAATAAAACAATTTATTCACATAATTGAAATCGAAACATAAATTAAAAAAAAAACAATCAACTATTGCTAAATGCTAATAAATATATAGTTACTAACAGACACTATTTTATCTAAAATTCATTATTAAAATTTATTATGAAAACATTAATGAAAAAAAAATGAAATAACACAATATTAGTTAAGTATTAAACACAACGTCAGATATTGTTAATAAATACACGTACAAATCAGTAGACATAAATATTCATTATTCAAACATCTCTTAAAATTACTTTAAACTAACTAAATAGTAAATGTGTTAAAATGGTTTAATTTACAATATAACCTACACATATAATTAAATTAGAATTTTTAACTGAAAAATAAAACTAATTATGAACTAATCGGACATTTCTTCCACCATATTTAATAATATTTTTAATCTCTCTTCTGGATTTATACTATAAAAAGCTATATCTTTATGACCCCACGGTATTGATTTTGTGCTAATCGGAATTAAAAATCTTTTATCATCTTTGTGTGATAGAGCAATTTTATTAATTGTTTCGGTATATACATCGTGTAACGTACTCTTAAATGAATTCATTTTGCGAAATATATACCCACCTGTGGTGACTATTTTTTTATAGTCTTCAATAGACAATGTTTTATTTACAATAGATTTTTTAACCCCTTTCGCCCGTTTCAATTCCGTGTTCTGAGTTTTAATACAGTATGCTTTAGCCCCAGTTCCGAAAAAAGATAGGATTGGGTCATTGGGATATTCATCTTTAAATCTCCCTATGACTGAATCTGTGACAGGTATATTTAAAGAGTTTTGTGTATTATAATTGGATGTATCGAAATGGTGTGTATTCTCTTTCATGAAATCGTAAAAGTTTTCTTCCGCTTTGAATATAAGAGAGTCTGTGTCGGTATATAATAAATGAATTTTCTCACCAACATTTTTTTTAAGACGTCGTAGAAGAAACCATACACAACCGTTTTGGAGAGATCTAATATAGAAAATCCTAAATATATTGGTTTATCATAAAAAATCTTTAATTTACCCATGTGAATTGCTACTAGGTTTTCCGTAAAAATCGAAGATGTTTTGTAATGTGGTTTCGCAATCAATGCGCGAGCTCCCAAATGTTTCCCTTTATTTTCCCAACTCGTTACTAATTTAATATCTTTTCTATTATCTACATTCTCGACGGATTTTCCGTAAATTGAGTTATTCATAATTTTGTAAAACGATTTTTCAAATTTATTAGATGTTTGATTACGCAATGATGTATTTAAATCAATATATTTTTTCAACCAGCGAGATTGATTAAAACCCAAAACTCTGTGAATATTTTTTATTATTAAACCATGTCTTACAGCCTGTTGCAACGTACGATAATGCACAACATATTTCTCTTTATTGAGTAAATTTGGGATTAACTTGGGCGTAACGCTTTTAGAAAGAGGTGGTATTAGACTTTCAACTAGGAACGGCAAATCCGAATGTTCGTCGTGGAGATATGTGGGATATTCAATGTCAACCTCGTATATGAAACCGCGTCGATTATGTTCGGCTATATTTAACAGCTCTAATTCGCTAATTTCCTCTTTCGATAGCCAAGAAAAGTCGTTTTGAGGTAGTGATTGTGACATCGAATGACCATACAAATTGGTTGCATCCAAATACATAATATAACTCTCTGGTTTGCTTTCATCAAAACCCGGTATTAATGCATTGTTTGCCACATGCATTCTATTAGAACACTGACTAATTCCACCGCGAATACCTGCCTTGAAAAAATTGTATCATGTCTATGTCGGTCAATAAGTCAAGTTCAATTTTAGTTAAACGGCGTACTGTCCCAGCTTAATGATGGTAAACTTATGTAGTGACCAGGGTCTAATTGATATGTCTCTAAGCTTTTGTCTCTAAAGCTTTCAAATACGTCACATAGTAAGAGTACATAAGATTGTAAATATATATCTGCATATTGTCCTAGGGATTCACATTCAAATATTTTCCACACTTCTTGCGCTCTATTATAATCAACTTCGCTAACCGCTTCGTCATTTAACTTATCAAAAAAATCGTCTTTTGTTGGTAAATATGGGGTGTTTAATTTTTGCAAATCATCTAAAAAATTATATGGGAACACACCTTTTTGTCTCATTAATTTAAATTTTTCAGTTCTCCCAAAATATTTACGTGTGGCATTAAACTGATCTGTGTGTAAAGTATCACTAAGGTTTTGTAATGATGATTGTAGGAAATTAAAACTATCAATAAATCGCATTTGCATGTATCTTGTTTTACAATGTCCATTTTTATCAATGTATGAATTCATAGGAACTCGTTTTGTTATCAACATATACTTCTCCTTAGTCTGTGCGATAACATCTAATTGACTACCGTTATCGACCAACTGTTTAATGAAAAGATGACTATCGTATGACATATTATGATAGACTATTGGAATATAATGTTGTATTTTAAAATTTAAATTACAAATTGAATGTGCGGCTCCAGATCGTTTAACCCCTGTGATATGATCATGATCCATTACTTTTATATCGGTATCTACAAATTCTCTATTACATATGGCACATATCTTAGCATTCTGGAATTCCAATATTTCATCGGCATTCAAAGGTAACATTGGTACAACTACGCTTAAATAGCGATTATAAATTACTTTTAAATCGGTCTCCAATCTATTTACAAATTCTTCAGCAGCATTTTCTCCGCGATATAATACCAATTTAGATTTTGAATCATCATGACGACATTTAATGTAGTATGAAAAGGCGTATGGCTCATGTTTGAATGTCTGATGTGTATAGGAATTTTTTGGATTAGGTTCACACGTTGTGATTGGTTTTAATATTGATTCGAAATCGGCATAAACTATGAATGGTACGGGTAATTGCTTCTCAAATGCAAAATGGCAGTATCTATGGTAAAAGATGAAAGTACAAAAGTGGTGGGAGCTCTATCAACATCGTCATATCAAAATCCTGTGGTAGGGTTTGATGCCATTGGCAAATATTCTTTAGATGGGTGTAAAGTATGTACACCATTTGATCGTGCAGGGGAATCAGGTATTCATAAAGTTGTTCCCCTAATTCATTTTGGTCTCTTACCAACACCTGCATTAAATCCTGCGACGGATGCCACTAATTTTCAAAATTCGTGTGCATATTGGAGTATCAAGTGCGAGTTAATAATGGAATATAATGTGGAAAGTGCATATCACCTGCCAAGCATAACCCGGTCACATGCGTACAATGATGAAGTGGTTTTGGCTGCTGATCGTACCGAACAAAATTATAATCATATTCAACCTTTATGTATGGAATCCTATGGGAATTAATAAAACTCAAGTTCACATTGCTACAGTTTGTTTATTTGAACCCATCACCCAAACCCAACACCATTTAGACTAGATTATAATGTTTAAATAATGTATACATAGCTAATGGAAAAGGTTTCTTAGCATACGATTTAAGATATTCACAATAATTCCAAGTATACGAAATCATTCTACATTGAAATGCTGTATCTGTTGGAAAAACTTTTTTGTTGCTTAAGATAATAATAGGTGTGCGAAAAACAATAGCATCATTACAATATTTCACTTTTACATTTAACGAATCGCCACCAAATAACATTTTTAAAGTATCAAAAGCAGCTGGTTCACAATTTGGTTCATTCCATAATAATATACGTCGATTACAACATTCTTGTAAAGGAATAGTATATTCTGTAACAAGTGAGGAATGTGGCATATTCTGAACGAGTGGAAATTTGCCACCCGAGCCGATAGGCGAGGGTGACGGTCCACGAGTTCAGAATAGCTGATTCCTCACGTGTTACAGACTATACTTTTTCTACGACTGCAACTTATTTCCCTAATCTCAGGAGGGGTACAAATTATAGCTCTTCTTCACTAGACATTATATTGAAAAAGTTCTATAACAATTTATATAGGTAGGTAGTTTTAAAACCTCAAAACCAAGATAATATAATTAATAACTTACCTCAATGTGTTTAAGTAGATATCTGATAAATAATATAAATAAAGAATTACACATAAAAGACTTTCAAATAATGACATATATGTCAAACAAATTCCACAATTTGTCCTTCTGTCAAAACTTCAATGTAAACACTTAAAAAATTTCAATAAGGTATTATATTGAAAAGTGAAACAGTTGTTATATAGATTTTAGATATATCTGACCCATTTCTAGAGATACGAATATTTAATAATTACGCTAAAACCCCGCTGTGTAATTATAAATTCCGCTAAAGTTATAGGCAACCCTTAATACGTCATTCTGTAACACTATTACGGAATATTCAATATTCTGTAACAGTTATTGATATCAGAATATCTATATTCTAAAACAGTCGTCGAAAAAATTATTATACTTATTAAAATTGCCAATTTGACCAAAATTTATACAGTAATGAAGGATACAATCAAAAAAAAAATTTTTGCCACTTGATGGTGGACCATAAATACATAAGGCATTAATTTTTGGTAATTTTTTATCAATAATATTATACACATCAGTCAAGAATTGTAAAATATGTTCTTCACATGACTGAAATTGAAAATGTAAAAATCCCAGTAAAATTTCTAAACTTTCTTCAACAGAATAATAATATTCTTCAATAGACATATTTTGAGCAGCATATAATGGTTTGCTTTGTACAGCTAACATTGCTAAGTCGACAAAAGACATCTCACATACTTCTAAATTAAAAATATCAACAACATTTTGTAATAATGGATCATTTTTCCGAATATATTTATATGGTGAATTTCGCCATACGCGCGTATTGTCGGAAATTCCCGTATGAATTGTAAGAGTTCTTCTTCAAGACCTCTTTTTTTAGATCTTTTATTTCGGAGATACGTTTCGTGGCTTCCTTCACGACGTTTCTCACTGTGAGAAATAGAGGATCCACATTGCTCTGGGTTAAAAAGTTCATCCGAATTTCCGCCATTCTCCACCATTGTTGTTTCGGCATTTGCGAAATACTCTTCACGGGATAAATTTCCAATTTCACAAGGGAATGTCCTTTTTCGCCCGGCGAACTCAATGTATAAACATTCTCTGGGGTGTTGCGACAAATATTTTGTGAGATTGTACAGTTCGAGTCTTGTAACATTGTAAAGCCAAATAAATCTTCGTCTACCTCGTTTAATTGCAAAGTGTCGCATTCGGGCGCAGCGACAGTAGTCTCCACTCCAACTGCAGTCGTGGATAATATGGGCATGATCGGTATGGAAGAAGTATAAGAACGCTCCTCCAAAAAATTTACATTCCATATTTTTTGTAAAATAGTTTTCAGCTGTCGTTCGAGTAACGTCTGGCAATATGTCGTGAATAAGTCTCTTGCCTTTAGGAGTGATTTGAAATTCTCGAAGGAAATCATTAACTCGTTGTCTTTCACGCCCTCTTCTTTCTTCATTTCTTTCATTATTTTCTGCAATGGAATTAAATAGATCCTCAAATGCTTCTTCCCAGCTAGAAATTGTTCCTTCTGACACATGATCAAACTCATTTCTAACCATTGTGTAAAAGTTTGAACTGGAACTTGCTCGTGATGAACTGGCCAAATTAACTCGATCAAGTTCAATAGACAATCCTGTTGACAATCGAGAGTGTTGTCCGTCATTGTTTCCATGCTAAAACCATTTCCATTAATTACTAATTTATTCAACGTTCGCTAAGCATTTTATGTTTGTATACGTTGGCGAGCGATACATGTTATATTTACACGTATCATAGGTACAATCCATACAATGAAAGTGCCCCATAAAGTGGACGTGGCATTTATACAATTGATGCTGGCCTGTAGAATTCAGCCAATTGGACAGGCGACCAACATCTTTCCATTTATAAAAACATTCCGGACATAACACGATGGACCAGTCCAGAGTTTGACTACATAGCCAACAAAACTTATTGCAGCTATGATACTCACTGCCGCACCGATACTGTATAGTATGCATTTCATTTTCCACGTCGGGTCTCTCGGGACGGCCATTATAGGTAACTCGAATGAGTCGCCCATCTCTTTCTGATAGCGAATATATGCGATCCACAAAGGATTTATATTTTTCGCCTGTTGTTGGATCTCCCCCCTTCGGCTAATCCCTTCTACTCTTACTACTAAGTATTTTATATCCACACGCTATACTTGACTTTATACATCTCTATATATACAGGGTAATTCAACATTAATTATAAATTAAATTTTTAAAATCATTCAAAACACCATGTCACATCTTTATGTTCTTTTAAAGGGGCTAGATGTATTCTAATTTTATTCAGAAATGTTTCCTACGATCTTTAATCTAACAGGACTCGCTTGGCTAGTTCTCGATACGTCCCTGGGTCCCTCCTAGTGTCATGTTTTTAGACGGAAGCCATTCAAAAGGCTACAATCCTACTAACAAGTGGCTGGGTTGATTTAGGAAACAACAGTTTAAAAGCTAAGTAGAAATGAAACGAAGTGAATCAAATAAAACTTAATTACTGTTTATTATAAAAAAGTACAAACTTTAAATAATGGAAAATGCAAATTAAATCAATGACTTTTTAAAAAATAACAAAAGATACAAAAGAGGAATTTACATACACTATAATACGCAATAACATTTTCTTGGTACTTCATTCATTTTAACATATTGGATTCACTCAAATGGATCGTCTTCAAAGGAGTAAAACAACTCTTATTTCGTTACTCTTAGATGAACGGTCGGTAATCCTTTTTCCTAACGTCTAACTCTTACTTAAGAAAAACATCCCGAGCTTCGCGCGTATTAGGACGTCTGTTTCCTTCGACAGTCCCGTCCGAACTCTCCTCTTTTTAGTTCGTGTCAATTTTTAATTTAATTCTTTTCCCCCTTTCAATAATTTGTTTTATATTTTTCTACTTTTTTGTGTTGTCGTCATAAACTAGGGGTGACCGAAAATTGACGAATTTCTTGTAGCTGAAAGTTTGAACGGCGTTTTCTCTTACAATTTGATCTAAATCAGCTGGCCAAGTATACGATTCATGTCATTGTAACTCTGTTTCCATCAGTAATGCTATTTTCAGCGATAATTCCAAGAGATTCACGCTCAAGATATTCATCACATCTGGGAACTTTAACCATCATCTGTTTGTAAACTACATTTCTCGTCAAACTAAAACATTCTAAGTTATTATAAACTATATCAGCTACTTGAGGCATAAAAACAGCCTCAAGGTCGTCAAACGTAGGAACAAGTCGCGTTATTGCTTCAGGACGCAGTCTTTGTATTTCTCCTTTTTCAAAACAATAGTCAAATATCTTTTTTGCGATATGATAAGACTCAATTGATTGACTCATATGGTATTGCCAAACGAATTGAGCTATTAAAAGAATCCTTCATACCCCCGCCCGTAAAAAGTGGAATCATTTCGGCTCTCCGCATATCGTTCAATCTAAAACCGCATTCTCCATAATGATATATAAATCTATTAAGGTTCATCAAGAAAGCCAGATACTTGTTCTTAAGATATAGAAAAATTCGTTGCATCGTTGCTGCTTCACGCTTAGATCCTGCATTTCTTAAATTCTGCGTAATTAGGTCAAAAATTGGGGGAGGAGCAACATCATTTGCTTCGACTGTCTGATCGGTATTCAATAATACATCAATTACGGTAATCTATTTAGCCCTATATATAACGGATCTTGAATCTCAACGCTAGCTGCAACGTGATGCTTAATCCATCCTCTTCCATCATTTTCCTGCGTTAAAAGGTGGGCCCATAGCTGGGGGTTCCGCATTCGCGATTCTACTTGTAGGGGCGCACCTGCATGTGTAGCGTACCCTAAATCTCCAAGCATGTCATTTATTCTAATGTCTGCTGCTCTTGCTGAATCATGTGAAATATTTTGAAACCCGGAACTACTAGAAAACAACATTTTCATGCAAAAGGATGTAAAACTGCCTAAAAATACATTTATATCGGTAAAATCAACATCAACCACTTGTCCGGGAAAAATTAAAGCTAATAAAATTCTTCTAAAATCTTCATAATTCTTATCAGTTTCTAGTGAGATAATAACTTGAGTCATAGGATGTGCTCTATTTACATTTGTCTGCATCGTCTGAGTGAGTTGAGTAACGTCTAAAGTAGAAAGTACACAATCTGGAGCACAAAAGCTGGCTGCATATCCTATTGAAAGCTGAATAAAGTTTGGAATTTCATCGGTTAATGCAATTAATCCTCCAGCAGAGTGGTGACTCCTTCGAGTATCGTTTTCTCCATATATGACATATTTTCCAACATGTGACACTATTAGTTTATGTATTGAAAATGACTCCATCCATTGTCTTAAGGCAACATCATCTCTAAGAATAAAATATTGTGTACGGGTGTGAAATTCACGCAGGCAAGTCGGAATAAATATGTTACGTTCTAAATATTCTCCTCGATTGACATAATTGAAGGGTTCCCAATGCGTCAAAAGAAAGTCTCTTACTTCATCTTTAGTTATTTTATATATTGATTCATCAATTCCAACATAGGTAGGATCTATTACTTGACGAACTCCCTGATCAAACTTTTTTGACACGCGAAAAATTCTGAAATAGTATATTAAGTATTGAGAACAGTAAGTCTAGTTTACCGATCGACGACAATGTTTGGCGACTTCGCTTCGCTCAGTCGCCAAAATTCCCCATCAGCAGATTAACTCCAATAAAACTACAAGTTTCCTTACTATCTATAGGTTTGTATGTTTTATTGTTTTTCTGAAAATTTTGTTGTGCGTAAAGGTTTGTCTGGAATACTATGTGTTCAATAATATCATCTGTCAGTAATAATTTGAAGAGGTTATAGGGTGTTATTTCATGCAAATTTTTTTACTTTTTGAGATAATCCAGATGATTCTTGAAATTCCAGAGGTGATGGCATTTGATTTTTTTCTTTACTCCATTTAATTTTATATGTTTTCCTTAGAACACTTAGCGGAACGAGATCATCTGATTCCCATTGATCTGAATCTTCACTGGAAGCTTCTGAAAGAATTATCCCATCAGATTCTGGTTCAGCATTAGCACTCGCATATTCGAGGTCATCTTCAGGGCTGCTATTATTATCTGAACCATCCGAGGGAATGTTGACGTATTCAATGCCTGTCTCCTCAATAGTATCAAGTACCTCGTAGAGTTCATCTGTGGTAAATACCAACAAAGGCTGAAAGGCAATGGTTCCAAAGTTCTTCTGTTGGACATATCTAAAAAAAATAACGATATACTGTTTTAATTGGGTTTAGGAATAAAGCAAAAGTAGTATAAGAGCAAAAATTTGATGTTAAAAAAAGAAATACGCACTTACCTAGTTTAAGTTTCTTGCAATTTAGTAAAAAATGTAGATGTTGGCTCTTTCACCGACCCACTGTAAATTCTAAAAAAAAAAAACACCTATCAGGTATGGTGGGATAAAAATTAAGTTTTTTCTTCCTTATAAGTACGTAAGTATAACTATTTTCATAATTTCATACTATTTGAATAATAATGAAAAGAGAAAAACTTATCTCTTTTGAAGAAAGCACGTGGCATAATAACCAGTAAACAAATGTTTATTCATATAGGAGGTGCAAGAACATTGAGCGTCATCTGCTGACTAAATTTTAAGATAACACCTAAACGCTTGCCTTTGCAATGTGGGACATAAATTGAGCAGGCGTACATGACGAAAAATAGATTAGAATGAGTGGGTTCAATTTGACTCCACCGTACGTGCAATTCCAAAAAGTCAGTGGTTCAAATTTTATCCCAGCGTACTTCAAAGAGTTAATTCTTGTTCTATATATTTAGGCGTAATAAACGCGTAACTATTTCATTTATTTTTGCAAACCTCTTTATTTGTAATTAGTGTTAATTCCATTTCATAACACTGCCTTGTCGTTATTTTATAATCTCTCGCTATACATACAACCATATCTTCTTCGATACTTGCGGTGAGTACTGTGGTACTTCCACCCTTAATTTGTCGCGTCATTGCGCGTGTCACTCTCCTGGAAGGTGTATCATCATCACTTCCTACAATTTTATTTTGGGGGTTTACTCTCTTTTGTTCCTTTTTCTTCAACTTTAGTTTCAGTTTTTGTTTACCCGACTCGTTAATTGTTGCTTTTAATTTCGTCTCTTCTTCTTCATTTTCAATTTCATCCGGTGTCCACATATCATAGTATGGTAATATTCTACTTATATGTACTATGCCCATTGTCGCCTTTTTTCCTTGCCCTTTACGTATTTTATAATTTAGCTCCCCGATTTTCTTTTCTACATCATAGGGCCCAAAGTATCGTAATAGCAACTTTTCGCTTTTGCCTGTCTTTCTTGTCGGAACAAATATATTTATTATTATTATTTTATTAATAATACATCTAAGTTTGAATTATTTATTAAAAGATTTTGAACTAAAGAAATGCATTCGTTATTAGGAATTTTTTTTTTTTATTTCATTAACCGCATCAACCATTTTGGTTATTAGCGGCATTTCTATATACATTACGGATTTCTATAACAATTATTTAATTTACATAACATATAGTAACATTACAATGAAATTGTCAGATGTATTATCTACTTAAATTTTCTGAATCAGGTCGGTTTCTGTAAGGAACTTAATTAATTTGTGTATAGTTGTAGGTTCATCATTAAGTGTTTTTTCTAACTCTAAAGGTATATCGATAAAATACGATATACCTTTAGAGAGATTTGAGTCCATGGATTCACTGATTTTTTTATTTTGGATAACTTTGAGGTTGACAGGTTCTACTCACTTTGCCACTGCTCTTTTATTTTATATTTTATATAATTTTTAAAATCACTTAGTGGGGTTTTAATATTATTACGCACTGTGTTTTGTGTAGTCGCTGCTTTGGCTAACCGATCAGCTTCTTCGTTCCCTTGGATTCCAACGTGTGAGGGTACCCAGATTATCGCTGTTTCGATGTTGTTTTTGGAAATGTTGTTTATTTTTTCTTTTATGCGAATAATTATTTGGTTCGTAGAATATATTGTTGTTAGGCTCTGTATTGCGCTAAGACTGTCAGATATAATTAGAAATTTTTTGTTTGGGAAATTTTCTATGTACCGAAGTGCTTCCAAAATTGCGTAAGTATAGTTCTCCAGTGAACACAGAGCACATACCTGGAATTTTATATGAGCAGCTTCGATCTTGAGAATAGAATGCGACTCCTACGCCGTCTGCCGATTTAGATGCATTCCGTGTAGACCTGAGTATATTCTCCGTATCTCTTCAAAATATCGTTGAAAGCGTTGTTAATTATTTTTGGATTGGTATGATTTTTGTCGTATATTTGTAGGTCGGTGTTGGTTGTAATGTTAGGGATTATCCATGGTGGTGTAGATGGTAAGGTTGTGGGTAATAATTGTGGAAATTCAATGCTTAATGAGGTTTTGTATTTGTTGACTCTATGGTAATATGGAGGATCGAGGTGGAGTTTTGTTTCAAATGTTGTTTTGAATCTATTTGAAAAAACGTTAGAATATGTAGGATTTTCTCTTTTAGTGTACATAGCTGCTGCGTATGATAGGCTAAGGTACTGACGTCTTCTGGCTAGGTTGGCTTCTCCGGATTCACAATGTAAGCTCTCCGTCGGACTTGTTCTATATGCCCCTAATATAATTCTTAAAGCCTTATTATGTAGTACGTCGAGTTTCTTTAAGCATGAGTTTTTTGCTGATGCGTAGACCATACAAGCATAGTCCATTTTTGATCTGATAAGGCTTTGGTAGATTCTCAATGGTGATATGCGATCAGCTCCCCATTGCTTGTGACTTAGGGATTTTATTAAGTTGATTGCTGACTGACATGATTTAATAAGTTCAGATACGTGACATTTCCAGTTTAAATTTTGGTCGAATATCATACCCAGAAACCTTGTTGTGGTTACATATTTTACCCTTTCTTCTTGAAAAATTAAACTTGGGTAGGTACGGCAATGTTTTTTTGTAAATAAAATACATTTTGTTTTTTCCAGTGAAAAACGAAAGCCTGTTAGTCGTGACCATTCCTCTATTTTTCCGAGAACTCTCTGAAGTTTTTCCTGGATTGAAGTTAATTTTTTTCCGCTCATGTAAACAACCAAGTCATCTGCATATAGTCTACATTTTACAGGGCTATCACAAGTCTCTACTAGATTATTTATTGCAATTAAAAACAGCGTTGTGCTCAAAACAGATCCTTGTGGAGTTCCGTTTTCAAGTTTTTTACTTCCTGATGTAATTCCGTTTATTCTAACGTTGAATTTACTATTGCTGAGGAAGTTATGTATGAAATGCAACATGTTGACATTAATGTTGTTTTGTCTTAGCGTGTGGATAATTTGATAGCGCCATGCGGTGTCATATGCTTTGTTTAAATCGAAAAATATCGCGATGCATTTCTGTTTATTGCCGAATGCCTGGTGAATATCTGATTCGAGGTCTATCAAGTTGTCTATTGTTGTTCGGTGTTTTCGGAAACAGCTTTGTAGCGGAGAAAGTGTATTTTCAGTTTCGAGTTTCCATCTTAACCTGCAGTTAAGTTATGTTCTATCCAAATCATATTGAAAATTTGTAGGAGGTACTCTTTTCCGTTGTCAGGAAGATGTTTTAAGAATGCTGCATGTATATCGTCTGGTCCTGGACTGGCTTCTTTTGTATCTTGAATGGCTGTATTTAATTCTCTTAGTGATATTCGGTGGTTTATGTAATCGTTGTCGTCGGGTGAGAAATCAATTGCAGTGTTTTCAGTTGTGTTTTTGTGTTCCAGAAATGTTATATTGTAGTTTCGATTGCTAGAATAGGCTTCATAAGTTTGAGCTAGAATTTCGCTGATTTCGTTTCCGTTTGATACTAGTCTACCATTGTGTTCCAGTGTTGTGATTTTACTGTAGCTATTGGAACCAGATATTTTTTTTTATTTTCTTCCATACTGATTTTATGGGGGTGTCGCTATTAATGGTACTTATGTACTTCTGCCATGATTCATTTTTACTTTGTTTAATGATATATCTTTCCTTTGCTCTTGCACTTTTAAATTCCATAAGATTTATGTGTGTGGGTTGTCGTTTATAACGGTTGAATAGTTGTTTACATTTTTTAACTGCTTCACTACATTTCGAATTCCACCAGGGTACTGGATTTCTGTTAGGAATGTTCTTCGTTTTTCCAATATGTTTATGAGCAACGTGTATAATAATTTCTTCGAAATGATATAACATTGTCTCTAAATCCTGGTTTTGTGTTTTATCATGTGTATTAATAAGAGAATTAGATACTGTTTTGCTGAATTCAATCCAGTTAGCCGACTCTAATTTCCATTTGGAATGCGCAGTTGTCATATTGTGGTTATTTATTTTATCATTTTTTATCAAAATTGGATAATGATCGCTACCATACAAATAAGGTAAAACTTCCCAAGAAAGGGTTGTGGCTGTTGACATGTCACACACTGGTTATTAGAAATACTTGGGAATAAATTGCATACGTCAAATGATATTAATCTTGAAGTTGATGGAAAGTTACAATTGTTGAGAGTAGAAGTGAGGTCGAAAGAGTTTTTAATTGAATGGGGTGATGAAAATTGGGTATGTTGTTTTCTGGTCGCGTTTAGCCATTGTGAAAGTTTAGAGGTGGGAGAACCTGCATAACACACTATAGGTCTAGCAGGTGTGTTAGGTTTATGGACTTTTAACTGTGATCTAAGAAGGGGGGTAGTTATGGACATGATAGTTAATTTGTATTTGTTGGTGCCTAAATATGTCAGAGTATCTGAAAAATTGTGTAATGCTCGTTTTAATTTATTGTGATAAGTGGCAGTTGGGTCGTTAGGATTGTTGACAAAGGAAAGTACTTTGTCGTTATAAAATTGTCGATGGCAAATGACGCTAAAGTTACCTTTATCAGCTTTACTAAGTATTAAGTCGTTATCCTTTAACTTTTTCTTTAAAGTAATCATCGTCTGGAAATATTTGATTATGAGGGTATTTATCATAATGTGTAAAAGTGTTAATTAAAGAATGGGCTATATTAGATCGTAATAAGTTTTTATTGGGGTTATGTGACATTTCCAAAACGGTTTCACATTCCGCAGCGGTAATGTTTAGGGATGACTTAGAAATAGGAATGAAGTTGAATTTAATACCCTTATTCAAATATGAGAGCTCATCAAAGTAGAACATTATTGGTCATCGAAAGCGGTAGAACATCATGGGTCATCGAAACCCATATAAAATAGCATGTGAATAAGAAAATTTAATCATTGTCTTACTGAAGCAGTAAAAGAACAGTTTAGTGTTGTAAACAGGTAAGTTAATTTTTTTTTGGTGTTTTAATTTTATCCTTCCTACCTAATATTTATTTTTTAGTATATAAATTCAAAAAATTAAATAATGGATCTGCATAAAATAAATTCCAGAGCATCGATTGCATTAACACCATTAATAAAATTGAGGGATTTACAAAAAGACTTCCCCTACCAAACCAAATCAAAAGTACATGATTCTGTGACATTAGGTACGGGCAGAGCGTTGTCGTAGCACTTGAAGACAGTACAATTTTTTTTATCAAAACATTTAACATCATTGTTAAAGTAATCCATTGCAAAGAGGAGTTTCACGTCATACATGTTTCGAGAATCATCTCATCATCAGTGACAAAACTTACACAGAAGCCCTCATAACACTCACAGATCAAACATCTATATATCTAAAAGATATTCAACAATAAACTTCAATGCAAAATTATACATGAAAAAGCAGCTTACCAGTTAGTGAAAATTATTTTTTTTTACATAAAAAACATCACTTAAAAAAACCAAAATAGAATAATCAAAACTCAGACAATGAAATTTGAGTTGATCTAAAGCAGAATTTCTTTTTATATATTATAATTATTAAATGTTATAAAATGTTATAAAAATTGGAAGAGCAAAATCAAACTGTATTGCACTTCTACATCGTGGAAATCAGTATTACATTCACAAATCAGTATTACATTCACCATTGAAACTGAAATGAATAATTCTTTACCTTATTTTGACCTACTTATTTATAGAGTAAACTCTACGTTAAATTTCTCTATTTACCATAAACCCACGTCTTCGGACGTTGTTATCGATTACCATTCTAACCACCCTTCCTCCCATAAATTTTCCGGTTTTGAGTCAAACTTACATCACTTATTTCATATCCCTATGACCCATGAGAACTTTAAGATTGAACTTGCACATATTTACCATGTCGCTAAAGTGAACCATTATCCCATTGCTACAATTAACAAAATATATTACAAACACACTATCAAAAGTGTTTTCAGTCGTCTTACTGTGTCCAATTTCTCTAATAACTTCAAATTTTACCCAATTACATTCATAGCCCCTTTTATGTATTCCATTAAAAACCTTTTCGCGTCATATAATATCCAAATTTGTTTCAAGACAAGCCACACAATTGGTAATTTCCTCGACAACAGCAAATTGAAAAAGAATATATACCGGAAGGTAAGTGTACAATCATATAAAATAGGGTTCTCACCGTACACTTTGATGAAATTATTTGTTGACATGCCGCAACGACTTAACTTACCATTATTTGTAGGAAAAACTCAAAATACAATACCAAAACAAAGAGGATACAGAAAGTAAATAACATGGCTCATTTTCCACAGTAGTTTTACACCATATCTGCAAACATAGGGGTTATAAAAGGAGAGGTTTTAGTTCATGTGTTACGAGTTACGAATAAAACTATGAATCTTTCACCTACATGGTAGGTAAAATATTTACAACATATTATCACAATTAAATCTTACCATATACACCTTTTCAGCATACGAAGGCACTTTTAAAACTACCAAATATACGTCTGAATCCCTAACCACCACTGAAAAGAATCTATACTCAATAAAAACTTTCCAAGAACCATAACAAGGATTTAATACCTATCGACTTTAAACAATTCTTACTCAATGGACATTAGATTTATTCCAATAACAATATCTAAGTGTTTTATTTCTTACTTTAGAGCAAACTGGAATCCATTTTTCAAGTTATACCTACTGTACCGAGGAAAAGTAATCTAATTAGAATTTCTATTATGAGAGCAACATCAGTAGGTAGCTACATTATTATTATTACCTATTATTATTATTTAGATTTGCTTGAAACTAAACTAAAGGTTACTTCAGGTGAACCTATTGGTTTTTATATATTACTAGGTGCCGATACCTACTTATGTCTGTTTTTGTGCAAAAAGTAATTACAGATATCCTAGATGTATCAGAAACATTCAATGAAACAAAGTAGGGACGTAATTTTGTATAAGCTTAACTAAGTATAGCCACTATGTATTCATATCAATAGTAAGTAGTTATCTACACTAAAATAAAGTTGCTATACTTATTGCTTCGATACAAAACTACCTTACGTATTCATAGTAAGTATCTCCTATAATTTTATTTAAATACACGTACGTAAATACAATAAATTAATAGATTGATAGAAATTAATCTTAAACATGAAAATAATGGCTCGACTATTAATGTAAACATAAACTATTTTGACAAAAGGAACTGGGAACTGTCAAGCAAACTATTAGAAAAATAAGTGACACCAACGTTAGAAAAAAATATTATCAAATTATGACAAACCAACGAACCATAATAGAGAGATATGATAGTCCAAAAAAATACCGTCCGCCGCTATTAACGTTAACGTTAATTTAACACCAACGATTTTCAAATAGAGAGATATGGTAGTTCTAAAAAATAACGTCACCTATGATGATAATCATATTATAGGCAGCCATTTTTAGGCAGATTTAAAATACCTATCTAATATATTTATAGTCGGTATTTAATATAAAATTTTATAAGGTTATTGAATTTGACAAGTGGATTTATTATTAAAATTAAGTATTTATCAGATTATAACAACATTAATTAATAAGCAGCAGTTACAGGGTGATGCAAAAAAAAAACATTAATTAGCCGAACAAATTTTCCAGATTGCAATCAAATAAATTTTAAACGTTTAGAAATTTTTAGCATACACTTTAAATTTGTATACGGGGAAAAATGTATTTGTTTATTTTTTTAAGGACAGAAAAGTAATCTTTTCAGTATTTTTTTAGATTTCAATTCAAGATTTTTTAGAGGTGAAACTATAAGCTCGTAGAGGTTATATACGAGGTAACTCAAAAATGTTTGTATTTCTTTCTCAAGAATTTTAGACACGGCAGGACCTAATAAATAGAAATTTTTTATTTTTTTTTAGTTTGTTATAATGGTCTCATACATTTTTAGCATAAGCACTTTAAATTTATATACGCGGTGAGTCAAAAATTAATTTATTTATTTAGTTAAGGGCAAAAAAGTAATATTTTCAGTAATTTTTTGAATTAAATTCAAGATTTCTTAAAAAAAGTTAAAGTTAAACTATAAGCTCCTAGAGGTGATCTACGGGGTAACTCAAAAATGTTTCTATTTATTTTCAATATTTTTAGTTTAGTAAGTACGAGTACGAGGTTTAATAAAAAGGAAGCACAAAAGAAAATTAAAGGAAAGTGTAGTTCCCTCACCTTGATGTTGTGTGGCTTAATTGTAATCCAGTGATACTTTTCACATGGCCAAACAGAAATCGGTTACAAAGTTGAATCTGCATAAGAATTGAAAAAAAAAAGGTATAATTAAATTTTGATCGATGAAGGAAAAAAACTGTAGAAGCTAAAATAGTCAAGGACACTCATCCAACAAGAATTGAAGTAGTTAATACAAATCCAGACAAAGCTGATTGTTTGATCGCACAATGCACATAATATATAACTTCCAAACCTTCCAGAAATCAAACAATAATTTTGGATAACAATTCTCATAAATCCCACACAAAAATGGTTTCTAATCAAATTTGAGAAAATATCCACTTTAACCACTAGTTTTTTTAATAAATAATGATGGGTGCATTTTCTTTTTTCGACTAAACCAATTGTGTTGTAAGTAGCAAAAACTTTTCAACACAAGCATTGCTTGGTCTTTCTTTATTTTATTTTTCACAATCCACGTTACGTTGGACCATAATGGAAAATAGGCTAAATACCACTGGTTTTTTTTTGAGAGCTGCTTACATTTGAAAACAGGAAATATGGACCAGACTGTTTAGTGAACTGCTCGATTGTTTAAATTCACTTAGATAGTATCGAAAATGGAATGTTCATTATTTTTATTATGAAAATGATTTAAATTTTCTAGTGCACTTTTGACATCAATGACGCACTTGTAAGCAATATGTAAACTTTTTTACCCATTGCAAAGCAGATTCTATATCACTTAGCTTCAGTCCGATAACTAAAATTTCCTTTATAACGCTTTTAACTGTATTTGAAGAGTCAATATAGATCATATCGAGTAATTTTGCTACACATTTTGTAAAATGTGCATAGCATATTTCTTAAATATTATTTTTTAAAAGGACATTCGACAATTGTTGGCAACGGTGTAAAGTTCAACCCCGTACGTGTTAAGGTCTCTACCCACTACACCGGGCCATAGTATGACCGTAACCGTTTCGGCACATGCAAAAAAGTATTCTTTATTTAGGTAATAATGAGACAACGTCCACTAGACCCTTCCGTCACCTACCGACACCGTAGCGTTCTATGAGCGGACCGACAACAAATTCTCGACGAGAATATTTTGCATGTTGCAACACGTTCCGTGCCTGACACGCGCCGTCACCAAACCGGTGTACATTCGCGTTGTAGTCGCACATACTCACCGTTTGAAACGAGTTGACGTATTGTTTTAGTTCTTTAATTTCTGAACGCGACAGCGAAATTTTTCTTCGTTATCCACTAGGTGCCTATGTAACGTCCAAAATTCTCCCTCAGTTTTTCGTTTTCTTAAAGAACCATGAATCCAGTAACGTCTGACAGCATTATTTCCGCTTCCCTCTTCCTCCTTGTCTAAAATTATGGCAATCATTGCTAATTCCCTTACAGACAATTTGCTAATAGCCATCGTGTATATATAAAATAAATATAAGTATTGTTTGCCAAAACCTGCTTCAAACAAAAGTTCTAAGTAGAAGTTAGTCTTCCCGATGCTAAAGGCAAAAAGTAATGACAAAAATAGTTGTTGCTACAACCGCATAACATAAACTTATGGACCGGGTAGGATCCGGTCATCAAACGCGTTAGAACGGGCACAGAACGGTGTTGATCATTCTAGTGGGCGTCAACAGATTTCTCAGTGCTTCTTTCTGCCTGATACGTTTATACCACGGTCATAGTACGGCAGAGACCTTTATGTTACAGATGAGCTTTTTAATATAAGTTGTTATTTTATTTATAACTAGTTTCATTTCGATTAACCCGTGTGAAAAGTTAAGTAAATACATAAATATGTTCCCTCACGTCGGATACAACGACTTCAAATAAAAAAAACACGTAAATTAATCAAAACATCACGTCAAAATACGTATTTACCCAGGAGTCGAACCCATGTCCCGTGTGCACGAGTTAAACAATTTTTTTTCAATTTCAAAAAGTCTTTATTTTTCGGAATGTCTACATTACATTTACTTAAACCTAAATATATGTACAATATTTACAACTCAAAAGATAAGCAGAGACATTTGATTACAATTGAATTGCATCAAGTCTATGCAGTAGGAACCCGGTGTTTAGTTAATATTATTTAAATTAAGTTGACATATTTTATTTATTATAATTCTTGACATCCTGTAAATATTTTTGCATTGTTAAAACAAATTTAAGTCAAGTGACAATTAATAATTTTCTGAATGTCAATGATGTAAGAATGTATGTTAATAAAAAAAAGTACAGTCCACACATATTCAATACAAAACACCCGGCGCAGCCATATTAGTCTGCAAGCCCTGCTCCAAGTTATACTCTTAACAAGGCAGTGAGTCGATCGTCAGCTTTAGAGCGCATTACTGATAGTAGGTATTTACTCAGATTGACCGTCATACCTTTTGTATGGTTTGCAAATAAACGACAATAAACTCATATTAAAGAGACTGTTTGAATAGGTGGTTTTTTATTTATTTCATTTATCCAACATTTAATTTTGAATTTCCATAATGCCTAGACATAAATTAACAACCGCAGAGGCTAATAGAGCTGGTATGTTACAGGCTGATTCAAATCAGTTTGAAAATGCTAGAATATTTCAAATTTGGTATAGTGTAATTAGTAGAATAAAATTTAGATGTGATCGAAGTGGCGATATTTCAGAACATCAACGGATCTAGACAAGCAAATTTGTAATTAATTTTCTTTTTCAATGTTGGGACCTTGTAATATGAAGATTACCTGGTCTTAAAGAAAAACATGTTTCTAAAGATCATTAGGTTATTATTTTTATGGACAAAAATTCATATTTCATTTACGAGAAAAGATGGACGTTAAATCTTGAAAAGACCTCAATAAACGGCTATAAGGTTTCCAAAAAATGGTGTTCGGAAATTTTCCAAATTTGCCACATCTTCTTAAATGCCGTTATAACAAACGTTAAGAATTTATCATAATGGGATTTAAGACGATCTTAAAGGTTCAAAAATTTCCTATAGAAGGCTCAAAAGCACGTCAAAGTTCGTTACAGAATCATCAGCATTTGAATCTGGACTACATTCCCGCGTTTCCTTAACTTATTGGGAACAGTTTATGTTTAAACGGTCAGAGAAAGAATGTATTGCTAGCGTTGTCTTATAGCTTTGACTCCGACGTTTCAAAATCAGTATCTTCAAGAATACCGTGATTTAGTTGATGCCCGATGAAACATACAAAGGAAACTTTACAAAACGAATGCCCAACAAACCTCTTGCTTAGTAGGACTGCAAAATGTGTACCAACAGCTTTATATATTAAATACTAAGTAAATTTTAATTCTAATGTGCACATAAGGGACAGGCATTAGAAAATTTCAATCGCATTTTAAAGCAAGTAAAATTAATGTTTCTAAGACATACATAGCATTGATAATGCAATAAAGATGTGTCCATTGTTTTTTTTTTGTCCACAGCAAAGATATCTAAAGATGACCGAAGTAATAAATCTTTATACATCCTTCGTTTTTCTGTTGGATTAACATGCGTCAAAAATGATTCGTCTTTCAAAATCCATTCAATACAATGTAATATATGTATATACCGCAATTAAAGGTGTCAAGATTCTGTTGACAGATAAACCTTATATTTTTTTGAACTTCAAAACTTTTAAAATTGACAGACTTCCTAGTAAGTTTATTATACTTGTCTACGGAATGACAAAACATTCTAAAATGGTCTTTCGCTTCTTGGTAATTATATCCGAAAGGATTGATGTAATAGATTTTTGTTTTCGATAGACTTACATAAATAAGTCTGAAATGATTTTCGTCACTGATGTTGAAAACGTTCTCCATATCTGAAATTTTTGTGAACGTTCTGCGTATAATTTAAAAAAGCCATTTATTATTAAGTGAACGACAAAATTTGACAAGCACTCCTGTCCATCTAACGTACTAAAGTTGTCACTATCCAGATTCTTTATATTAACTGTATTAAAATAATTTTCGTGAATTGTTATAGTGTAATTAAAGTTCTTTAGTTTTTTATAATTTATATCACAGACTAAACCATAGCCTAAATGTTTTGCGAAATGTTTACTTTGTTTTGGGTCGTGCACTAGAACTGGCAGCGGAATATGCATCTTTTTTAAGTAATGAATGTAGAATTTCTGAAAAGTCAGTCAATAAAAACTTTATTATTATTGTAAGTGTGTTGGGTACAGATAATACAATTGTAATGCAATATAGGCTCAGAAAATGATGTAGAAAAATCTCTTTCCTCACAGGAATAGTTAACCTACCGTTGACACATAGCGCACTAGTACTAATTTTCATATTAGTTCATTAGTTATACGATATACTCCACACAAAAGTCAATTATTTTTCATAGAAAATGACTTTCTTAATATCAATAATTGAAGCGTAAATAAAGTACTTTGGGCGCTTATTGTTTTAAACTTACTTTTTTATGGTTAAATAAATTTGCAACTAAATCCCATTTTATTTCAACATTGTCGCTTTTAAATTGCGCCCTAAAAATATCGGGGCTTTAATTTTTTATTCCAAAATTCAGCTGCTATATTTTTGTCTATATATTCATGTTAAGGTTTTTCAGTATCAATCTGCTGATTTTTTAATATTCAAAGATATATATTCTAAATATTGACAAAACATACTCCCTAGTTTTTTTTAATAAATAATGATAAGTGCATTTTCTTTTTTCCACTAAACCAATAGTGTTGTAACTAGCCAAAAAATTTTTCAACACAAGCATTGCTTGGTCTTTCTTTATTTCATTTTTCTCAATCCATGTTACGTTGGACCATAATGGAAAATAGGCTAAACACCGCTGGTTTTTTTTGAGAGCTGCTTACATTTGCAAATAGGAAATATGGACTAGAATGTTTAGTGAACTGCTCGATTGATTAAATTCACTATTGATAGTATCGAAAATAGAATGTTCATTATTTTTATTTTGAAAATGTTATAAATTTTCTAGTGCACTTTTCACATCATCAGATAATGACTCACTTGTAAGCAATATGTAGACGTTTTTTACCCATTGCAAAACAGATTCTATATCACTTAGCTTCAGTCTGATAACTAAAATTTCCTTTATAACGGTTTTAACTGTATTTGAAGAGTTAATATAAATCATATCGACTAATTTTGCTACACATTTTGTAAAATGTGCACAGCATATTTGTTAAATATTATTTTTTAAAAGGACATTCGACAATTGTTGGCAATGGTGTAAAGTTCAACCCCGCGCAACCAAAGCGTCACTTGCTCGTTGTACGTGTTATGTTACAGATGTGGTTTTTAATATAAGTTGTTATTTTATTTATAACTAGTTTTATTTCGATTAACCCGTGTGAAAAGTTAAGTAAATACATAAATATGGTCCTTCAAGTCGGATACAACGAGTTTAAGTAAAAAACGCACGTAAATAAATCAAAATACGCACGAGTTAAACGCTTATACCACTACAGCATAGGCGCTTCGTAAGAAATATTCTTTAAAAGCCGTATAAATGCGTAAAATGAAGTGGCGGTAGGTATATGGGGCCCCAAATTTGCTGTGTAGGGAGGAATTTTGTGTTGAGACACTTACAGGGCAGTTGTAGGAAGCCTCGTACTTTTTAATATTTTATCAACTAACAGGGAGTATATTATTGAAAAAGAGAGAGCTATATGCTAGCCCCAAATTCAATCTACCGGTCACCTAAGGAGTCTCTAGTGGTTGATGTTGGGCCCCTTTAGCGTACTTAATATCTATTATAGCAGCCATCGGCTGGTGTACAGAAAAGAGAGAGAAAGATAGCAGAGTGAGAACCATAAGTTAACATTTTATTGATAAATAATTTTTTGCATTTACCCATTTCTGGCGTTGATTTTTCAAACCACCATAGATGGCAATGTTATGTTTTTACATTAGATAGAAGAAATCTTTCTAATATTTCAATTTCTTTTATACATCTAAATGTATTAACAAACAAAGGCTATTCACCTTTACAATAAATTACAATGGACTATTTCTATAATTACAATAAAATTTCTATAATTTACAATAAAATTCTGCAAAATACATCATTAAAATTGTAATTCCAAAATCTTCAATCGATATATTCAAAGAAATATTGCCAAGTTGAAATAATGTGTAATGACACATACAATTTAGCCATTAATTTACCGAACCGTTGATAAACATGATATTGAGCCATTTGATAATTATATTCTTTTGAATTAATGAATAAGTTATGTTACCACAGAAATATTTTAACAACTTATTTTTGTTGTCTAATAAACGACATTTATTCATATTAGGTGGTTTTTTATTTATTGCATTTATCCAACATTTAATTTTGATTTTCCATAATGCCTAGACGTAAATTAACAACCGCAGAGGCTAATAGAGCTGGTATGTTACAGGCTGATTCAATTGCTAGAATTTTTCAAATTTGGTCTAGTGTAATTAGTAGAATCAAATTTAGATCTGACCAAAGTGGCGATATTTCAGAACATCAACGGAAGCAAATTTTCTTTTTCAATGTTGAGACCTTGTAATATGAAGATTACCTGGTCTTAAAGAAAAACATGTTTCTAAATATCATTAGGTTATTATTTTTATGGAAAAATCGATATTTCATTTACGAGAAAAGATGGATGTTAAATCTTGAAAAGACCTCAATAAACGGCTATAAGCTTTCTAAAAAGTCTTTTTAAATGCCGTTATAACAAACGTTAAGAATTTATCAGAATGGGATTTAAGACGATCTTAAAGGTTCAAAAATTTAATATAGAAGGCTAAAAAGCACGTCAAAGTTCGTTACTTCTTCACAGAATCATCAGCATTTGAATCTGGACTACATTCCCGCGTTTCCTTAACTTATTGGGAACAGTTTATGTTTAAACGGTCTGAGAAACAATGCATTGCTAGCGTTGTCTTATAGCTTTGACTCCGACGTTTCAAAGTCAGCATCTTCAGGAATGCCGTGATTCAGTTGATGCCCGATGAAACATACAAAGGAAACTTTACAAAACGAATGCCCAACAAACCTCTTGCTTAGTAATATAGTAATAATGCAATAAAGATGTGTCCATTGTTTTTTTTTGTCCACAGCAAAGATAAATATTTGATATATCTACAGATGACCGAAGTAATAAATCTTTATACATCCTTCGTTTTTCTGTTGGATCAGCAATCGTCAAAAATTATTCGTCTTTCAAAATCCATTCAATATAATGTAATATATGTACATACCGCAATTAAAGGTGTCAAGATTCTGTTGACAGATTTTTTAGAACTTCAAAACTTTTAAAATTGACAGACTTCCCGGTAAGTTTATTATACTTGTCTACGTAATGACAAAATATCCTAAAATGCTCTCTCGCTTCTTGGTAATTATATCCGAAAGGATTGATGTAATAGATTTTTGTTTTCGATAGACTTACATAAATAAGTCTGAAATGATTTTCGTAAAGTAAAGGCATTATGCTGTCTGAAAATGTCAAAATTATTTACAAAAAAGTCTTTTTCAATATCAGAAAGTTTTGGAAAAATCACTAATGTTGAAAACGTACTCCATATCTGAAATTTTTGTGAACTTTCTGCGTATGATTTAAAAAAGCCATTCATTTACTATTGAGTGAACGACAAAATTTGACAAGCGCTCCTGTCCATCTAACGTACTAAAGTTGTCACTATCCAGATCCATTATATTAACTGTATTAAAAAATTTTTCGTGGATTGTTTAGTGTAATTAAATTTTCTACATACATTGCAGCTCAAACATTAGGGCAGGTTATAGCCGAGACCTGTCAAGTAAGATATTGTAACGTTTTTGTGAGTTCGATGTGTGAAATAATAATGAATTTTAATTTAAACTAATTTATTTACACTTAAAAACTAAACACTTATATAAACTCATAACTTAAAAGAACTATTTATATTTATTTTCACTAGGTATATAATAATAATAAATTTATTCATTTACAATACTTACATCTAGTTACAATAATTTTTATAACTTAATCCTTTAAGCATGCAAAGAAATAAACAAAACATACCCTTTACGCAATATTTCATACAGGGTCAGGTCATCTCTCCATCATCCAAAAGACACTTAAGGAAACCTTGTCTGCGTCCTGTGGATATGTGCAGCAATCACCCATACCCAATATCAAGAAGAATTTTTTTTGCTTTTCCCCTTCCTTTTTTCCCTCTTTCCTTCTTTCGATCCTTGAATATACATAACATAAAATTATGCTCCCTTGCACCTAATAATATTTTATACAAAATAAAGAAAACACTAAAAACGATACATTCACAATATATCTGTATATATTTCTCAATCTAATAAATTAATGCTATCTTGTATTAACCATTGCGTTATAATTTTCTTGGAATTGTAATCTCTCATTCTCAACTTGATATCCGGCGTAATTAAATTCATTAGTTTTGGTACAATGTAGGCAAGCGATCTCTGCCCGATAGATTTGTTCATACGAGGTACTATTGCATACTGATTACGTGTTGTATTATGAATCTGATTCCCTACTTCCAATTGTATTCCTCCCTGTGCTACGTATATAAGAACTGTCTTGTAATACAAATTCCGAATATTTAATTCTACTATTTATATTTCACAACACTGTTCTTAACTATAGACTATTCACTTCATGATTAGTTGATTTTTAGAGAGGAAATGCATTTAGGCACGACCACCTGTTATCCGCAGGTGAGTGTGGCGACGAAAACCTCTCCGGTGAAAGGAGCTATCTGATCGCAGATTTTTGGAGGGAAAACTTCTATTCCTCCAGGAGCTCTCCTTTCGTTTCAGAAGGCCTGGGACTATGTCCTGAAGGTCTATCTATCATCTCTCTTTCTCGTCTGGTCTGCTACTTTATGTGTCTGCTAGTAGTTTGGAACTTCTGACGTTTCTTCCGCGAGGATTGTGTCTTTTTGTGCGCCGTTGGGTCGACGTTGTCTTCGCGCTGTAGAGCCTAGGGTCATAGTTGGCATCTTGGCCTCTTGAACCTCCTTGCTTGTTCCTCAGGGTCGTAGTCCACCGCTGCTCGCAGAAGTGGATTCTGATGTCGCTCAGCCCTTTCGAAGACAGTTGTTGCTCGCTGTGCGAGATGTTCCGTCAAGGAGTCGAGATCTAAATCCCTCCGGATTCGGTCATTCCTCACGAACCATGGTGCGTCTAGTGCTATTCTAATAGCCTTGTTCTCCTTTGCTTCCAGTTTCCTCCGGTATGACTTCGCTGTTTGTCCCCATGCTGCTGATGCGTACGACATGACCGGTCGTACAACAGCCTTGACGAGGAGCAACTTGCTTTTCAGTGGAAGTCTGCTTTTCCTGTTGATCCGCGGGAGCAGCGCGTTGATAGCCGCCTGCCCCTTTCCGGCTGCAATGCTGGTGTGCTTCTGGAATGTGAGGCCCCTGTCCAAAGTAACACCAAGGTACTTTGCCGAGTCCCGCCATTCGACGTCTTCTCCATCGATTTGAACATGTCCCCATGGTTCCTTTCGTCTTTTTCCACGGATAAGCAAAGCAGTACTCGGCTGAATATTCAACAATCCTGAGTACCTGTTGTTCCGTACTATGCGCCTCCCTGAAGCCGAACTGTTCATCTGGAACGACTCCCAGCTCTTCTGTGCTTTCCCTCAATCTCCAGAATATCAGTCGCTCTGTTACCTTCCCCAAGCAATTCAGCAAGCTGATGGGTCTGTAGTTTTGTGGAAACTGCAGATCCTTGCCTGGTTTCGGTATCATTACAACCTCAGCCTCTTTCCATCGATCTGGGAAATTCTTGAATCTGAAGATGGAGTTAACTATAGCCGTAACTATCGCTAAGCCCTTCCTCGGAAGCTGTTTGACCGCCCTGTTGGAGATCCTGTCGGGTCCTGGTGCCTTCTTGTTCTTCAGTCGCCTGATGATTGAGGCAACTTCCTTCGGAGAAGTTGGCCTGATCACAGTTGTCTCCTCATTTCTTCTGAATCTGCGTGCTGACCGTTCGATGCCGTCAATGTGATCCTCGTCTTGATCAGGATGGATGTTGTCTCTACACTCCAGTTCCAAGCAGTCAGCGAATGCCTCAGCTTTTTCCTGTTCCGTGTAGACCAAGCCACCCTCCCCATGAATCGGAGGGATCACCGGTCTTGGAGCACCGATTGCTTTCTTCACTCTCCACAGTACTGCTCCTCTAAGCTCGGTCCAGGTGTTGAGCCTCCTGCCGTTTAGGTTGGAGTTTCTGCTGTTCCAATCCGGTGATTTATAATTGAGATCGCCCATAATTACCACAGAGTCCCTACCCTCCAGAAGCGTATCAACGTCTCCTTCGAGCAGTTCATTCTGTGGTGGTTTATAGGCTGACACAATCCGCAGCGGCCGTCCTCCAATGTTGATCACAATAGTTGTAGCCTCCATGTTCTCTACGTCCGGTGAAAGTAGAGAGTAGTGCCGGATAGAGTCCTTAATCGCTATCGCTGTTCCACCTCCTTGTCTATTCCTATCCGTTCTGTAGATGGAGTAGCCCTGGAGTTTTACGCGGTTAATCGGCGACATTTTCGTCTCCTGAAGAGCCACGATGTCAACGTCGTTTCGGCTCATGATGTCTTCAAGTTCCAACTTTCTTTCTAGCAGACTGTTTATGTTCCACGTCATTGTGGTCAGCATCCTGTTGTGTCTCTGTAACAGAAAATTATTCTTACTTACTTGCGAGGTTTCCTAGTGCGCTCCGGATTTCGTCCTTTACAACACCACCCAACTGCAGCTTTACTTGCACTGCGGGGGCTGCAGGCGGAGGTAAAGGTTGCCATGCCGACTGTCTTGGGGGCGGCGCTTGTGTCACTACCTTCTTCTGTTGCACGGGTTTTAGGACCGGAAGCTTCGGGAACTTGGTGCAGCGCCTGTAGTTTGCAGGATGCTCCCCTCCGCAATTTGCGCAGGTCGCCTTTTCTTCACGAGGCCTAGTGCAGTCGCCAGCCCTGTGTTCTTCGGCACACTTGACACATGCGCACTTGAATGCGCACCTGCCCTGGGCGTGCCCGAACTTCTGGCAGCGGAAGCACTGAGTAGGCCCTCTTGGTTTTCTTTTGGCTTCGCATGCGACTACGAGGTTAATGAGCCTCTTAACCTCGTAAATCCTCTTCTCTGCTGTTGGCACCGCTACCACCACCATAGGCAGCTCTGCCTTCGTCCTCCAGTTGGTCATCCTGCCAACTTTGGACGGGTTGAAGCCTTGTGCCTTCAGGTCCCTTTCTATGTCCTCTGCAGGGATGCCTTGGGGAATCCCTCTGAAGACAACGTGAAGATTCTTGTCCTCAGGGAGTTGGTACGTGTAAAATTCTTCATTGCCAGCTTTTAGGAGCGTTACAAGACTCTTGTAAGCTGCCGCTGAGGCTGGCTCGATTCTGATACCATCCGTCATGTTTTGTGCTTTCGTGAACTCTATTTTCTTGTCCCGGAGAGTTTGGCTCAGCCGGGACCAGTTGTCCTTCCTCCTATAAATAATAGGAGGGATTCCTGGTTCTTTCTTTCCCTCTTTTTGCAGCGCGCCAGGGGGCGTAGCTGTCGACGATGTAGAAGCAGTTTGTCTGCGCTGCTCCGTCTTCTTTTTGGTCGGGGCTGCTGCGTGTGACAATTCAGACTCAGACCTGATCGTTTGTGTGCCGTTGTTGTCGGTCCTGTGTTTCCTCTTCCGTCCCAAGCTTGTTAATGGTTTCATTCAAGCTATTGATGGTCTGTCTTAGTTCAGCGATTTCCTCTTGGAACCGCTTGTTCGATTCCATCAAGTGCCTAATGAATGTGGCTTGATCATCCATCTCCTCCGTAAATGGTCCTGATGATTGCGTTTGAATTATTTTGACCAAGGACTAAAAAGTCCTGATTTAGACCTAATAAGTTCTGATTTGGTTGGCCCGAATTATTTTCTTTGAACGTAACACAAGGTTGTGTCACCCTGTATAAGCTGACTACTGCCTATGTATTACTGTGTGCATAACACACCCACTGTAATACACGTTATCACCGCACTCTCTTTGTTTACTTTACACACGTCTACACTCAACCGATGTTCGATTGAGACTCGAAGTTGTCCGTCGCTCTCACGATGGCTTTATATATGATGTTTCTTTCTCGTAAATACTCGTTTGTTCCACAACATTCTGGCGCGCGTACGTTTACTGCATATCTGTACGGCGAGTGAGGCACATTCTACTAAATCAGTACAGAGTCGCCTCCCGTTAGTTTGAGTCGCGATCATTCCAGAACATATACACCTAATACCTATTGTATAGCCAACGCGGTGTTGCCGGATGCATTTATTTATCTCTAAACATAGGGAACATTTTAATATTCGTCACAATATCATCACTATAATAAAAGAAAAATATATGAATGTAGGAAATACACTTCTATTTAAAAAAAATTGCGAAAAGAATACTAACTACATTTTTAAAATAAATCAGAAAGGCACATTTTGTCAACAATAAAATTGTTATTGAGAGATCAAACAATCTTGTAGCATTGGTGTAAAAGGCACCGAATTCTGTAGAACTGCTTCCAGTAGAAGATGCAGATCTTGAGCGATGCGGATGAACGGCAGCAGACATCTCCGTGACAAATAATGTTGTTCTTGTTAACTCATTGAACCAGCCTTTTGTAATTATTTGATTGATTAATGCCTCCGTATGCTTGTTCTGATGACATCTTTTTTAGTTTCGAAGCGATATTTATCGCAATCGCCATGTATTCACCAATCTCATATTTTTGTGATAAAGCGGTGGAACAGACATTCATGAATTTCCATAATTCTGTTGTGTTTTCGTTTAGTTTTGTTTTTTTGTGACAGGTTTCTACTTGAACATGTAGTTGGCGTCTTAAAAACCTAAAAATGTATTCGTGTTAGTGTATGTTTATACAAATCTGTTCCTCTTAGAAAAAGAGGAACTTGATGCTAAATATTATTGTTAAAGACAGAGAGACTCCGGAGATTGGATTGATGCGAATGTTAATTTTTGTATTCTTTCGTTTTTAGTTTCCAAGTAGAAAACAAGAATGGATAGAAAGTGTGCAAGGTTAAAAAAATCGTTGGCAGATGATAAATTGTGGAGGAGCACTCGTCGGAAAACATATTCATGGAACATTTGATTTGACATGGCTATGTTAAATTATATTTTAATACTATTTTTTATATCAGTTTTGGCACTCTAGCTTTTTAGCGGATGAATATAGAAAAAAAATTATTAGTAAAAAAGTACTTAGGAAAATTAGGGTTTTCGGAATGTGGCAAAATATAGGTATATTCGTGGAAAAATAATACTGATTACGTCATATTCTCCATTTTGCAAAATCGGAAAAAAATATTTTTTTGGCGTAAAATATACCTGAATGCAACACAATTTATACCACTTCAAAAGATTTTTAATATCCTATCCCATTTTCATACGCTAGGCCTGGGTCGCCGAGTTTGGGACACCCGGTACAATACCATGTATGAAAAAAGGTTAATAAAGATTATTATTATTATATTTACTAATGTCTTTGGACACCATTTTCATAAAATCTGCACAACATGGATGTAGTGTAATAAAATCTTTCGGCATTGTTTCCGTATCAACAGTGATAGTATAACTAAAAAGTAAATACTCTTTTAATGACATATTATTGCAAGCTCTACAAATTCCATGAAGATTTGCAAAGGAAAAGTCACTCACAACCGATCCAAATAACGGCCATTTAGCATATTCTTCACAAGATTTCAAATCGTAAAAAATTTGAAAAATGTTTTTGGTTTTGTGACTACTGGTGATCATTTCAATGAAAATATTCTATTCTTATTTAATGGATTTACAGCTGAGTACAAGTAAATCCTTTTATCCAGCTTGTCAGGTTTTCTAACCACATTTCCTGTAGCATCACAATAAATTGTCGACAATATTTTTTGATCCTTTTTCTGCATATCTAGCACAGTTAGCTAATTTTTGCTAAATACTTTCACACAGAAAGTTAAACAAACCTCTTGCAAATATTCCGAAAGGCTTCTTTGCATTTGCATTAGATCAAAAGTATCATCTGCATTTCGGTCTAGATGCGACAGTGTCTCAGACTGATTTGATATTTTGCAAATTGCCCAATAAAATCTTCACTCTTTTTATTTTTGAAGGAAGTTTTTCTTGAAAGTATTATTTAAATATGTCTCTTTCGACGCCCTTAACTTAAGTAGTAATGTTCTGATTGTGACTATAATTTAATGAACTACTGCAAACATGAACGGTTCTTGTTTTCTTATCTAGTGAAAGTATAAATTTTTTACAATTTTTATGTTTGCAAATAGCGTAAATTTTAATTTTTTGATTTTTTAAATATTTTGTATATTTGAATACTAAACTGCAGGTATTATTTTCACATTGTGACATATAATGCCTAAAATAATAAGGAAAATAATATTTATCTAAAACTGTCATGTAACGCGTACGATTTGACACTATTTTCAGTGTAATAATGACGTATATTACCGCACTAGTGTGAAAATAGGAATGAAGAAAAAATTAATACCAGAATTAACTTTATTTTATAATATGTTGTTACTTAATTATATGTAATAATAATTATTTATTATATATATTTACAGTGAGTGCACTCTTTACAATTATATAAATTAATTCCAGATGCTGACATGCCCAACGCTTTACTCGAATAATTACTTATATTTTGATTTTGAATATTTCTTGATGTCGAAAATTTTGTTCCAAAATTTCCATTGCTGTTCTTTTTTTATTTTCAGCAGAAATTTCTATATAGCCTTCAGCGACAGAATTACTCTTCCAGCCACCATGTCCTTTGATATTCAAAAGATATGCCCCAGAATCAGCCAAAAGTGTGGTTGAAGATCTTCGAAAGCAATGTCCAGTATATTCTCTTGGATTAGGAAATTCAAGAAATTGGGCAATTAATTTCGGCACACTACCAATACTGTTACCATCTTTTTTATTATGGACATAGAAAAATAAATTTTTCTCAATTAATTCGGCATTAATATTCATATTATGTTCGCGAAATATAGCAAGCAGATATTGTGTATTTAATTCATTTAGGTCAATCAGACCTTCCACCATAAGTTGTAATGATTTATTGGATAAGAAATGCTTACTTTCTAATTTTAGGTATAGTAAACATAAAAGCTTCATACCCAGATCTTTAAAAACAAAGCTGTCATCCGAATTACCTTTGCTTTGAAGTGTGTTTACATTACATTACATTACATAAAAAAAACTAATATTTTCTAGGTTATCTTGTTCACTAGATGAAGTTTGATTATGTACAATCGATTTGCACTGATTTGAAGAAAAATGCTTTCTAAGAATGTGGTTCCTTAACCTATTTATATTAGTGAATAATGTTAAAATTTTGCAGTTCCTAAAAAATGGACATTTTAATGAATTACCTTGTTTTATATGGTTACAAACGTGTCTTAACAATATTTTCTTAGTTCATTCATGGAAATAATTACAACCTTGAAAAGAACCGCACTAGTGCGATATATTATGGAAGATTCCTGTTTTAATTGAAATGTACAGTGATTACGAGAAATATGACTTCTAAAACTTAAGTAAGATCGAAATATTTATCCACAGTTTTTTCTGTAACAACTAAATAAATGACGGTTATCGTTTCTATGAAAATTGTGATTAAAAAAAAAATTACTTTAAGAGGAATACGGTGAGTAAATATATATATTTATGATATTAATATACGTATAGCTAAATGTTTAAAAGGAAAAAAATCAAGTTTATATTTTGAAAATCTAAAAAAATTTAATACCTTTAGTTATTTTTAACTTATCATGGGCCCCAACCGTGTACACGCTTGATTACATCATCCTGATATCTAATTTAGATACCTATATTTTTCGTATCTGTTTAATGGTATACTTATATCTTCAGATCAAAATAAAAAATTACTTATTTCAATACGTTAATATTTCTATAGGTTATTAAATAATTTCCAGAATGTTAATGACAATTTTTTTGTCAGGTTAAATAAAACGCAAAAATTCAAAAATAACTAGTTTCACTTAGCTGCACTGGAACAGTTCCGACGACTCCCAGGACAACAGGCTTCAACGGCAAAATGGTCAGATAAGTGCTATTATATATCGGACGACTATTTCCAAGTACCCGTTTAATACTGAAAATAACTCCGCTCAAAAAAACTCCAGAAAAAAACCCCTAAAATATAAAAATAAAAATCCTTAGAATTTATTTGTGCCACCCTATACATGAAATTTCAATTCATGCAAAAATTTATTAATTGTAATGAAAGTTGAATTTCTCGATCCAAAATTTATTAATTAAAATTAGTTTTACTTAACTGTTTTTAAAAAAATAATAAATTACCAAAAAAAAAACTCTATGGAAAATCAGTTTCATTTTTTTTTTAAAGTTAGCCGAATTTTAAATACGGAAATTTATAGGAAAACTTTATATACTAGCAAATACAAATACAAAAATAAATGAAACGCGGCAAGTTTCTCCATAAGCTCTCAAAAAAACGTTTACTACCAGTTTAAAATAATTTTTGTAAAATCTTATTCAGGCAAAATATGTACAAAAACACTTGACCTATCACTTAATATTGATTTTTCAGAAAAATATTACCTATCTTAAAACATGAGAATATCATAATTTAATGAATCCTAAATACGTCCCTGTAGTACCAAAAAGCAATTTAGTTTACTCACCTCGTATTATGAGGGTTTATGATTATGCCAAGTTATCAACAAAATATGTGGTGGTATTAGTTGGAAATCACTCTCGAAAATTCTAGAAAAATGAAAATCATGTTCAAGAAGCTTTCTGAGATTAAAAAAATATGCACTCAAATTTTTACTGATGAAAAAGTTCACATAAATCCCACACACGTGGATGGAAATTTTTGAAAACCAATTTAACACACTTTTCTTCTATAAAGAAAACTCAAATATCTTATTAGACTAGAAGCTTTTATAAATCCCTTTTCTTATCCAAACTCAAGGAAAAGGCAGAAAATTTACTAATTTTCTGATTAAAAAAAATCGTAACAATGTCGAACCTTTTAAATTCAGCACACAAGACAAAAGTGAGAAATTATTCTCAAAGTCGGTAATCGGTTAATTTATCTAAAACATTTTTTTCTCTAAGCCTCTCGAACAAAATACCAGAATTTAAAAAATAATTTACAATTTGGTACCATAAGCGACATCTGACCAAAAATACTTAAAATAGCGAACCAAACAAAAACCAAAATTACAGGACACTAATTTTCAGGAATCCTAACTGTTGCTACTTGAAACCAGAGTGCAAGTCCATCGTCGGCCCTGGCAGTAGTAAAAAGACACGTTGAAATAAACACACCTCAGCACAACAAAAACTATAATAATTAATCATTACGACTTGTTACGAAACATTCATAACAGAATACCCAACAACAGAAAGATCAAATTATATGAACATAACAGAAAGTAAGAAAGTAGAAAAAGCTCCACAAAGTAAGTAAAATATTTACGACTGTAAACATAACCCCTATATTATTTTCATCGGCAAAATTAAAACAAAGTTTATTTATATTTTGTATTCTTTATTTCAGATATTTAAAATAAGGAACAATTAACGAGAAAATATGAACTCAAAGGCATCAGGAAAATATTTTAGAAGGCGATATTAGTGTGCCAAAACTGCTAAAGTAGTTGCGTAATCTGAAATAAAATCATAAGTAAAAATTAAGGTGTTAAATATAAAAAAACATAATTGTATAAATAAATAAGTTCAGTTTATTCAGATTTATACTCAAAATAAAGCTGTTTGATTACATACAGTGTGAGTCCACTATAAAGTAATTCAAATTGTCACAATCGTTAGATACCACTTTGTTGCGTCCACCCTGTATAATTGGGTTATTATTGTTATTTTTATTGTTTTTCTTTGTTACTTGTCATAAGTTTAGATGCAATGCACATTAATGTTCATAATATTTCATTAGACAAATTTGCGCGTCTATGATGGCCTTTAGGATGAACTTTAGAAGAGTCGCTATTGGTCAGCAATTCGAGTGACGCGTGTTTTTCTATTGGTGACTTATTGTTAATTAAATTACATGGCTCGAAGGACCAAATTATGTAATTTAATTGCGAATAGCTAGAGAAAAATGGATTGTAGGCAGATTTTAAATTGAGTCAACAAATGAGGAGATATAATAAAAAAAAAAAAAGAACGAGGCCTTAGGACTCACCTATTTTTGTCTATCAAAGATTTCACTTCATTTCCTACACTTCCTATAGGGTGCCGTGATCTTCTGGCCGGCCAGCCTCTTTCTTCTCTTGGAAAGTCTATCCAATTTTACACATCAATCATAACACAAACTGAGTACATACACGAACACTTCTAAATTTCGGAGGAATTAAATTGAATTATGAATATTAAGTAAATTATGTTAATACGGTTTCACTGTTAATGATAAGAATAACTATATTTTGTACGTTAGGAACAATTTCTAACGGCGATGCACGAGAGAATAATTTTATTAACAATAAGTCACCAATAGAAAAACACGCGTCACTCGAATTGCTGACCAATAGCGACTCTTCTAAAGTTCATCCTAAAGGCCATCATAGACGCGCAAATTTGTCTAATGAAATATTATGAACATTAATGTGCATTGCATCTAAACTTATGACAAGTAACAAAGAAAAACAATAAAAATAACAATAATAACCCAATTATACAGGGTGGACGCAACATCCTGCCCGCCAAAATACATCGTATTTTACTCGTGGAGAGGAAGCGGACACAATTTTGACATTGGCCGCCGCAAAACCCCACTAGCCGTACGCACATCCGCAACACGTGTCTGGCCGTCTTTGCCAAAAAATAGTTTCACAATACGACCAAGTGGCCAGTGGAGTGGAGGAGAATTTTCAGTTTTAAGTAAGACTAACGTGTCAAGTTTGGCAGTTCCTGTCTCAATAGACCATTTATGTCGTTGATTTAGGGTATGAAGATATTCACGAGACCAACGCATCCAAAAATGCCGGTGGATGTTGGTAATTAACTGCCAACGAGTCAAACGATTGAGGGGAATATTGGCAACGTCCTCCTCGGGTAATGAACCTAAGCTATCTTGGGTAAAAAAATGACCAGGACCAAATGGGTCTTGACATTTTTAACTGCTGCCTCCCAGAGACCTCCAAAATTAGGGGCAGCAGGAGGGTTAAAATGCCATTTAATACATTCGGTGGAAGCTGCATTGAACATAAGATGATTGAGTTCACGGTAGGCACCTACAAAGTTAGTTCCACAGTCAGAATGGTCTGGGCGATAATACATAATGTGGTTTGGATACCTGAATGAAGGTATTTTCGGTGAATGTGGTCAATGAAACTTTGAGCCAAAGTGCAATTTCCAGGAAGTAAAATAGGATACTTGGCATCAAACGAAAGCGCAGAATGACGAAGTCGACCGCCGACACGAAGTAAACCATCAGTATCGACAAAAGGTGACAGTTTTTGAAAGTGTTTAGGTAAGGATTTTTTGCGATGCAGTAAAACAATTTCCTTAGGGAAATGTAAAGATTGAGAAAACTTTGCGAAACGTATCAAGGCCGAAGATAATTCTCGAGCATCAATAGGTCCCACGCGCCTTTGCTTTGGAAGTTTGCAGTTATGAATGAACCGCAGAATGTATGCTAATATTCTTTGACCCGATATAAGGGAAGAATATGACTCAAGAAGATTTTTGAGAAAATTAGAATCAGTGCTAATGAAAGTAATTATAGGTTTCTTCGCTTCCTCCATGACAACAGCAGAAGATGACTGACAAACATGGTTACCGGAGTTTTGGCAAAGTGCTGAAAAATCAGGTCCTGACCACCAAAGGGAACACTGTAGCAGATCACGAGGTAGCATTCCTCGAGAGCCAACATCAGCGGGATTTTGACCCGAAGGAACGTAATACCAAGACTCTAAAGGCGTCCTCTCGCGAACATACTCAACCCGATTTGAAACAAAAGTTTTCCATTTTGCGGGATCGCCATTAAGCCAACATAAAGTAATGTTGGAATCTGACCAACAGCGTATGACAGAAAATTTAATCTTATTTTCAAATGTGCAACTGAGGTATTTAACAACTTTAGCTACCAGAACGGCAGCACAAAGTTCAAGCCGTGGAAGGGAAATTTTTTTTAATGGAGCAACCTTTGTCTTAGAACATACGAAGTAAGAGACAAATGACTGGGGTTGCGGAAATACGAAATATGCCACAGCGCAATATCCCTTTTCACTCGCGTCTCCAAAACAATGAAGCTCACAAGTTTCAAATTGTTCAGGAACTAAGGATCGAGCTAACGAAACTTCCTTCAAACATGAAAATTCCCGTTGATAATTTTCCCAAAGTCGGCAAATATAATTAGCAGGACAATCATCCCAACCAAGCTTAAAAGTCCACAGTTGTTGAATAAGATGCTTAATCAGAAAGGTTATCGGAGACAAAATCCCCAAAGGATCGAAAATGCGGGCGAGATTTGACAAAAGGATGCGCTTTGTGCAAGTCTGAGGCGTGTATTGTATTGAAAAGCAAAATGAATCAACCGCTGGTGTCCATTTTAACCCAAGAATTTTAATCGAGGAGTCCTCAGTTTTATCGAAAGAATGTGAGTCAAATGCTAGATGCGACGCAGGCAAATCCGTAAGCAATTCAGATTTATTGCTGGACCATTTTCTCAGGTCAAAACCACCAAGTGAAAGAAGCGCGATAAGTTAAGTTTTAGTGGTCAAGGCATGACTTAACGTGGGACAAGAAATCACCAAGTCGTCAACATACATGCTTGATCGTAATGCCTCAGCGGCGTACGGATATTTTTCACCGTACATATCTGCCAGATGCAAAAGAGTGCGGAGTGCAAGATATGGAGAAGAGGATACTCCATAAGTTACTGTATTTAAAGAGAAATCTTGAAGAGGTTGATTAGAATCAAACCGCCAAACTATTCGTTGAAAATCACGATGCGGTGCAGCTATAAGTATTTGGCGATACATCATTTTTATATCCGCGCTTAAAACATAGGGATAGAGTCTGAAGTTGAGCAGTAGAGTTATTATATATTGTTGGAGCTTGGGTCCAACTAGAAGATGATCATTGAGGGAAGTTTCACCAGGGCGCTTTGCGGAAGCATTAAAGACAACCCTTAGTTTGGTGGACAAACTATCAGGCCTCAAATGCAATGGTGAGGAAGGTAGTATGAATGAAGAGTGGCAGCAGAGACAAGTGACATATGATGAAGCTCAAGATATTCCCGCATAAATTGCTTATAGTGATCGTAAATTGTTGGCATTTTAAGAAGGCGCCTTTCTAACGATAAAAATCGTTTGACCGCTAAGGCACGACTCCCATGAAAGTTCGGAAGCTCCGCTTTAAACGGCAGATTAACAGTAAATCTACCGGAGAATAGTTGGGTTTTTGTAACTGGAAAGCCAACTTCTTGTAAGTAGAGAATCCATTTAACAATTATATCTTCTTCGGCTTGGGTAAGTATCGTATGTGCACCACATGTTGCACCCTCTGGATATTTTTTATTTCTTTTGTCAATTAGCATTGTTTTAGGTATATTAAATTGTTTAGATATTTGACGAATACTTTGCCAGACCTTATCGCTTCTAAAGCTTGGTTAATATGTTCTACGGAGTAATTTTTTCGTCTTTGTTCCATCTTTATATCTGAAAAAAACATTTTATACATTATTTCTGGGTAAGTAATATTATTATATTAACAAATACATAATAATCATTAACTTCTTCTGATTGAATAAATATTTCATTATCATAATATCTAATGATTAGGTTGGTAAAAGGTATTGGCCGACCAACCGGTCGTTAATGGGTACATGTGAAATTTTATGAGCATCAAACCGACCACGTTTGTAACCTTGACAGCTTGATCACTGTTAAATAATTTTTTTGAAACTAATGTTTAAATCATTTTACGTAAGTTTTCAAATTTAGTCTGAAGATTGACAGATGTGTCGTTACATAGTATCTGGTGTTATCTTACCTTAAAATGTTACCAATCATTATAAGTTTTAAAAGGCAAAACGTTTTGTAACGGTAAATTTCAGTTTTTTTTCTTCTTATTCCAGTTACGATTTTGGCGGTCGGTAATAGCTCTTTACATAGTAACTAGATTATTTATTTAAAATATGTGTTACTTTTGTTAAAAAAAATAATAATTTGTACTATTTTATGGGTTTAAATGAATTTTGCATTGTCCCTATTACCGACCTTCTGTCGGTATTTGGAACATTCTAATTTTTAGAGAACCTTTCACCGACCACTTATATTTTTCAATAATTTACAGTTATCTTAATATCTAACTAATATCTTTTGAGTAATTAAGCTGTGAAAACACTACAATTATTACAAAAGCCAATAATATTAATTGTTTACTTACCAAATATGCCATTTAGCTTGTTATAATAGATGTACACAAAGTAAGGTTATCCACTAACAAAATACACGTGATTTGTACTCCGTCGTAACTCAATGACAAATAATAAAAAACCGACAAGGAGTCACTCTGAAATATGTCTACAATGTGATTGGTCTATATGCTCAGATTTAAATTCTGTAGCCAATAGATTCTTAAAGCTGCTATGTATTTACTGGTGCAAAGAAAATGTCTATTATATTAGTGCGGTCGGTAATAGGTTAGAGGTCGGTAAAGGGTACATTTACCTTACATACAGTTTTTTGTTTAATTAAAAAATGTAGTTTTCTCGAAACACCATAAAAATGGATGTAGGTCTATATTCTATTATTAATTCTGTATCATTTGCCTCAATTTGAAATAATAAAGATTCCGCGTCTGCATGAAAACTAAAAAATAAATTACCGATGAACACAAAACCTACCACCTACCAGTTTATTTCACAAATACGGCCTTGCAAAATATAGTTTATACCTAATTCATTTTCTACTATAAATATTATACATTTCAAGATCTACAAGATTTACTAACTAGGTAGGTCTCTAATTTGGGGACAAATAAACCTAAAATATATTGGTTATTTTAAAAAAATCGAGTTTTTCGAAAAAACAATGACGCTGAAACAAAAAAAATTATCAAAGAAACTTTAGATTCCTTATGAGGAAACTAAGTAAAATAACAGATTCTACCGGTACGTACGAGGAATGATAAGATAATTCCAATCCACAAATCCTAACTCACAGACATTGGTAAAATGGTAAACAAATCAATACATACCAACCTATACAAAAGAAAGAAAAAATTTATACCTAGCTAAAATATTTATGTAACTTCTTTTGAAAAACTGCATTAATTTGCTAAAAATTAATCCGTCCCTGGCAAATTAAATATATTATCGTGAACCCATCTAAACTATTGTTTAGTTGCTGTAAATGATAAGGAATTTTGCCTCCACCATATTAAAATTGATTAAATTAGAAAAAGTATTTTAAATTAGGATTAAGTACCTACTAAATAATACGTATGTAGATAGGTATCTATTGCCAAAGATTATAATATCTGATATTGCCATGAAATAAGATTGTTTGCATTGGTCGTAAAATTATAAAAATAAATATTTAAATAATAATAATTATAATTTACTTACCGAGAAAAGTATCAACGAGCTCCCCCAGATTCCAGCTAATTAATAGTTCTTTTGTTTCCTCCATAGATATTAATATATATGTATATTTAACAAAACTCAACACACCAAACTAATCACTACACTTAATTATGTTGGATGCACATTGGTACAATATCTGTTACTGTATCTGTATAGTCCGTTCTCACCACTTGTAGAAATTGGAAGATCAATACCTAGGTATATACTATCAATAAATCAAAATTTAATATATTAAATTAAAATATCTTCAGATTAGAACACAAAATAACTAGATCCTAGTTAGAGCGACGCCAAACCTTAAAAAATACCAAAATGAAACCCCCTCCCTCTACACTAAGCGAGACGCGCTAGGTACAAGTTGGTACATACATAGAAGATGAAAGTTGTCGGCACCCGCTTCCACAAAGGGTTTTAGGTGGGCTAGCAACGGGGACAACCACATTCGGTAGAACGGGGAATAACCGTTGGCTGAAATAGAATGACGACTTTTCTCGACAACTATAGGTTCCTATCTCTACCAGATAAAATAATTCGATATTTTGGAGGATAGAAATTTCGTAAATGAAAAGTATTAGGTAAAATAACTATTACACAGATTTAATTAAATCAGTGCCTATTTTAGCTATGTACGTATGTATTTTCTTAATAATAATAGCTAGGCAGACCTAAGCGGGTACGTATGGAAATCTGTAGGTGTACAATACCTAATTCAACCAGAATACCGAACTCATTTAGCGCAAATAAGATTTTATATAGGTTAACAATTTGAAATCTTATTTAACTAATGCACATACAAGTTTCGTTTAGATGTGAAGATATCAGCTTAGCAGGAAAAATTTTCGTTTTTAGATAATGTAGCTACTCATACTAGATAACTACATTTATTACTTTAACAAAAATTTTGTGAAAACTAGCTAATTCACCTCTAAATAATATTTTTTATTTGGATAAACCAAGTTTTTTTTTCTGTGTAGCTTGTTGATTATTGCATTGTAGTGTTATTACACGGTTTATTTTAGAAAACTGATTAAGTGTTTTGGGTTGCAAGGATATTACCTACTTAGGTAAGTGTTTGCCCAGATATTTGCGATATCATTAATTGGGTGTACCGTATATGTTGAGTATAATCTTAATATTTTTAATACTTATTATTTTATAATTAAAACCCTTAAGTTCAATTACTAGCGTTCAAAACGAATTCAGTTTTAGTGTTATTCCTGATATCGGGGTTTTGCTTTTAGATTGGTTGTATCAATAAACTGTTTGGTTAAACATTACTGAAGTAGCTTTATTTATTCTACTGAGAACTCCACCAAGAATTCTGATCGTTAGGGAAGCTTTAGCTTTCTATACTAAATTCATCACCGTCTTGTCCTACAACAGTAAAATTAATAATCCTGGTATCAATTTTCTTTTGGTTAGTAGTAGATACGGGGACACTTTTGGCGCCCCCCTTCCGATGGAAATGATTATGCATTTTGTAAGCTGTGTAATTGTGATATTTTACTCATAAAAGTGTGTTATTGAATCACTCAAAGAGTGAGAAGCACAAGCTGAACTGGCACAAAGTTTCAAGTAGCACCAAAATCCCGCAGTTGTATAAACCGAAAGTAGGTGACACAGCTGTGAAAAATGCAGAATTAAAATTATGTGCATTGTTGGCTAGCAACAACCTTACACACCTACACCCTGAAATAAAAAATATATTCTGATTCAAAAATTGCACAGGAATTAAATTTAAAAAGAACAAAGGCCACTTCAATTATTTGTAATGTCTTGAGAGAAAGTTTTCTTATAGATTTATACACAAAATTAAAGAAGCCAGGGAGTTTTTTTTTCAATTATAATGGATGAAACTACAGATATTTCTGTAAAAAAGCAATGCGCTTTTACAGTCATATATTATGAAAATAATTTAACTAAGACGCAATCTTTTGATCTTGTAGAGATGCATGGCTCAACAGCTAATGATTTGTATTCAACATTAATAGAATGTTTGAGTTCAAAAAACATTTTATTATCTAATTTTGTAGGTTTTTCTTCCGACACCACTAACGTTATGGTTGGACAGTTTCACTCTATGTTTTCTTTATTAAAGCAAGATGTACCAGATATACAGTAAAAAAAATCGTCTAGAATTTTACATGAAAAGTGGTCTATATAAGTCCACACCATTCTGTGTATATTCTAGACTTGTGGTAACACTACAATTGACACAAACCAGTGCTATACATAACACACCATATTGTGTAAATTTTACACCAATTCGTGTTCAAAATACACTGAACAGTGTAATCTACTTCATTTATCCGTGTTAAATTTACACTAAACAGTGTTAATTAGAGTACAATGAAAGGTTTTAATATATTTATCTACAGTAGGTATTAAGTATAGAAAAAAAAACAAATGTTGGATTTTTTTTTAGACTTGTTTATTATATTCAAAAACACATAAAATATTTGAGTCATATTACACAGGAACTTATGCAAAATATCAAAAATATACAAAATTGCAACAGTACAACTGAAACATTTTTAATTTAAAAAACAACAAACTACTTACGTAACGTATCGTATACATTTAAAAATAGTATCTAAATAAAAACATATTTTGGAACTAGAAACAACATGACATTTTTAATTAAAGCTATAGTAACATAATAGGGTTCTTTGTACTTTAAACACTTATTGAATCACGTCTCTCAGTCTCTAATAAGTTTTACGTCTTTTCTCACAAAATTTAATTGAATTTACAAGTTAATATATCACTCATTTTTATTTTTTTTATAAGAAGTTTTAAGTTTTAACCCTCAACGATACTCAGTACTTAATTCTGTACATGGACGAATCATAAACAATCTGGAACTGCTTCGGTGACGCCAGATAAACGACACGCGCATGCGCCAACTTGGACTTCATATTATACACTACATGGTGTATAATATAATTCAGCTTCGTATCAGTCTCTGGGTTTTGTCATGCGTAACGCAAGGGATCTTAGGTCTCCTCAAACACTTATTGCGTTATTCAATGCATTTGTTAGGGCTAAGTTGGAGTATGCCTCAGTTGTGTGGAGTCCTACATATGAATTTCATTCGGCGAGTATGGAACGTGTTCATCGTCGTTTCGCTAAGTTTCTGTGGTTTCGTAGCGATGGAGTTTATCCAGTCATTGGATTTCCACATGATACGCTCCTAAATCGTTTTAATTTGACATCTTTAAGTACCCGTAGGGAATGTTCTGCTATTATCTTCCTGTACAAAATTATTAATGGAGATATTGATTGTCCAGAGCTGTTAGAATTGCTTCCATTTTATGTCCCTGATTTGCGTACACGTAATAATAATACAGTTTTTTACTTGTCAAGAGCACGCACTAATTTGTTGTTGCATTCTCCTTTGTTCGTAATGTGTAATATTTGTAACCGTCTGTCTAGTGATTTTGATATATTTGATTCAAATTTGTCATGTATAAAACATTTATTTTTTAAGTAATTAGTTTAAGTTATTAATTAGTTATTATTGTTATTTTGATATTATTGTATTATTTGTAATTTTTACCTGCCCTTTAATTGGATATTTATCTGTCTGGGCAGTTGTATCTTAAATAAATAAATAAATAATCGTTCATTGTGCAGTGTAAATTTAAATATTTTTAGTGTACAAGTAATGCGAGTGGTGTATAAAATAACACAGTGTCTAAGAAAGTAACACGACACAAGCAAATAACTTGATTTTACACTGTAGTGTGTGAAATATTATTTTACCAAATTTGATTTCGTTACTAGGCCGGCACAATACGAATAATGGTGTAGAATTGTTACACACAAGGCGTTTACCACTCCGTCGTGTAATTATACACGGTTTTTTTTTTACTGTGTATTGTTTGCGTCCAGTGCTCTTGTCATATGGCCATTTAGCAACATCGAAGGCTTGTTTAAAACTTTCAAGGCACGTTGAAGATCTTCTGCGTAACATAGGCAGTCATTTTCACAGGAGTACTTTACGCAGGCAAACATTTGAGGAATTTCAAAAAATTTTCCAAGTGCAGATTCACAAGATACTCTCTCCAGCTCTAACAAGGTGGTTGTCCCTAAAAGAATGTGTCGATAGAGTGTTCGAGCAATATGAGCCTCTTAAAGCATACCTGACAGAATCCGTATTCGAGGATCCTTCAAATAGGGTAGGGTGCTTCAAGAGTGCGCACTTAAGGTTTAATCAGGTGTAAAATCTAAACAAATTGCGCTAAAAATATATTAATTTTTATTTAAACTTGTTAATACTTTAACATCCAAATCAAGTATAGTTTGCAAACCAACCGGCAATACTTTAACAACAAGAAAAAATAAACTTAAAAAATTGCTTTTGCGCACTCTTATAAACCTGCCTTTTAAGAGTACGCATGTAATTTTATGCACATAAGTCACATATATAAGATCCAATATCCGTGTACGCACTGCACTTTTCATGCCACCATTCAGCACACGATATGCACTCAATCCAGTCCTCTGTAACAGGTTCTTTAAATGTTTCGTTGCACCGTGGACAGGTCCACTTTTTCATATGAAGCGGAGGTGTTGGCTTCTTTGGAACTCTTTTTCCACTTTTGGCAATCTTATTTGCTTGAGTGAGATTCACACCAGATTTCCTTTTTGAATTCTTTCCCAGAAGGGCTTGTGGCGATGGTATATTATCGCCCACGTTTAATTTGAGAAGGCGTTTTGGATTTTTCTTCTCTTCTTGTTCAACCATTTGGTCCTTATATGGGGAGCTGGTGATCATTTCCGATTTTTTGCTTCTACGACTTGTTGATCTTACCGCAATTGATTCGTCCATATTGTAAATTGCGTGCGGCGGGAATTTATATTTCTGCAAAAAAATACTTTCTTTTTGTTATAAAAAATACTGGTTTGTAAGAGTGCGCGCGTACTCTTACAAAATAAATGACTGCGCACTCTTACAAAACGAGCTTGTTCTAAAATGCGTCAGTGCTGCCGCTATCTTGGTTAGAAATTGTACACAACGGTATACGATCACTTGTAGTTTATTGCAGGTATGGTAACATATGGACACGAAATTTTTGTAAAACTACAGTTGTATACAATATCCAAAATGTCAAAATATATTAACAAAATAGACTAAACCATTTAAACTTACCTAATAACGTTATTATCCGTGTTTATTTGCTTAAAATGCACTATTCACATACATGCACTCCACTTAGTCGGTACGAACTAAAATTTTGTTGTTGTTTGTGAACCGTTCCGAGAATCTTATTGGCCGCGCACTCTTAGAGCATCCTACCTTACACCTGAAAATATGTTGAAAACTATTTCGAATGAATTTACCAAAGTTTATCTTGAGTTTATGTCATATACTCTGGGCCTCATGAGAGAATTCAATTTGCTTTTCCAACCAGAAAAGCCACTTCTTTTTAAAGTCAAACCAGAAACAGAGAATCTGTTAAAGACATTGTGTTCTAATTTTATAAAAATGTCAGTAATAAGAGACAATAAAGATATACATATTTAAACTAAACCATCAAAATCCTTCGAATTTTGTATCTTTAGAGGATATTTACCTACAGAAAGTTTTAACGAACTAAAAAAGAATTCGAACACAGAAAGACATGAATTGGAGAGTTTTTTTAAAACTATCTTATCATTTTATATAGAATGAGAATATTAGTCAAAGAGATTAAAGTCAGATTTAAATTTGATAATCCAATTTATAAAATTATTGAAATTTTGGATCCCAAAACCGTGCAAAGTTTTGAGGTGAAATCTTTGAAACGTGTAATTGATAGGTTCCCTGTTTTAAAAGAGCACGTTGATATTCAGGCATTAGACAATGAATGGAGAAGGCATGCTCTTTTAAATTTTGAAGAACTGCAATTAAATAATTATAATGATTGTGAGGAGTATTGGTCACAAATATTTAATATAAAAAACGAAGCTAATATTTCTTTAATATAGAAATTAAACGACGTCTGCTCCACAAAACAAATATATTTATATTTTAAAAACTTCGAGGCACATCGCCCAAGTCAGTCAGACATGTTTCGAGAGAAAAAAAAACTTCTCATCATCAGTGACAATCAAGTACAAGGTTTCATTCTTAATATAACATATTCTAAAATAAGAAATAAGTAATTTTATAATGTGTACAACAGTTTGAACAATAGATGTTTCTTACTATTTTGTGAAAAAAGGGGTTATGTGGACATTTTATATAAGTAACATAAACTCAGTGCACTGCATTATATGAAAAGTAAAATAAAACTTTGGAATTTAACATAAACTTAAATAATAACTTATTATTAATGGCATAATGCCTTTATTTATATTGAAAGTATTTATTTTTGTTTATCATTATTGATTTTCAAGAAATTTTAAGAAAAATTTTTAAGTTGTTTTCAACATTTTTAGCAACTAATGGTAAATGACAAATGTCAATTGTTGAGGTTATGTTTATACAGATTCTTCTTAAATCTAGTTGTTGTTGAAACCAGATCATCCTTTTACAATATCACGAACAATAATTGAAGCGAAATGATTAAATTGTGTTGTTATGTTGTAGACTGAGATTTATAATTCAATTTTGTTTGAAAAATGAATAGGGTTGTGGTTATTATGAAAGATCACCTTGTTAATTGAAATATGTATTCAACGATAAAGAGGAAATTATAGATTATAGGATATGAAGTGAGGTGAGGTTTTAAGTAGTTGAGGGTTAGCAAGTGAGTAGGATGTAGTTGAGGAAAAATTCAAATTAAATATAATATTCCAATTATGTGGTGGTTTAGTGGTGGTAGTTGTATGTAGTGTTCGAAAACGTTGTAATGGGACTTGTATATTGAGTAGAATTTGTGTTTGGTGTTGTGACTCTACTATTAAAGAATACAGTAATTTGTAGAAAAGAAATTTTTTGGGTTATGTAGGGATAGGTGTTGACACTTGAAGGTTAGGCGTTAGATATTTTGATATGTTTTGATTGAGGTTAGGATATTGATTTTAAAATTTTGTAAAGTAATAAAGTAACGAATTTTAAAGGGATTTGATTTGTATTATTTAGGTATTTCATTAAAAGTTAAAGAATTAAAGAATGGAATACAACCGAACTTTAACTGATCGTTAACACAGTTGTAGGTGGGGTCACGTTTGTGTAAATTAATTTCAAGGGATTCCAGTACGTTAAGTAATGTGCTTTTGGAACAGGTGTGAAGTATTTTGGTATTAGTTTCTATGTTGAAAGAATGATGTTGATTGATAACGTGGTTGGCGAAAGAAGAGTTACTATTGATATCATCTTGGTTTTCTTGTGTTGCTTTATCAATAATTTTGAGATGTTCTTTAATTCTCGTTTCGAAACTGCGACCTGTTTGTCCGATATAAACTGTGTTACAATTATCAAATCCACATTGCAAGAGATAGACACCTGATTTATTTAACCAATGGGTACTGGATTTGCTATTGTCTAAGAATTTGCCAATAGTGTGATTGGTTTTGAAGCAGATTTGTATGTTGTACATGGCAAAGAGTTTTTTGATGGAATACATGAATGGTGCGACATATGTGATAGGGAAGTACCTAATATCATTGTTGTTTGAAGTAGAGGTAAGACAATTAAAGGTGTTTCTTATCGTATGTTTATAATATATCTTGTTAATTGTAGGTATAGGATAATGATTTGATTTAGCTAAGTGATATATGTGTGCTAACTCAGAATTAAAGTTTTCAAGAGACATGGGGATATGGAAAAGGCGGAAAAAGTAAGATTCAAACGTAGAAAATTTATGGGAGGCTGGATGGTTCGAGAAATAATCTATCACCGAATCGGTTGAGGTAGGTTTATGATAAATGGAGAATTCTAATTCAGTGTTATTTCTATAAATGAGAAGGTCTAAATATGGTATAGAGTTATTGGTTTCTATTTCTAGTGTGAATTTGATGCGGTTATGCAGTGAGTTCATGAAGTTAAGAACAGAAGGAATATCATGTTCTGGGCATTGGAGAATAGCTAAGATGTCGTCTGCATAACGCTTAAAAAATAGAAACTTGGGGTCATGTTGAACATCAGATAGTATTTTAGAATCAATGGTAGACATGAATATTTCAGCTAAGAGAGAAGATATGCTGTTTCCCATACCCAAACCATCCAACTGTCTGTAGAATTTGTTATTGAAATGAAAGAAATTTTGTTCAAGATTAGTATAAAGAAGTTTAAGTAAATAATTTATGTCGGATAAATTTAATTGTGATTTCGAAATTAAAAGATCTTTGACTAAGTTTACACTTTCATTTATTGGAATGCTGCTATATAGGTTTTTGACATCAAATGAAACTAATTTGGCGTTAAGGGGGCAATGTATATTCTTTAGGTTATTTGCAAGTTCAATTGAATTTTTAACGGAATGTTCTGATTTAAAGTTAGTTTGAGTTCTTAAAGTGTAGTTTAATCAATTAGATAGTTTAGCAGCAGGGGTTCCAGCGAAACATACTATAGGGCGTGCAGTAATTTGGGGTTTGTGTATTTTAAGTAGAGCTCTAAGTTCAGGAGTTTTAATGTTCATGTTAGAAAGTTTAAATTTATTAGTATTGAGGTTTTTTAGTGTGTCTTTACATGAATTAAGAGTTTTGTTAAGCTTAATGTGATACTGTTTTGTGGGATTAGAGGGAATTTCCAAGAAGTCAGGGTTGTCTAGGAACTCTTCAACTTTATTAACGTAGAATTGTTTATCACAGATGACAGTTGTGTTGCCTTTATCAGCACGTGAAAGGATGAGGTTATTATCAGTTATTTTCTTTTTAATGGATTTTAGGATTTTGTTATCGTCTTGAATGTTTTGGTATTGTGTATGGTGTGTGAAAGCTTTATTTAGCTGTTGAGATATGTTAGAGCTTAATATTTCTTTATTCAATGGGTTAGAATTTTCGATTATCGATTCACATTCAGCAGCTGTTTTATTAAGAGTGTTTCGATTAATTGGAACAAAGTTGTTAAATTTGAAGCTCTTATGAAGATACTCATATTCGTTTTCACTGAAGTTAAAGTTTGAAAGGTTAATAGTTCGAGCGTGGAAATTGAAAGTGTTAGCTGGTAAATTCTGGGGGAATTCTGTATTAAAGTTAGAATTGTCAAAACTTTGGTTTGGGGAATGAATAGGAGACTGGTTAGCATTGTTGAAATGAATAGGAGACTGGTTAGCATTGTTGGTTATGTTTTGATTGTTGTTATCAGGTATGAAATGAGTGGTATTAATTGTATGTGTGGAGTGTTGTGTGTAACGGTTATATTTTCTCTGATTATTCGCTAAAATTTGTAATTTATGGTGAAGGCGATCTAGCTTCAACTTACCAAAGTTTTGTACATATAGGTGGAGCTGTATAAGTAATCTTGTTCAACGGGATGTAGAATGAAGTTGAGTTCAGATGAGATGTATTGAAGTTTGGATTCTATCATATTGAGTTTGCTGTAGTTGTGCTTTATTTCACCTTTCAACCATGTTAATTTAGCTGTTTGGATTGCTGTATTGGCTGCTTTGGTGTGGACATTGGTATATATTTTTATGTAGTTCGGTGTGAATCCTTGTTGCACGCATTCCATGTTAAAGAATATGTTAGCTTACATTTTTTGCGTTTTATGGATAGTTTCTTCTACTCTTGGATTAAAGAAGCGCGACTAGCTGTAGAGTATTTTATGAAATAATCCATTCTAAGAGGAGCGATGATTAATATAGAAATTAAACGACGTCTGCTCCACAAAACAAATATATTTATATTTTAAAAACTTCGAGGCACATCGCCCAAGTCAGTCAGACATGTTTCGAGAAAAAAAAAAAATTGTTCGTGATATTGTAAAAGGATGATCTGGTTTCAACAACAACTAGATTTAAGAAGAATCTGTATAAACATAACCTCAACAATTGACATTTGTCATTTACCATTAGTTGCTAAAAATGTTGAAAACAACTTAAAAATTTTTCTTAAAATTTCTTGAAAATCAATAATGATAAACAAAAATAAACACTTTCAATATAAATAAAGGCATTATGCCATTAATAATAAGTTATTATTTAAGTTTATGTTAAATTCCAAAGTTTTATTTTACTTTTCATATAATGCAGTGCATTGAGTTTATGTTACTTATATAAAATGTCCACATAACCCCCCATTTTTCACAAAATAGTAAGAAACATCTATTGTTCAAACTGTTGTACACATTATAAAATTACTTATTTCTTATTTTAGAATATGTTATATTAAGAAGAATGAAACCTTGTACTTGATTGTCACTGATGATGAGAAGTTTTTTTTTTTTCTCGAAACATGTCTGACTGACTTGGGCGATGTGCCTCGAAGTTTTTAAAATATAAATATATTTGTTTTGTGGAGCAGACGTCGTTTAATTTCTATATTAATCATCGCTCCTCTTAGAATGGATTATTTCATAAAATAATATTTCTTTGTTTCTTAATTTGAAAAAGGTTCTACCCCTACTTTTTGTTTTGCCTTTCTCCAATGCCAGTGTTGAGAGGATTTATAGGGATTTTGTTAATATAAAGACTGATAAAAGGAATTTATTAAACACATCCCCAATTAAAGCTATTTAGCAACGAGAGAAGGAGTTGACAACAGTGGCGGCTGTGTAAAGTTGCAACTCTTACAAAATATGTTGTCCTGTAAGATTTGGAAAGATAAAAATAAGTAAATAAAAACAACCTTCATTTTGTATTGAATGTTGTTTCTTTAATCCTGCCCTCTATATTCCGGTTGTACAACTACTCTATGCACATAAGTCTAACATAAAAGAAGAATAGTTGACAAGAATGACATTTGACAATACACATCTACTTTTAGCGGTAAATTCAAATGATTAAAATATACTACTACAAATGTTTAAATAAAACATATCTATTTTGTCACTAAGTGTGTTATTTACGATTAAATAATTTAAAATGCCCGCCAAATAATATACCCAATGGTAAGACTGCCGCAAAATTCATCAGGCATTTTTTCCAACTGGTGTACAGAAAAAAAGAGAGAGAGATAACAGAGTTAGAGCCATATGGTAGCCCCAAATTCGATCTGCCGGTAACTTAAGGTGACTCTGATGTTAGATTTTTGCGTTGAGACAGCGGACCCCTTTAGCATACTTAATATTTACGTTAAAGATATCAATAGGTATATAGAAAAAAGAGGGCGACAGCGGAGTGAGAGCCATTTATGTAAAAGTAGAAGAAGGGTGGAAAAATATTAACATTTTTTCCACAGCTGCTTTTCTTAATATTGAGTATTGATTTTTAGTATATTTTGCCTCTGTATATAAAGATAAAGCTTCGCCTTCTGACATTCTTTCAACAGTAACTGTAGGGCTGCAATATTTTGTCCAAATTTTTTTACCTCTCGTGGGCGTTGTTTGCGTTGCTTCTTGTATTATTTTCAGAGTACTTCTGTGTCCCTTACTTCCTAATGAACTACATGCAGGGAAAGTTAGTTCTCCCGTAGTAAAACTCTCCCTGAGTGTTTTTGTTCGCCGTTCTTTAGTTCGAATAGAAGCAGTACTGAAATCAGGATTCTCTGGCCTACCAGGGTGAGCTTTTTTTTCGCCAAGTGAGGCAGGTAACTGTAAATCTTGTGATAGCCATACTGCATACTTTTCCAAACATACCTTTCGGTCTCTGTTACACTTTTACCACTTTTGTTTATAGTTAAGGTACAAAAGTTGCATCTTCTTTTTCAAGTCAATTTCTTGTATGGTGCTTAATGTCTCCAATTTTAGTTTTCTTTTCACATCTTCGACTAATTTCTGTACCACAATGGACACATTTTTCATTCCCGTTTTTGGTAGGGGGATCCATTAAATCACTGTATTTCATTTCTGAAATCAATTCAAAAACATCTCAATAAAATAAACAAAAGACTGATGGTGAAAGTTTTGACAAGCAAGAAACGTAATCACAAAGATTTAAAATATTTCAAAACATATCATATTGTTTATTGGTTGCTTAGCTAAGATTCATTTAAGAAAGGTGGTGCTGTTTCAAGTGATTAGTGCTCTACCGAACTACTATTCATTTAAAATTCATTTATGTCTAAATAGGCAAATATGGTACTACTTAATCAATTAGTAAAATATTGCATAATTTTACACGTACCTGAAGTCTTCTCAGACATTATATTAATGTAAAATTTCCACAAATTGCTCAACACTTTAAAAATCTTAGGTAAATACACACTGGCTATTTCAAGGCTATCAACTGAATGTTGGACTTGTGTTGGGTTCATCAGTGTCTGCGCAACGCGGATAGGCATTTTAGGGTGGTACTATTAAATGATGCACAAGATATATTACGGTTGTGTCGCCCCAAAACTTTCCCTAAATGATATACCTAATATAATCAAATATGACCTACGTAACGAAACAGGATTTTAATAATTATTATTATTATAATTGTATGAGTTTCATTATTTCCAATAAACTAACGTAACAAATTAACTACTTTACTCAAAAATTAAAAAAAAATATCGCCAGAGCTGAGATTCGAACCCATAACCTCTCGCATGCGAAGCAAATTCAAATTTTTCAACAAAGTTTTATTCATATTCATAGTCACATAATACATCACAGACACTTAACTATATACATATATAAACAATATGGTACAATGATAATATATATAAGCATGCGAAGCGAACGCTCTATCGATGTATTATATAGTACTCAAATACATATAATATTCCTATATAAGAACATAGATTCCAACTACTTAACTGATGAAATTTTAAAGGCAATTTTCTCGAGAATTATGGAGGCAAATAGCAAAAGTGACCTATCGCTGTAAAGTAGATAAAAAATTCTTTAAAATGATCACTCGACTGATATATGAAAATTTAGTGGTTGTGTTCATCATAGGGCTTAAACGATTTCAACCAAAATCTAATGGCATAGACAGTTAAATAGGACTCTAATGACACAATCCTCACAGCACCGACCACGAACATTGCTAAAACTAACCCCAGAGTGTTGCCACAGACGCATGAAAACGGTATGTACCATATAACTATTTACAAATATTACAAAATACCCTAAATTTGCTTAACATATTTCCGATATCCGGTGTTGTAGGTTGGAGGAATGCTAAGTGCTGCAGCGACAACACAAAATAAAATGTAGTAATCTATTGTAATAAGACACACGAGCAATAGAATTTACTTTTGTCCTACCCTATTTGGGTTTTATAGATATGTCTCATAGTTTTATACCTAACATGTCTAGAAGTATAATCTTTTCGTAAATGTTATACAAGATCTGTATATAATAAAAATATTATCTTGGGTGCCTGTGATAAAGAATTGTACCTAGAAAAAGACATTGTTTTCAAGTTGCAAAGGAATAAACACTCTGTAAAGATAAAGAGGACTAGAAACAGATGGCTATGTTTTCTTGTTCGAAGAATGACATGTTTCAATTATAGAGTGGTCTCACTTTTGATATATCAAAACACCTTCATGTAAATTAAATGTGGAACTTTTATTATTATATACAGAAGCTAGGAGTTGGGGAGTTAACAAGGTGTGTCATAACAAAGAATAAAAATAAAAGGGCGCCGAAAATATGAATATGGGTTTTCATCCAGTTAGCTTTTCCGGAGATTAAGAAGACACTATGTAATCATATTGTTCTTAACTTTACAACAGTAGTGTTTTGTTGATCTTCTGAAAAATCTTCAACATAGGACATCTTAACAATTAACAACCGTTATTAAAGTCGACATAAAAATAATGTATCTTATTTTCTGAATCTTCTCACCCTGTAGATGTATCTTTATTGGGCTATATTGTAAAATTCCCTTTTTTCTGGTTGGCTATTTTCATTCTAGGTACCTACTTCTCATGTATGTTAAATGTTTTGGAAAGACAATCGGTCTTTTTCAAGTTAGATTCGTGCTAGCCTTGGTTAAGAGTAAATGTGATTTTTAATTGTATAATGTTAAATTAAATATTTTAATTTGTTTTTGGACTTGTAGATTTTTCAGTTAAGAATTATTTTCTAGTTTCTGTTTTAAAAGTTTTCCAGTATAGAGACTGAGTCCATTTCTTTCTCATTCGGAAATAATGAATTTTTCTGAAGTTAATGTTTCCGTAAGTTTTGTTATTCGTTTAATTGAAGGCCTTTTTGTTTTAATCAGTTTTTTATAAAGTTTAAAGTTATTTCTTTTAGTAATTGAAATAAATTCAGTTTTCAATTGTGATTAAAGTTTCTTATAGTAATTAATATAATTATTCGTAATTATATTAATTTTCCTATTTTTAAGTTGTACAAGTAATGACTAAGATCTTCTTCTAAATTTTCATTCTCGCTTAATTGTTTTATTCTTTTTCTTTAATTTATACATATTTATTTCTTGTTGTTATTCATTTTCTTTATTAGTTTTAATTATTAAATTAGTTGTTTTTTTGCCCAAACTTTTGCGTTTTATTTCTAATAAAGTTTTCGTCAAATTATTGACAAAAGGGTCATTCAATTTTTGTTATTCTTTCCAATACAAATTGGGTGACCGAAAGTGATCCAAAATTATAAAAAGTGAGTAATTTTACATTACTTTAATACAGATTAATAAAGTTTATATTCTTTGGTTGTTCTTCTTTATTTGAAACCGCTCGTAAAGCTTGATTCGAACCCATGACAATTTGAATAGCATATTGGGATTCATTCTGGACTGAGCTATAAAATTAGTATTCTTTCAGAATGTACATAATACCCGCTGATTTCAAAATGGTTACACTATATCCGTCTGAGAGTGCTCAATAAGTAAGATCAAATAAAACTGTAAAAAGTATTTTTTCGACGACTGTTTTAGAATAGAGATATTCTGATGTCAATAACTGTAACAGAATATTGAATATTCCGTAATAGTGTTACAGAATGACGTATTAAGGGTTGCCTATAACTTTAGCGCAATTTATAATTACACAGCGGTGTTTTAGCGTAATTAATAAATATTCGTATCTCTAGAAATGGGTCAGATATATTTAAAATCTATATAACAACTGTTTCACTTTTCAATATAATATCTTATTGAAATTTTTTTAAGTGTTTATATTTAAGTTTTGACAGAAGGACAAATTGTGGAATTTGTTTGACATATATGTCATTATTTTGAAAGTCTCTTATGTGTAATTCTTTATTTATATTATTTATCAGATATCTGCTTATACACATTGAGGTATGTTATTAATTATATTATCTTGGTTTTGAAGTTTTAAAAGTACCTACCTATATAAATTGTTATAGAACTTTTTCAATATTATGTCTAGCGAAGAAGAACTATAATTTGTACCCCTCCTGAGATTAGGGAATTAAGTTGCAGTCGTAGAAAAAGTATAGTCTGTAACACGTGAGGAATCAGCTATTCTGAACTATCCTATCGGCTCAGGTGACAAATTTCCACTCGTTCAGAATATGCCACATTCCTCACTTGTTACAGAATATACTATTATTTTTAACAAAAATAAATGGTGAACAAAACTTATAGCCGGTGAGTATTTAACTACTTATTCCCGAGTGTTTTGTCTGAGTACTAGTAGTATAAGAATACGAATATATTTATGTTCATTACGAAATCATTTAAGATTAGAGTTTTAACGTTACATCACTGTAAATGAAACAATGCCTGATGTCATTTAGAAACAAGTTAAACAATAACGGCCCCAGGTGAGAACGCTGGGGGACACCGGATGAAACCAAAATAGGAAGAGAAAGGAATTCACTGAAACGAACTATCTGAGTTCGACCACTAAGGTAGCTCTCCAACCATGTCAACATCGGCGCTGTCACGCCAAGCCGCTCCAACTTATGAATGGAAAGGAAACGCATACGTGTTTTGGAAATAAATTTATCATTAATGATCAAAAGACAACTTGTTTGCCTATACTAAATAAATATAGATGCTCTGATCTGAACTTGGCCTTCTCTTTGAATGGTTGTCCGTTGACAACGTGCGACAGTGCAAAGCTTCTTGGTGTAAGAATCGATAAGTTTTTGGACTGGAACGAACAACACATAGATTCTGTCTGTTAGAAACTTAACTCTAGTGCGTAATCTTAAAGGGCTCAATTGATAGTAGTTCTTTACTCAGTGTTTATTATTCCTCGGTGTATTCGGCACTGGCCTATAATATATAGTGGTGTGGGGTCGTGCCAGGGATATCACTAGAGTGTAATGTTTAGTTATTGAAAGTAAACACGTAATTACTTTAGTGTTTCTTTATTAAAATTAACTAACTGTACAAATACACAAGTGATTAAGACTATTGGAATTAGAGGAGTATATTATAATTAGGTGTGGGTTTTTAAGTATACTCGCGCCAACAGTGGCTTGCTTAACCTAACCTCTAAAATTTTCAATCTCTTACATGAGCCTTTCTTTTTATATGCCGTGATTTAAACTTTTGATGAAGATTATGGAATTTTACTTTTCAAGAAACTGAATTCAATTTTTGATGGTTGATTATAATTGACGTTCTGTCTAAAGTGAGATGAAATAACGAAAATTATAGGTTATGTTATGAATATATGTCAATAATGCATTGTAAGGTAGCTGAGGCCAGTATGTTCGATATGGTGATGAGAAAAACTCGGATGCCAAATTAAGTGCGAAGTAGTATGTAAAGTAATTGATCAGACTCATCAAATAGTAACAATACGCATGGAAAGTTTGTTTTGTTGATTAGTGTACAAATGCCATGAATTAATTGTTATTATTAGCCATACATGAAAATACCAGGCAAGGCGTTCTTTATGGGATTCAAGATTACCATTAAGACCGTTTGAGGTCCATATGATTTATGCCTCACGATTCCTAAAAGTTTATCAAAGCACTCACTCGACATCTTTACATAGTTGTGATTTTCTGGGTCTGACAACCTCATTTCAGTTAATAGATTGTGGTATGCACTTTGCGCACGTCGTTGTTTTAAAATGTCTCGTACGCAATATTTTCTCATTTTTTTTTAAGGTTCGGCTATTGTTTTGTTTTTTTTTTCGAACGTACGAAACAGAAAAAAGTTAAAAAATATTAAACTTCTTCCGCGTCGGACGAATTAAAAAAAAATTTTGGTAAAAATTCGCGCCAAAATATTTCGACCAATAGGAGTTCTGTCGGATCGTCATGTCGTCGTATAACAGATGCATGTAAACTGACCTTTAGTTGTTGTAGTCGCTATTTTAAAGCAAAATGGAAAACAGTGTATTATGTGTCGCATGGTTGTACCACAGCTAATTGTGTGTATTAGCTGTGGTTGTACCATGTATGTGTCGCAGAACTACAGACATTGTCATTGTCTTTTAAAGGCAATGACTATCTCTTAGGAGTTTCATACATTTTTGTTCTTCATATATGTGTGTACTTAATACATTTTATTAGATAGTCATGGAGTAGATGGATTTTTGATCGTTTTATTTCATATCGACTACAATGATCGACCTCTAGCAACTCCGACAAGGCGGCAGCCATATTTAGGCAAGCATATACAACACATTCAAAAGTACTCATTCATTGACTCCATTATTTCTAGCAAGACTTAATCTAGGTTAATCTCTCATTCCTTACTTAATCGTCATTCAAATTTGTAAAAAGTGTGTGAATGCTGATATTTGCTATTTCGCATTGAAGGATAATGTCCTAGACATCGACGGGAGATTGGTTAAGTTGGTCACTTAACTGTCAGTTATTTTTTAAAGTAGCTTGCGATTTTTATTCATGGTACATGTTTGATTGTACCATGCGATTTACTGAGAAGAGTGAGAACTGCTGACAACTGATGTTGAAGAAAATTGCCTATTCACGTTGTCGGAATATCCTTCAATCCTAAATATCAAATGTTTTCACTCACCTTTTATCATAAGGACAATGATGCCTTTACTAAAGTTACCTTTTACAACTAAAAATAGTGAGTCATAGGAGATCATGTCACAGCGTATTAACTGAGCTGAGTTGAAACTTAAAATTCCCTAAATATGGCAAGAATGGTCATTTTGACTAACATTTGCGGTTTACTTTTCTTGTCACTTGTCCCTTGTCGCACTGCGAAATTGTGAACTTCTGGAAAAAATAGAAATAAGTTCCATGTTTAGGTTATTTATTTAATAATTATTTTTTGCATCACATTTTGAAATTTGTTTTTTTGTTTCATCACTGAAGGGCTATGCTAGGACTGCCTCAAACTCTTACACCAAAATTTAGCTCAATTGGTTAAAGCGTTTGGGCGCTACCGTGGAAGAATACATACAGACACACATACATCCACACACACAGACTTCCATCTGTAGTGCCGCCTTTATTGTAGTTCATCAAAACAACTTATAGTTGGACCAACGTTTTATTTTTCTTAATATTCAACAATTTTACACTTATAACAATTTAGATGATAAATGTTTATATACAATGAATACATGGTATTTACATCTTTTTCATCTATTAACTGATTATTTCTAATTATAAAGGTGACTGTATTTATATGGCAATGTACGTGCTAGGTCTAGGTCAGCGTCAAGTGTGGCGCCTTGAATTATGTTATTATAAATACACCTGTTAATGGTTTTGTTTAATGTTTTGAATTATGTTATTATAATACGATTGTTTTGTTATGTGTTTTTGGATTCTATTATCATAACACAATTGTAGATTTGTTATGCTATGTTTGTTTATGTAAGACTAATATTACTTATTTTAATAGGGTGAAATCTTGGTTAATACAGGGTGCAAACCGAGTGCACCACATCTCCTCCTTTTGGGAGAATGAACTTCATTGTGACCAGCAATGAAGGTCATTATCTGGTAATGCTTTATTATATACACCTAGAGTAAAATAAACTAAAAATAACTAAATGGATATATACAAAAACTTATACTAATAATGTTTATGGCTATATACACTGCACTCTGTTTTTGTGGATATTCACGTCTCTGTTTTTTGTGTCTTTAATAGTACAATTTACACTATTTTGCTCACTGTTCACTATCACATGTGGTCCTTTGTACCATGGGTCGAACTTCGTGCGATTTTCATTGCTTATCATGACTAAGTCTCCTTGTTGCACATCGATTCCTCTTGCTTTCCGATCGTATACCATTTTTCGCTTCTCTTTCTCCCTTTGTATAACTTCTTTGACGCGATTATGCGCTTCTTGAAGCCGATATCGAACTTCTTGATAGTAGGCCTCTATGTTATAGACCGGATCTATCGTTGAGTTGGTGAGGATGTCTGGAATTTCTGTTCTTCTACCAAATACCAACTCGAATGGGGTGTAGTTATGGTAAGAGCTCGGCGTTGTGTTGTAGCAAAAGTTGTAGTATGTTGTCCATTCGTCCCAATCTGTCTTAGCTTCATTTATGTACATCCGGATGTATTCGTTTAGTACTTTATGGTTCCTCTCGCATCCTCCCATTGATTCGCTGTGATATGCTGTTGAGAATTGATGGTCTATATTCAGCAGCTTAGTTATTTCTGCTAAAATTTCATTCTTATATTCGGTTCCCAGATCTGTTCTGATCTGTTTCATTGGGCCGTATACGAGAATGAATTTGTTTACGATTGCTCTAGCGATTGTTCTGGCTTCCTTGTTTGGGATGGGTATGTTGACGATGTACTTGGTTAGGTCACATTGCATAGTGACTGCGTAAGCATTTCCTCTCGGTGTTGTCATAAATGGGCCGATTGTATCTATACATACAACTTCCATTGCTCTTTGTGGTGTAGGCGTTATTACCATAGGTTCCTGATGACCTGGTTTCCGTTTATTTAATTGGCATTTTTGGCATTGGTTGATATACTTGGCTACTTCCTTTGACATTCCTTTCCATCTATACAGCGTGCGAAGTTTCTTGAGAAGTCGCTTTTGTCCGCAGTGTCCTCCTGATAACGGATTATCGTGATATTTTTCTATGAGTTTTAGCTTAGTTACCTTGTCTTTAATATTTTCGGGTTCCTTATATAACCGTATACTTTCCAATTTTAAGTATTTTTCTGCTGCTTCTTTTACTTCATTTATTGTATACAATTTAAATATATCATCATTCAATTTCATTTTTATGTGCAAAACATTATGATCGTCAGCTAACTCCTGGAGCTTAGACAAAATATTCTCTAGTGAATATTTGCCGTTAACGAAATGTATGCTTGTTTCAGCGCTGAATTGTCCTCTTTTTCCCATAAACATCCGAAGATAGTTGGGCATAATTTCAAAACGGACTACGGGCAGCTTAATTATGCTAATATTATCCATGGTTTCGTATACTTTTGGTAACTTTGCTTTTGTTTCCGTCTTTTTTTCTTGGGTCGGTTTCTCCTTTGTACTTCTAGTCATGGAACGGGTGATCGCTAATATTGTGGCAGATCCCTTGGTTATGTCTTTGAGATCGTTAATGGAAATTCTTGACAGGGCGTCTGCTCCTACGTTGTCCTTTCCTTTTATGTATTGTACCTCGAAGTCGTATTCTTCCAAGTCGAGTCGCATTCGTGTAAGTTTTGACGATGGGTTCTTCATTGAGAATAGATACACGAGTGGTTTGTGGTCTGATTTGACGATGAACTTGTTTCCGTAGAGATAGGGTCGGAAGTGTTTGATTGCCCAGTGGATTGCTGTTAGTTCTTGTTCTATGGTGGATTTGTTGGATTCTCCTTTCGTGAATGTCTTGGAGGCGTAAGCGATTGGTAGATCTTGTCCTTCGAACTGTTGTGACAGTATTGCTCCGCATGCTTGCTTTGATGCGTCTGTCGTAATTACGAATTGCTTACTAAAATCAGGGTATTGCAATATTTGGGGTTGCAATAGAGCCATTTTTAGCTTCTCAAACGAGGTCTGGCACTCCTTAGTCCATGTGAATGTAGAATTCTTTCTCGTAAGCTTGTTGAGTGGATGGCACATTTCAGCAAAATGCGGTATGAATCTTCTGTAGTAGTTGCAAAAGGCGACGAATCGTTTAACTGCTTCTGCATCCGCTGGTACAGGATATTTGTTTATCGCGTCGAATTTTGATTCGTCAGGCAGTATTCCTTTATCTGTGATTTTGTGTCCTAGATAAGTAACTTCACTTTAAAAAAACTTACATTTTTGTGGATTCAGTTTGAGGTTGTACTTTCTACAAGTTTTGAAGACGCTTTTGAGGTTTTGTAGATGATGTTGTATGGAACAGCCGGTTACGATTAGATCGTCCATGTATAAGAATGCCTTTTCAGGTGTTATTCCAGCGAAAGCCATGCACATCATTCTTTGAAAGCTGTTGGGGCTTATCTTCAGTCCAAATGGAAGTCTGTTGAATCTGTATGAGCCATATGCTGTGCTGAACGTAGTGATATCTCTTGAGTTTTCGTTCAGAGGTATCTGATGAAAACCGGATTTCAAATCAAGCACTGAGAAGAATTTTGCTCTTCCCAGTTGATCCAATATGTCGTCTATGCGGGGTAATGGAAATTTGTCAGCTACTAACTTCTTGTTAAGCTGTCTGTAATCAACCACTAATCTCCATTTTTTGTCTCCATTCGGCGATTTTTTGGGTCCCAATAGTATTGGACTGTTGTACTCTGCGGTTGAGGGCTCAATTATGTTATCTTCCATCATTCTTGTGATTTGCTTATTTATTTCTGCTAGTTGAGTGTGCGGCGTTCGGTAGTTTTTTATATATACTGGCGACGAATCTGTCAATTTAATTGACTGTTTGTAGAAATTATTTGTAGTCAGCCTGTCTGTTGAAAGTCCGAAAATATCTGAAAATTCTTTACATAACTTCACTATATCATTTCGTGCAAAATTTGGAATATCGGCGTTTAGTTCGTTTAATAGTTGATCGTTCCTAGTATCTGTCGAGTTGTGTATGTTGTATACCGTATAGTTGCTTAACCTTGTTGTTGTGATGTCAGCGATTTTTATTGTTGCATATGTGAATGTTGTGTTTATTAATCTAATTACTGGACTTGACCGTGATATAATTGAACTCGCTATAAAAACACCATCAGCAATTTCTTTATTGTCGACCAGGACATCTTCTTTTAATTGTTCGAATTCTTTTATTTTTCTTAGAATTTCGCATCTAGGTGGTATTATCAGTTGGTCGTTGCGTGGGCCATTTAGTATGCGTATGGTTGTTCTGCCATCAATGGACATCGTCCAAGTTGCATAGTCTAGATTGCAATTGTATTTGGTAATGAAATCTCTTCCAAGTATTCCATCTGATGGTATTGGAAATTTGTCGTCAACCACGTGGAAGGTATGCCGAAAATTGCAGCCATTGAGATAGATTATCATATTTATCGTACCATATGTTCTTGATAAACCATCGGTGACTCCTTTTATGTCGCTTGCGTATTTTTCGTTTGGTTTCAGGTGTCTATGTATCTTTGTCAATTTTATAAGTGATATATCCGCTCCCGTATCAACAATTAGCGTTGTATCTTCTCTTTTTGTTATGTCTGACTGGATGATGATGAAGTTCGAGAGCGATAGGTCCATATTAAAAATATTTACTGGCTTACCCCCGTTGGACCTAGTTGGGGGCCTTGATCGTTTCCCGCTTCTTCTTCTTGTGTATAGTGTCTTACGACGTGGTAGTTTTGTTGAGGTCTTCGTCTGTTGTTTCCTCTGGAATGTCTTGAGTACATCTGTCGTTGTTGGTTGTTGCCATATGTTGATGAGTGTCTCTGGGGTTGATATTGCTGGCGGTGATGTTCGCGTGTGTGTTGTCCACCTCTGTTATATGTGCTGTAGCCTCTTCTTCTTGAATTGTATCGGTTCGTATATAGAACTGTGTTGGGTTGAGTTGCTCCTGTATCCACCTCTATAAACTTTGACAATGCTTCGTGGCAGCTTGTAAAATTTCCAGCTTCCATTATCAGTCTCGTTCTGTCACTTCTGGCGTTGGACTTGAGCGTTTTGACCATGGTGTTGGTCGTGTATCGTTCCGCGACTGCGATTGGAACTCCTTCGTTAATGTAAGCTTTTCGTAGTAGACTTGTTAAGTTTTCCAATTCCGTAGCAAATTGTGCTGTGTCCTTATGATTTTGGCGTAGCGAAGCCATTTTTCCAGCTACTAACTCTGATTTATCATGGATGGTATTATTTTTTATTTTGTCAATTATATCCTGTAGACTATCTGTTGGGAGAACATTGTCTCTTGCTTTTCCAACGAGTTTTGTCTTGACGTATGTTATGGCGTGATTTTCATGTCCTTCAGCGTTATCTTGTAACAGTTGCAATGCGTCCAAGAATGATTGAAGTTTCTCCGCGGCTCCATTGTATTCGTTCGGCAGTATTTGGTGCGCGAAGTTGAAGAATTCGACCGTTGTCATAGCCATTTTTGCTGGTACTTCAATTTCTTCGTCCTCTTGTATGTTTTGTGGATTGATTGGTTCGAAATAGCTTGTGGGAATTATATACGGTACCTTTAGTGCTTGGTATGCGCGTAGGGTTTTGTCTCTAGCGATGTCGAAAATATTTTTCGTGAAAATACGTTGGTTTTCATTTAACTCAGGGTAATATACTTTAGTTATTCTGACTATATTATTATACAATTTTAGTAAATTATCTCTTACTTCGTCATGAATCGCTGTTGATTTGGGTATTTCTGTTTTTAAAACACGTTTTGCCTCTTTGATTACTGCTTCCTTAAGGTATACTAATTGCGCTGCTATTTCTTCCCAGTTTTGAGTCATCTACACGTGCTCGTTTTGACTTTTAGTTACTATGTTTCTGCAAATGTCCTTTTTCAATCCTCTTCTGTATGCTTTAGCGTATCTTTCAATTGCCATTAATATAATTACTACCGTGATGATATACAATAAAATTTTTACGTCCAAAGGGGCTTGAATGGTTTGTTCGTCGAGGATCAAATTAGCGTTGACTACTCCCGTATCGGTGACGTCTGAGTGCTTCGAGTTCGTCGTTCCCATATTAGTATATAAAATTTGACTCACTCTTAAGTTTCTCTATCTGGGACTGCTTTACAGAATCAAATTCGTTGGGCAGGATCGCCATGTAGTGCCGCCTTTATTGTAGTTCATCAAAACAACTTATAGTTGGACCAACGTTTTATTTTTCTTAATATTCAACAATTTTACACTTATAACAATTTAGATGATAAATGTTTATATACAATGAATACATGGTATTTACATCTTTTTCATCTATTAACTGATTATTTCTAATTATAAAGGTGACTGTATTTATATGGCAATGTACGTGCTAGGTCTAGGTCAGCGTCAAGTGTGGCGCCTTGAATTATGTTATTATAAATACACCTGTTAATGGTTTTGTTTAATGTTTTGAATTATGTTATTATAATACGATTGTTTTGTTATGTGTTTTTGGATTCTATTATCATAACACAATTGTAGATTTGTTATGCTATGTTTGTTTATGTAAGACTAATATTACTTATTTTAATAGGGTGAAATCTTGGTTAATACAGGGTGCAAACCGAGTGCACCACATCTCCTCCTTTTGGGAGAATGAACTTCATTGTGACCAGCAATGAAGGTCATTATCTGGTAATGCTTTATTATATACACCTAGAGTAAAATAAACTAAAAATAACTAAATGGATATATACAAAAACTTATACTAATAATGTTTATGGCTATATACACTGCACTCTGTTTTTGTGGATATTCACGTCTCTGTTTTTTGTGTCTTTAATAGTACAATTTACACTATTTTGCTCACTGTTCACTATCACATGTGGTCCTTTGTACCATGGGTCGAACTTCGTGCGATTTTCATTGCTTATCATGACTAAGTCTCCTTGTTGCACATCGATTCCTCTTGCTTTCCGATCGTATACCATTTTTCGCTTCTCTTTCTCCCTTTGTATAACTTCTTTGACGCGATTATTAAGGTGACTGTATTTATATGGCAATGTACGTGCTAGGTCTAGGTCAGCGTCAAGTGTGGCGCCTTGAATTATGTTATTATAAATACACCTGTTAATGGTTTTGTTTAATGTTTTGAATTATGTTATTATAATACGATTGTTTTGTTATGTGTTTTTGGATTCTATTATCATAACACAATTGTAGATTTGTTATGCTATGTTTGTTTATGTAAGACTAATATTACTTATTTTAATAGGGTGAAATCTTGGTTAATACAGGGTGCAAACCGAGTGCACCACACATCTGGAAATGGTCTTAATCGTCTCTGGGAACTTCAAAATTATTATATCCGTCTTTATCTCCAAAATTTTTTTAGGGCGTTCGCAATACTTTCCCTGTGCGGTAAAGTAAAAATAACAACTCATAAAAAATCGAAGTTGCAGATTTATGGAATCCAAAACTAATTTTCTGGCCCACTCTGAGGGTGTCCAAAACTAATTAACATATTTTACCATTTTACTAGTGAATTTTCTTAATATTTTCAAATAGATGACCCTGTTTTTTTATACCAGGAACTATTATAGAACAAGGAATCCTTGTCTAAGGGAATAATGGATCATTTATGTGTATGATAACGTAGTAATGATAATATACTCCTCGCAGCAATAGTTCAACCCTGAGAAGATGTGGTCTGATTTTATTTGCAAGCTTTATTAAAAAAAATGTAGATTATTTGTAAATAAAACTTGTTAAAGAATTTAAATTTTTTATGCTGTAATTTATTACACTTTGTATGTTTATTTAGTTAAAAAATATTCGAGCATGTTAAAAAAAAAGGTTTTGATTTGACATTGTCAATTACAATTAAAAGAAAAAATCAATTCATGTCATTTATGTTTTATAACAGTCCACAATAAAATATTATAAATTTGGTATTCATTTCATTCATTTACGTACAAACGTAACATTGGTCCATTTTGAAGCCGGATACAACTTGGTAGTATCCATAACAAACAATATTCACCAGAACTACTTGGGGTTCAGATGATTGATTGGAACAAGCATTGGTATTTAGTTGGAAAGACATCACAGTCAGTAAAAGGCATTAAGGTCGTGAGTCACTCTTACATTTTTATACTTAATTGCTGTTTTCTAAATAAAAAAAAAATATTTTCAATTGTTGTGCTATTACAGTATTTTGTGTTATTTCGTATTAATTTAGTGTCTTGTCTGAGAGATATTTGACAGTTGCAAAGTGCAAATACACCAATTTGAAATTCATAGTTATACGTTCAGAACACATTGGTGGTTTATAATAGTATATTAAGTATTAAGGGCGGTAAAGCATTCGTTGCAGCCCGCCGCTGTATAGACGCACGAGTGAGCGATGCGAGGGAGGGCAGCTATACAGCGAAGGGCTGCAGCGGCTTAACCGCCAGTGGTGCTTACAACTGTTTTTCGCCTGCCTCTTCAGACAACAATATTAAACCAAAAGAACTTTATTTTAATAATTAATTATTACTGTTATGAACTGACAGTTTTTGACAGTAATTAATGGGAGTATTTTTTGACGTACATGACAATAGGCTTTACCGCCAGTGGTGCTTACAACAGTTTTTCGCCTGCCTCTTCATAAATAAATACAATATTAAACGAAAAGAACTTTATTTTAAAAATTAATTATAACTGATATAACCCACACAAATTGCTCTCAATAATTGTTATTAATATTTATTATGCCTTGAGCATAATTATTGATTATTATGTTAGATTTGAATTATTAATACATTGATTATTACTGTTAAAATTACAGTTTTCAGTATTATTTACTGTGAGCAAATTATCACAAGAAGATACCGACGTCATTGGATCGTTTCGGAATATTTGATTTGCCACATTTTTCTTATTCTCTAGTGAGTTGTCCACATAACTTTCTGCTACTGTAGATGATGTTGTGTAGACCATGTTTTTTTATCGCTAGCAAGTTTGCACCTTAGTCGGCGAGTAGCGTGGCTGATGTGCGTCGGAAACAGTGACCGGTGTATAGACGCGCATTAGGCACATTTAGAAACGCAATTTTATACGGAATTTTGCCGATTGTGTTTTTGCCAACTGGCTGTATAGAACATTTAAAATTTTTGTACGTAATAAATAGTCTATCATGTTTGACGTGCGACGGCCTTAAAGAAGCATACTTCTGATAAATGTTAAAAATATTCACTCCATTTTCAAGACTTTTATTAGTGATCGCGAACGTTCTCGGAATTTTGGTTTTCGTCTCTGGAACCGATACAACTATGCAATCATCGTTGACGAGAATATCAGCAACTCTCATATTGGTTATTTCAATCCTTCGACAAGCACCATAAATGCCCATTATCAGTGCAACCTATCAAAATTATGTGTAACAAATTACATATTAAGTTATTTTAACTCATTTACTTACTTTGCACATTAAATAAACTTTATCGGGCCCGTCCTTTAGAAATTTCATACAATCCTCGTAGCTCAAAATTTTTGATTTTTTAGCTTGATATCCAACAGACTGTTTTCGAAGGTATCCTTGCAATTTAGGAAATTCACTCAGATTAATGGACTCTTTCATATTAATAACAGTCTTTAGCATAGAATATTCTGCCCAAAGGGAGGCAGAATTGATACGTTTTCGTCTTTCGATTAAATACGCTAATACAATATTCTCTGTTGTATGTTTTGCTTTATTTTTATGTTTCCACTCGTTAAACATTTTGTAATTTTTTTCATATCTTAATCGAGATTTTGTTGGCAACAAATTTTCACTTGCTAATTTAGCGATTTCTTTTAAATGAAGCGGAGTACAATCAAATTCTTCGTCTGAACTCATTTTTATACCTGATTAATTATTACTGTTATGAACTGACAGTTTTTGACAGTAATTAATGGGAGTATTTTTTGACGTACATGCTAATAGGCGTTATCCTTTGACAAACTCAGATCAGATAAACTTATGTGACAGGCTCACATGTCAGTTTTGAGTATTTTAAATGTAGAAAGAAACTGTCAAATTATTATCTGAGCGTGTACGCTATAGAAATTTGATTTAAGAATCTTAGGTTTATTTCGGTACTACAATAATAATTAAAAAGTGATTACTAATTAATAATGGACAATTTTAAATAATTAAATAAGTTTAGCGGAATGGCAGACGACTACCTAAGTAAATTTTCTCAATTAATTGTCAACTTATCCTCTAGATGGAATGCACATTAAGTTAAGTGAGTGAAAACTACTGATGTTAATGTTATTATTGGAAATCTAATAGTAGCGCCATCTATGAAAAAAAAATAAAATGAGCGGGCGCTAACGGGTCATTTACCGCCCGCATATGCGGGCGGTAAAACTCTGTTTAAGTGCAGGCAGACGAAAAAAATTATTTAATCATAGAATTTAAGGATGTCACGTAATGACAGCGGTAATATTTTGACATCCGATTAAAAATTAAAGATTCTATTTAAAAAACGAGGTAGAATTAAGGCATCACTAACTCGTTTTGAGACATTTGTGAGCACTAAAGTTTCTGATACAACACCTATGTCAGCTATTCAAGTTAGTTTAGAAAAGACAAGCTATATTTGGGAACAATTTGAAAATATACAGAGTGAAATTGAATGTCTACATAATGATGATGAAAATGATGAGAAATATAGACAAGATTTTGAACATGATTTCTTTCGTATAACTTCAATGCCGAGAGAATTTATTACAAATCAAACAACTCAGGTTGTGAGCAATGATAATAATAACTTGGTATTTATTTTTTTATTATTCTTGAACCGCTATTCTAATTTTTTTCAGTTTACTTTTTTCTTGATATTGACGTATTGGAATTTGTGTTAGAAAGAAAAGGAAAAAAAATGTTGTTTCAACCTGAGGAAGTTACTAATTAGTAACGAAACGTCGTTTGTTATGATTTCTGTGGGATAGTGACGAAAATAAATATGAATATTTTTATGTAGAAAAAAGAGGAATTTTTATAAGAACCGAACACCCCAAGAAAAAAGTAAAGTGAAAAAAATAATAACTTGGTTTCAAATAATCAAGTTAAACTTCCATTGATTAATCTTCCAGAATTTAGTGGTCATTATGAAGGTTGGTTACAATTTTTTGATACATTTAATGCATTAGTAAATAACAATCCGTCTTTATCTGACATCCAAAAATTTTATTATTTAAATTCGTCTCTCAAAGGTGAAGCTTTGAACGTAAATCAATCGCTCGAAGTTTCAAACGAGAATTATAAGATTGCATGGGATTTATTACAAAAACGATGTAAAAATAAAAAAACTATATATCATATGCATATAAAGACTTTATTTGAATTACCTTCTTTACATAAAGAATCACAAAGATTGAAGAAATTTAGTTGATGAGTTTTTTAAACATATCAGAGCATTAAAGTCATTGGGACAACCAACTGAAAGTTGGGACACTCTTCTTATCTACTTGATATCGACAAAATTCGATTCAGTTAGTCAAAGTGAGTGGGAGAAAGAAGTGTCTAAAAAGGAAACTGTTACAACTAAAGATTTAACAGATTTTCTTATAGAACGTTGCCGATTATTGGAAACTATAGAACCCATTCCGCATAAATTTAATCCGTAACTGGTGAGGTCAAATTATTAGCACATAACTGGTGAGGTTGGGTTACAGAAATCCAGACTTTGTTAAGGCTCTCCTATGTTGCTAAATGAAAATAAATTGGATACTTCAATGAGAATCAACAAAGTTATTCTTACTATAGCTACCAAGGTGTTGCAGATTGCAAAAAAGTTAATAACTTGATTAGTAGAGTTCAATTGATGATTTAGTGAAAAAAATACAAAAAAAAAACGCATGTAGTTAAAAAATCGCATTTTTTTTAGAAAAAAAAATTAACAAATAAAAAACAGGTTTTAACTTGTATTCTAGATATATAAAACTAAAAAAAATGTTCTTACTCTTTGAAATGTTCTATGAAAATAAAATTTCAGGTTTTATTGAACGCATTCTCGGCACATAGGAACTATACAACTTCCGCAAATTGGTGTCTGGCACGAACCACAGGTTTTCTTTGTTTTCCGATCCAAGCCAACCGGGTACTTCCTGCATCTCACTTGATCATTCAAGTCATGTCGGGCTTCAACTGGAAGTGGTTTCTGCAATATTCTGCCAATGTTCAGGCGTAATTCGCGCATTTAGGAGCCGTTGATTGAGATAAGGCTCCACAAGTTCTTTAGCAAGCATTTTGTTGTATTTTAGTCGGGAAACTTTTGGATTTCCTGGACATGCAGTAAAAATAACATAGCCGTTTACCATGCTGACATTCAACAAGGTGTAGAATATCGCTAGCGGCCAACGTCGGGTACGACGAATTGTTGAGTAAACTGTACACTTCTCATCTAATGCATCAACACCACCTTTCGTGGTGTTATAGAAAGCAATTATTTCTGGCTTTTGCGTCTCTGGATCAATAGCCTGAGTATGGTGCATGGAAGAAATCAAGAGAACCGCTTTGCCTTTCTTTGGAACGAATGATACGAGCGTCATATCTTTGGTGAATCCGTAAAGGATGTCTCCTTCTTTTCTTGAGCTGGCAGGCAAAAATTCTTTTGGAACCTCTTTTTTATTCTTACGAAGTGTCCCCACAGATGTCAAGCCTCTTTGAGCAAGCTCCTGAACAAAACCAATTATCTGCTGTCACGTTACGGTTCGTACCGACAATCGGCCGTGTCAGCTGCAAAACAGCTTGAGTTGGTTTGGGTAGATTTTGCTCATTTTCGGACAAAGTTCTGCCATCACTGTCTTTTCCGGAATAAATATACGCATTTAGTAAATAATGTGTTTTCGCTTCAGTCAATGCCATTATTTTAATTCCGTATTTCCTTGGTTTATTCGCAATATACATGCGAAATCGACACCGACCGCGAAATCCTAATAACATTTCGTCAATACAGGCATACTCTCCAATGGAATAGCACTTACCACAGTTTTCTATAAACTTCTCGAATACCCATGAAATGGCGGCTGTAGGATCTCTCTTTATTCTCCCGTCTCTATCCGAGGCATCGTCAAATCGCAGACTTACCAATAAAACATAAACCCTTTTGAGTGACATCGTACAACGAAAAATGGAGCAAGACCGCACACGTTGAGGGAACTCGGTGAACTGACTGAAAGGTACATACGTGCATGTTATTTCTTTACGGCGACGTGTTAAAGTTTTGCCCGGGTATTCTGCACCCGACATCACCAGTTACGGGTTAATCAAAGATCAAATGTGGTCACAGGTGTTAAAACATGTTCTCATTTTAATCAGGAGAAAAATAAAAAATGTTCGCTTTGTAATGGTTCTCATTTAATTTACTATTGTCAAAAATTTCTTAATTTTCCAATTAAGACTAGATATTTTGAAATAAAAAAATTGAAATTATGTGCAAATTGTTTACGAGATGGTCATATCTCGGCCGATTGTAAGTCTAGTGGCTGCAAAAAATGCAATCGTAAGCATAATACGCTTTTACATTATACTGACTATCAAAATCATGTTGATACTACATGCAACACTAGATAGATAGATATATGTATTCACCATCTTATGTTACATAACATGTATAGTACGTCAAAAAATAACAAAAATTAATCAAAGTTACAGCAACAAAGAAAGGCTTACAAACAAATTCAAAAAGCAACAACATAAAACAAACTAAAATCTAAAAAAATCTTACAACATCGCTTCTGAAATAGTCCTCAAAGGCGATATCAAAAATGATTTAATACATTTGGTAAATTGGACTTCACCAAGGTTCTTTATGTGAGACGGCAGCTTATTATAAAATTTGACACAATAATAGTCAGAACCTTTCCTAGTCCTCAATAGGCGGTGAAATTCAGGCAATATATTTTTATTTTAAGAAAGAAAGGAAAACTTCCCACGGAGTCAGGATACTTAAAATTTGACCAGACCCAGGCTCAGCGAGAGTATCTAGCCAAGGTACTGACTGACTTTGAGCAAAGAAAATCAAAAGGTGAAACAGAAATAAAAATAAGATACATTAGGGGAGTGCCGACCATTGTGCCCGCTTCTCCAAAAAACTCCAGCAAGTGGGGGAATCGCATATAAAAAGAATGGCACAGCCACCAATTGTCGAGATATCATTTTATTATACAAACCTAAATGCAATGATGACAAAGATGGATGAGATAAGGATCGAGATTGGTAATTGTAAGCCTGCTTTTGTTTTGTTTACGGAGACTTGGCTGACTGGGAGTATCGATGATGCATTGGTGAGCATTGATGGGTATAGTTTGGTGAGGTGCGACCGGATCGTACGAAGAGGTGGAGGAGTCTGTGTTTACATTAAGAACGAGCTCTTAGGGCACAACATATACTATGAAGTTATAAATAACAGTGAGCTAAGTACATTAGAGACATTGTGGCTTCGCATAACCATTGATCAAGTTGTAATGCAGATAGCAGTTATTTATCGTCCAAAATCAACGTCAGTCACGGATAGCAAGAATCTTATGGGGGCGATTTCCAATTTTTCATCGTCTGTCATCCCTACTATCATTTTTGGGGATTTCAACTATCCCGAAATTGACTGGACGACACTGACCTTGAGACAGAATGACTCCTCTGCGGAGGATTTTCTTAATTACATCAGGGAAAGTCATGTGACTCAAATCATTAATGTTGATACCCGCATAAGAAATGAGCAAAGTTCGTTGCTGGATTTGGTGATGATATCCGACAAAAAACTTGTACAGAAAATAATTCATGAAGCACCGTTGGGTCTGAGTGACCATGTTGTTATTAAACTTTATGTTCAGTTCACTGTCGTTGTTGGGAACACGAGGGTTGTACAAAAGCGTAACTTCTGGAAGGCGGATTATGTATCAATAAATGATTTTTTGTCCCGCAGTTTGCAAGATACTGATGACATCGAAATATGTCTCGGAGCTATTCAAGAGGCTATCCAGAAGTACGTACCAGTCTGCCCCCGCAGGGTAAACACGCAGAAGCCGTGGATCAACGGAAATATTTTCGGAGAAATACAAAGGAAGAGGAGACTCTGGCACAAGTACAGACGGTTGAGAACGGACGCGAGCTATTTGTTGTATAGGCAGCAAAACAATAAACTAAAGACAATGATATCGGAGGCTAGATGTCGGTATGAAAGTGAAATTGCGGCGAGTGGCAATAAGAAATTCTATGCTTATATTAAACGGTCACTAAATTCTAACGTTTCTAGTTTCTCTCTGAAAGCAAAAACTACGGGTGAACCAATGGCTAGGCCAATTGACATAGCCAATGCATTCGCTAACCGGTTCAGTAGTGTTTTTACCGACGACTCGAGGGACAATTTACCTGTATTACCCCAGTCTACCAGAAACAGGCAGTCATTAACAACCGTTAATTTTATGACCGCCGATATAAGGGAGGCAGTAGCGGGTTTGAAGCAAGATTCGAGTCCTGGCCCGGACGAAATTCCTCCGATGTTTCTTCAGAGATGCATTGAATCATTATTACGACCATTGGCCACGTCAATGCAAAAATGCATCAACATGGGCACTCTACCGGAGGAATGGTTGTCTGCTGTCGTGATACCTATATTTAAAAAGGGTGACAAGTTCGCTGCAGAAAATTATCGACCTATTAGTTTGACCTGCGCACTTTGTAAATGCATGGAGAAAGTCATTACCAGAAATATGACTTCATTTCTAGTTGAATCAAATATTATTCCCAATGAACAACATGGGTTTATGCCCAAGAGGTCGGTGGAGTCGAATCTTCTGGAGTGCCTCAATGTGTGGACCAGCCATAATGATGTTGGTCAGCCTACGGATGTGTTGTATCTGGATTTTGAGAAAGCATTCGACAGAGTGCCATTTGCTCGTTTGTTGCTGAAATTGGAGCATTACGGCGTGCGGGGGGCACTCCTGAGATGGATTGAGATGTTTCTTACAAAAAGAATTTTCCAGGTTAGAGCGAATGGTGCATTATCCGCTAAATTGCCGGTCTTGAGTGGTGTCCCGCAGGGGTCTGTACTGGGGCCATTGCTTTTTCTGGCATATATATCAGACTTAACAAGAACCATCACGTCAAACATGAGCTTCTTTGCTGATGACACCAAATTGTTTTGTAACCCACTGCGAGACAAAAATGAGTTCCAGATCGACATTGATGGGGTAGTGTCCTGGTCGGCGGTTTGGTTGATGAACTTGAATTTGGAGAAGTGCCAGGTACTACACATCGGAGCTAATAATCCCAGGACTCCATATTTCATCAATGGAAATGCCGTTAAATCTGTAAATCAGCAGAAGGATCTTGGTGTCATAGTAACAGCGGATTTGAAGTGGGAGGCCCATATTTCCGCCACAGTGAAGAAAGCTAATAGACTGTGGTATCTGATACAAAAGGCTTTCAAATCGAGATCAAACTCTCTAATATTGCAATTGTATAAATTGTATGTCAGACCACTATTGGAATATGCCAACAGCGTTTGGTCCCCCTACTTCATTAAGGACATAGAGGCATTGGAAAGGGTTCAGAGGAGATTCACTAAGCTACCTCATGCACTTAGCCATATACCATATGAGGAGCGATTGAGGCTTTTAAATTTGACATGTCTTTATGATCGACGACAACGAGGCGATCTAATTCAAACATACAAGATACTTAGTGGCTACTACTCGGTGGATCTCGATGTATTTCATCCTGCTAGAAATCCTAATCTGCGTGGCAATAGTAAGAAACTTGACAAGGAGAGATGTGCTAGACTTCCTCGGAAGAATTTTATAACAAACAGAGTTGTATATGCATGGAATTCATTACCTGAAGAGGTGATAATGGCGCAAACGGTTGACAGCTTTAAGAACGGGCTGGACAATTTCATGGAGGACCATGGCGATCAGTTGGTCCACTACTCGCTATAGAAGATTAGTGAGGATGACATCAATATTTCAAAAACCTCAAATTAGGAACTGAGCAACAGTTTCATCGGTTTTACCGTTTACTGTTTTACGACTAATAATAATATGTCATTGCGATTTCGCGTACCATAATTATGCATATCAGAGTGTAAAGTGAAATGCGAGGCATTGGTTCGAATGTAGCCAAGACAGTTTAAGATGTACAAGGAAGGCAAAGTAAGTAGTCCATGTTCAACAAAATACTTTTTACAGCAGTCACGCCAACCGAGCCCCAACATTGTACGTAAACATCTCCTCTGCAGCTTGAAGATTTTCATTGCATGGGAACTATGTCCCCAGTTCAAAATACCATACGACATACGGGAAATAAAATAACCATGATATACCGTCATCAGACTGGCGATTGAAACACTCTGCGCAAGCCTTCTGATCCGATATATGACCCTGGACAACGAGCACCCAAGTTCTCGAACATGACTCTCCCAGATTAATTTAGGATCAAGATGAACCCCAAGGAACTTCACGCGAACATCGCTCTGAAGATCGATAGGCGCAGAACGCAATGTAAAGTTCATGCTCTGAGTTTTAGCCTGATTCAAGCTCAGTTCATTTGCCAGAAACCAATTGCCTATGTCAGTTCAGCTCGATATTGTTTTTATAGTGTCTCAAGGCGACTTTAGATACAGACTGAGAATCCGATTTATGAATCAAATGCATGGTGCATAGCAGATCTCTCATCCTGCGCAAATGATCGCTGAACCAATTTATGCGACCCAGCGCTGATCCAGCAGTGACTGTTTTAGATTTAAGAGGAAAACAACTTTCAGCTGTATTTGCAATGACAGTGACAGTAAACTTTAGAAATCTACTATCAATGCTTATATTTTTATCATCGATAAAGTCCCAATTAATATTCTCGATTCGATTGTACAAGTTAAAAAGTCCGTATTGAGTTATGGGTCTGTAACTAATTTTTGCAACAGGCTCCGTCGGGGAAGTGCGCCCTTCAAAGGTGAAAGAAATGCCATCGTGATCGGACAGATGATGTAAATTAAAAGGTTTGAATGTTGTGGGGTTAACATTTATATTTGTTTTTTTTCTGAAGTAATCCATCTATCGAGGAGTGAATGTTATTATTGGAATAAAAGGCGTCTACTCCACAAAATGATTTATATATATACGTTAAAATTATTCTTCGTTTTAGCTGCCAGACATGTTTCGGACTACACGTCCATCATCAGTGGCTTAAAGAACTTGTACAATGTTGTTACATGTGAGAGTCATACCTCATACAGAATTAACAGAGCGGTTTTACATGGATTTATGATTTAAACGTCTATACATATCTGTAATATAATCGCTTATTTAGGATGTAATGTAATATTATTATACATGTAGGAGTCTTACCATTTTGATGGAAAATTGGTTGTTAAATAGTTAAAATAAAATAAAATAAAATTAAAATATAATTAAAGTGTTGAACATTTGTTATTTCTGTTACTATTAATTTAGTTTTCTTTTTCTTTCGTTTCATCGTCAATGAGAACAGTTTTGGTGAAATAATTTGGTAAGAGCCTACTGTAATATGGCTGTTTAAGAATTACAGATAAGACAAACAAAATGTCGAGTGGTGAGGATGAAGATAGTTATATAATTATGAAAGTCTCAGTCAAAGCTACACATATGGTGTTTGAGGTGAGGTGAGGTGAGGTGAGTAAGTTAAGTGAGGTGGGTAGATGATGGTTGTTTAATCTGTGATATATTGAGTGATTGAATATTGGTAAGATGTAGATAGAAGTTATTGAATGTATTGTTATTGGTAAAGTCCATGATTTTAGTGTATTTTATAATTGTTGTCTATGGGTATATTAACTTTAATGTTCGATTAAAATGAGTGGTGTCTGTGGAGCACTGATTCTATGGTTGTGTCTAAGTGAAATGTCATGTTATAACCTAATATTTGTTGATATGTCTAAATTTGCAGGTTATGGGGCTTATTTATGGGAGGCTTGGGATGGTGGGTTCTATGGAGTTGAATTTAAGGGAATTGAAGAATGGGAGGCAGTCGAATTCGAGTTGGTCATTTACGCAAGTGTATTTAGTGTTCTTCTTGTATGAATTAATTTCCATGGCTTCCAAGACATTTAACATTGTACTTTTGAGGCAAGAATGTAGCATTTCAGCATTTTGGTTGATGGAGAAGGAGTGGTGTTCATTATGGATGTGGTTGGCAAAGGCAGAGTTGCTGTTTAATTCATCAACGTTTTCTTGACTGGCTTTTTCGATGATTTTATTGTGTTCTTTAATACGAGTTTCAAAGTTGCGACCAGTTTGACCGATGTAGATGGTATTGCAGTTTATGGTGCCACATTTCAATAAGTATACTCCAGATTTTTGAAGCCAGTTGACTGGGGATTTGCTGTTGTCAAGGTAATTGCCAATGGTATTTCTAGTTCTGAAGCAGATGTTAATGTTGTTGTTATTAAACAGTTTTTTAATGGAATGCATAAATGGACCGATGTATGTAATGGGGTGGAAGCTCTTGTGTGTGGAATTTGCGAAAGTAGTAAGTCCGTTAAATGTGTGTTTTATTAGGTGTTTATAATATATTTTATTGATCGTAGATATTGGATAGTGGTTTACTTTAGCTATATGGTAAATTATTGACAGTTCATTATTGAAGTTTTCATGTGACATTGGTACGTGGAAGAGTCTGTGGAAGTAAGATTCAAATGTTGAGAATTTGTGTGCGGACGGGTGGTTGGAATGGTAATCGATAATAGCATCTGACGAAGTGGGCTTATGGTATATTGAGAAGGTAAGTTGGTTGTTGAGTCTGTGTATGGTTAAGTCGAGATACGCTAGTGAGTTGTTTGTTTCAGACTCATGTGTGAATTGAATTCGTTCATGTATAGAGTTCATAAAGTTTAGCGTTTGTATGACTTCGTCAGCGGTTCCATTGTATATGGCGAAGATGTCATCCACGTATCTTTTTAGGCAAATGAATTTTGGACCATGAATGTTATTTGATAGAATGGTTTGGTCTATTTTTGACATGAAGATTTCTGCCAGCAGGGACGAGATGCCATTTCCCATGCTCAAGCCATCTATTTGTTTATAATATTTATTGTTAAAGTGAAAGAAGTTTTGTTCGAGGTTAATTTTAAGTAAATTGTGTATGGCATTGATATCTGACATGTTTAAGTTAGAGTTATTTATTAGCAAGTTTTTAACCATTTCTAAAGTTTCATTGACAGGGACACTACTATATAGATTTTTGACGTCAAAGGATATGAGTTGTGCGTTCTCAGGACATTGAATGTGTTTAATTTGGTTTATTAAATCGATGGAGTTTTTTACTGAATGTATGGATGTGAAATTGGTTTTATCTCTGAGGATGTAGTTTAGCCAATTGGAGAGTTTTGATGCTGGAGTTCCTGAGAAACAGACAATAGGACGAGCGGGTATCTCCCTCTTATGTATCTTAAGGAGTGCACGTAGTTCAGGTGTTTTAATGTTTATGCATGAAAGTTTGAATTTGTTGGTGCCTAGGGATTCGAGTGTATTTTTGTGGGAGGTAAGGGTTTTGTTGAGTTTTGTGTGGTATTGTTTGGTGGGGTTGTTTGGGACTTCTTGGAAATCAGGATTATTGAGGAATTCTTCAACCTTCCTAATGTATAACTGCCTTTCGCAGATTACGATGGTGTTACCTTTATCAGCGCGGGATAATGTGAGGTTATTCTCTGTTATTTTCTGTTTTATTGATTTCAATGTATTCATTTCTAGGATATTATTTTTGTTCGCATATTGTTTGTAGTAATCGTATGCGTGATTTAGATGTTGAGAGATATTAGATCTTAGGAATTCTTTGTTGGTGGGGTTAACATTTTCTATTATGGATTCGCATTCAGCGGCAGTGATGTTTAGGCTTTTGTTTGTGATAGGAAAGAAGTTATTGAACTTGAAGCTACGGTTTAGGTAATTGGCTTCGGACATAGTGAAGTTGACGTTAGAAAGATTGGTAACTCTATCGTGAAACTGGAAGTTAGGTGTGTGGATGTCGTTAGGGAATTCAATGTTAAAGTTGTCGTTGTCAAAAGTTTCATGGTCGGAGTCATTGGGTGTTGTGTTGAGAATGTTGTTATTCGGTGTGTTGTGGTTGTTGTTGTGTGAGAGTTGGGTGTTTGTTGTGTTGATGTTGGTATGGTTATCCGTGGGTGAGTCGTTATGTGTATTTGGTAGTGGGTTTGTGTTCGGTGTGTTATTGGGGCCGTGATTGTTTGTGAATGTGTTGTTATATGTGGTGGATAGGGGGTTTGTATGTTTGTGTGACTGGGAAAGTTGTTGTAGTTTGGATTGTAGTCTGTTTAGCTTTGACTTACCTTTTGCTTGTATGTCATCGTGGACATCGTTGTAAAGGGTTTCCAACTCGACAGGATGTAATACATGATTTAATTCAGATGTTATATAGTTTAGTTTTGTTTCTATCATATTTAGCTTGCTGTGGAGATGCTTGATTTCATGTTTGAGCCATATCTTCTTGGCGGCGTTTAATGCTGTCATTGCTGCTTTGGTGCCAACCACATCCATAATGAACACCACTCCTTCTCCATCAACCAAAATGCTGAAATGCTACATTCTTGCCTCAAAAGTACAATGTTAAATGTCTTGGAAGCCATGGAAATTAATTCATACAAGAAGAACACTAAATACACTTGCGTAAATGACCACCTCGAATTCGACTGCCTCCCATTCTTCAATTCCCTTAAATTCAACTCCATAGAACCCACCATCCCAAGCCTCCCATAAATAAGCCCCATAACCTGCAAATTTAGACATATCAACAAATATTAGGTTATAACATGACATTTCACTTAGACACAACCATAGAATCAGTGCTCCACAGACACCACTCATTTTAATCGAACATTAAAGTTAATATACCCATAGACAACAATTATAAAATACACTAAAATCATGGACTTTACAAATAACAATACATTCAATAACTTCTATCTACATCTTACCAATATTCAATCACTCAATATATCACAGATTAAACAACCATCATCTACCCACCTCACTTAACTTACTCACCTCACCTCACCTCAAACACCATATAAATAAATAAATAAATCTTTAATGTCTAACAGGTTTACACCCAATTACAAGACAATTACAATGTATCTACTTAAAAATAATAATTCTATGCAATTTATAGACTTAAATATAACACCAAATACACTAATTATTATTAATACAAAACCAAGAGTACGCTAAGCTGACAAGCCACGCCACCCCATATCTTGAGTAAAAAAAATCATTCCCTTCTCAACATGAATCTAAAAAATATAAGAATTATAAGTTTAAACTAGTTAGATATTCGTGCAACTGACGCTTGAAAGTGTTAAAATTTTCATTGAAAAAGTCCACAAATCTGTGTATTTTATGGTAATTGGACAAACTGCAAGCTCTGTAAACCGGCGCTCTACCCTCATAGTTAGTGTGTGCTTGAGGTACTCGAAATATGTTGCTATTTCTTGCATTATGTTGGGGAGCATTTATATTGATATGTTGCAAAAGACGAGGACAGTCAATCATGGCATGAATAATCTTAAATAAGAAGACCTGATACGAATAAATTCTGCGATAGTTTAGAGATTGAAATCCGAATGTTTTTAGCAACGTTTCATGACTATATCCTCTGTAGGGAAAGTGGCCATTAACTTTAAAATAAATATGTTTTAAAAATTTTCGTTGGACAGCTTCTATTTTATTTATATGTACCTGATATATAGGGGACCAAACAACCGACGCATATTCCAATTTAGGTCTAATTAGTGAGTTGTATAGTGACACAAGACAAGGCACGCTTTGGAAACCCACAGTAGAGCGAACAATTAAACCCAAAATTCGAATAGCATCATTCAAAATTCGCTCCACATGATGGTTAAAGGACAAATCACTATCAACCCAAACTCCAAGATCTCTGACAACCTCGCATCTCCCCAAGGCCTCCCCATCCACACTATAATTCATCTCAAGAATATTCCTCCCCTTGCAAAAGCTCACATACTTACATTTGTCTATGTTTAGTGGAATTCTATTTTCTGTACACCATATTACGAGGCGGTTCAAATCGGTCTGTAGATCCTGACAGTCCTGCAAGTTTTCAATAACACGAAACAACTTCAAGTCATCGGCAAACAACAGACATTCACTCCCAATATTTTGTGTAATGTCATTTATGTATATGGCGAACAATAAGGGCGCGAGATTACTTCCCTGGGCGCTCCGCTGGTCGCAGTGAAATCATGTGATCTGAACCCGTTATATTCGACATACAGCCTGCGTGAACATAAATATGATTGGAAAAACTTTATTAGATTATGGGTGAAGCCGACATTTTTCATTTTAAGTTGCATTATTGTATGATCCATCCTATCAAATGCTTTTGAAAAGTCAGTATATATGGCGTCAATCTGTAGCCCTTTTCCAAGGGCGGGATAGGTAGCCTGCAGAAATTCTGCGATGTTAGATACCGTCGATCTCTTTTGAAAAAACCCGTGTTGCTCCCACAATATGAGGTTTTTAACTTGATTAAATAATTTGTTCTGCAATACCGTTTCGAAAATCTTTGAAAAATTCGATATTATTGAAATTGGGCGATAGTTTGTTATTCTATCGTTATCGCCGGCTTTATGTACAGGGCATATTCGCGCTATTTTCCAGGCGTCAGGAAATACATGTGATGAGATTGATTTATTGCACAATATACACAAAGGCTCCGCCAGAGCATAGGCACAATCCCTCACAACGAATGCGGGAATATTATCTGGTCCTGCCGTCATCTTGGGTTTTAACTTTTTCAATGAATCGAGAATGTCTGTCACATTTAACTCCCCAATACTAACCGGAATATCGGCATTTCCATCTGGAGTATAATAGTCCACCTGTTGCGATGGCAGAAAAGCACTTTGAAAAAAATCGGCAAAAGCGGTCACTATATTCTCAGGCTTCTCCAGCAGGACCTCGCTGTCACTAATCATACTACCGGGAATGCGCGTTCTTCTAGATTTGCTTCGCACGAACCTCCACAATTGTTTAGGGTCCGATTTAACACAATCCTGGATTTCAAGCAGATAATTGCTATATATGTGTAGCTTTGACTGAGACTTTCATAATTATATAACTATCTTCATCCTCACCACTCGACATTTTGTTTGTCTTATCTGTAATTCTTAAACAGCCATATTACAGTAGGCTCTTACCAAATTATTTCACCAAAACTGTTCTCATTGACGATGAAACGAAAGAAAAAGAAAACTAAGATTAATAGTAACAGAAATAACAAATGTTCAACACTTTAATTATATTTTAATTTTATTTTATTTTATTTTAACTATTTAACAACCAATTTTCCATCAAAATGGTAAGACTCCTACATGTATAATAATATTACATTACATCCTAAATAAGCGATTATATTACAGATATGTATAGACGTTTAAATCATAAATCCATGTAAAACCGCTCTGTTAATTCTGTATGAGGTATGACTCTCACATGTAACAACATTGTACAAGTTCTTTAAGCCACTGATGATGGACGTGTAGTCCGAAACATGTCTGGCAGCTAAAACGAAGAATAATTTTAACGTATATATATAAATCATTTTGTGGAGTAGACGCCTTTTATTCCAATAATTTATATTTGTGAATACATTATCCAGACACGCACTACCTCGAGTTGGAAAAGACACAGAGCCATGCAAGCCATAAGCCCGAAAAAAATCACACAGGTCGCCTAATACAGAAAGGCCAAGCACAAGCTCTTATTCCAAGTCAGACAATCATACAGAAGTTGATCAAACTGTAAGTTCAAAACAAATACAAGATGCAATAGTAAATACACGTGTTAGTACAGAAATATCTGTTTTATTGGCAACTGCCATAATTTTCATATTGGATGCTCATGGTAATCCAGTAAAGGCTCGAGCTTTGTTAGATTCTGGGAGTATGTCTTCATTTATGTCATTGAAGCTATTTGAGAGATTAAAGCTATCCAGAATCAATACTAGTTCATCAGTTGTTGGAGTTAATCAAACAGTGTCACATATTCGGAATAAAACTTATGCTAGAATAAGGTCAATGTATAACAATTTCCTGAAAAATGTCTAATTTTTTTTAATCATAGATAACATTTTTAGCTCTCCATATCATATATGTAATATATGTATATATGGAGACTATTAGTTTCATGAAAAAAAAATTTTTTTTAATTTCACCGGAAATACTTGTTTTTGGTCATTTTATACATAAATAAGTAGTTTTAAAAAAATGTCTGTCTGTCTGTCTGTCTGTCTGTCTGTCTGTCTGTATGTCTGTCTGTCTGTCTGTCTGTCTGTCTGTCTGTATCCACGAAAACGCAAAAACCGCTTAACAGATTTTAACCAAATTTGGTACAAAAATACTATTGGACATGGCAAGGAACTGATTAGATTTTGGGAAACATTGAGCGTAGGCAAAGGGTTTAAAAGAGGGTTCAAAAATTAAAAAAATTCATAGTTCTTAAACTTATCCGACATACTGCATAATTTTTTACGCATTTAATTGAATATAACCTAAAATATTGAACATAAAATATTAGACCACATTGGCGTTCGAAAATAGTGTAAAATGGGGTAAAAAAGTTTAAAAAAAAACGTATTTCTTAAAAATAGCAGAAATATTAACTAGTTATTTATAGTTTTGATAGAATATAACCTATAAAATGTGTCATGAATAACTTACTTTGATAGGCGTTCGTAAATAGTGGAAAAGGGGTCAAAATATAAAAAATATATATTTCCTAAACTTATTCGAAATATGGAATAATTTTTCATAGTTGTGATACAATATAAGCTAAAAAATATTCCATAAAAGAATTGGTTCACACAGGCGTTCGAAAATAGTTTAAAAAAAGGGTCAAAAACGAAAAAAAAATGTTTCTCAAATATACGAGAAAAATTGGCTAATTATATATAGCTTTGATATAAGATAACCTAAAAAATGCAGCATAAAATTTTTATTTACATAGGCGTTCGTAAATAGTAGAAAAAGGGGTAAAATAAAAAAAAAATAAAATGTAAAATTTTTTATATTTAACTAGATGAATTGGTATTAAAAATACACGACAAAAATTAATGTACCATAGGCGTCCGTGAAAATTCTATAAAAGGGTCAGAAAAAATTTGTATCCGTGATAACTCAAAAACCACTTAACGGATTTTAATTACATTTGGTACGAAAATACTACAGGATATTTATAGGTGGTGATTAACATTGAGCGTAGGCAAGGGGTTTAAAAGAGGGTTAAAAATTTTTAAATATCATAGTTTTTAAACTTATCCGAAATATTGAATAATTTTTTATAGTTGTGATAGAATATAACCTAAAAAATGTTACATAAAAGAATTAGTTCACACAGGCGTTCGAAAATAGTCTTAAAAAAGGGTCAAAAACGAAAAAAAAATGTTACCCAAATATACCAGAAAAATTGGCTAATTATATATAGCTTTCATATAAGATAACCTAAAAAATGCAGCATAAAATTTTTATTTACATAGGCGTTCGTAAATAGTAAAAAAAGGGGTAAAATAAAAAAAAAATTAAAATGTAAAAAATTTTATATTTAACTAGTTCAATTGGTGTTAAAAATACACGACAAAAATTAATGTTCCATAGGCGTCCGTGAAAATTCTATAAAAGGGTCAGAAAAAATTTGTATCCGTGATAACTCAAAAACCACTTAACGGATACCCTACAACATGCAGCATAACAATTTTGTTTACATAGGCGTTCGTAAATAGTAGAAAAGGGGGCAAAATAAATTTTATAATAAAACTAAAAAAAATCAATTAATTTGCATTCAAGAACTTTTCCTAGATCTGAAATATAAAATATCTGCGTATAAATAGTGCCTCCAAAGAGAAGAAAAAGGCACAAAACCCGATACTTAAAAAAAAATAGCTGATGTCTAAAACAAAACAAAAATTTATTAAATTTAGATAAATGACAAAAAGGTCATAAAATTATTACTTTTACACTTAAATATGGAGAGCTATTCGTGCGTCGAGGGCAACAGCTAGTTTTTACATAATTTAAAAGGTGTTACTCAAAATATATTGTGTTGAATTTGATTAAATAAATAATTATTATATTTGATTTTGAATTAGACAGCTTTGTTGACATCTTTTTCGACCAGGAAAATCCAACAAATAATATTCTCAATAATTCTTATTTATAAATTATTACCTACTTATATTATATTATTAGTTTTAGACCAGCAGTTCCTCATTTATTGACAATAGAGAAAACGTAATCGACTTCAAGGGGTACTACTTCCAAAAACATACCTACATTACACATTAATGAAAGCATTAGTTTCATTTTCATTGTGTACCACCCTGTATATAAATTTATGGGAAATAATAAAAGTAGTTATTATAAGAAGAAATCTCAATGATTTTCACATGAGGATTACCTGGAACACGGATATCTGCGGATATAATGCGGATTAACCTTTTTAATAATATATTTTTTTACAATTAAAATTTTTGTTATATGAATCAGGATTTTATATCATAAAAATAATTTCTATACTAAAAACTTCTTGTACAAGGTGACTATTATAAATTTAAATATTTAACTGCCCAAAAATAGTGCAGGTTAGTTTTATTTTTAATCGATACAGTTACAGGGTCAAAACGAAAAAAGTGTGTTATCATGTTTTGAGTCAATTTTTTCATTATTTTTTCCGTTGTCAGTACAGGTTATACCGCAGCCACCATTTTGTTCAATTAGCTTCTTTAGGATCGATGACACTATATACAAGATGTCCCAAAATTAGCACGTTCCGCGACCCAAAAAATGTAAGAACTGCCTATTAACATTGGGTCAAAAATGTACCCTAATTGCCTAAAAGTTTCGCAAACAGATTTTCCTAAATATTTTGGGAACAACAAAGGCAAAATTCTGAAACTTTTTCAATTCTGAAATGGGGGGTCAATGGGTTAAAAATAGCACAACATTTTTGTTCACGCTATGAAATCTTAGGGTATTCCACATAAAAAAACTGAACGCGCTGGAAAATATGGCAGGCTAATTTCGAGACGCCCTGTATACTTAAGTATACTTTATTTTTTATCTTATTTTAAGTATGTGGTTTATTTTTTTAATGCCACATATCTTAACACAGTCATAAAATGTAATTAGATTATTTATATATTTGATGGGCTGCTAACTATTTTTCCTTCTCAGGTCCGTTAAATATACGTGCCTACCTACTTTGTGACTATTTATTTTATTTAATATATTGAAAGTATTTTTTAGCTCTCCATATCATATATATGTAATATATGTATACAGGGTGAGTCACGAGGAACTACTTCTACCATAAGTAGAGGCACGTTAGGGGATTATCAAATGACCATTAAAAAATGTCTCCTTGTTTTGATTATTAATATACAGGGTGAATTATGGATTTTCACCAAAACAATGTTTCGTCATATCTTTTCAATGATTAAGTCGATTTATCTCATTTTTTTATAAAAGTGTGTATTGGTGTCTGGCAACTAACTGACATATTCAGATTTAAAAAATCCAGGTCCGTCTTCGAGAAAATTTGTGGGACGACTTCATATTCAACATTTCACCCTGTATATGATTTTTCAAAAATCTGATATAATTTTTTCAAAGAGCATAAATAGACAGTTAGACCTGGGTATTTGAATTTTTTGTTACACTCACCTCACATTTCCAATTAAAGATTCATTTTAGAGCCAAATTGAAAATTGGCAATAATCAAGTATCTTACTGTACAATAATGTTTAGTTATTAAAAAGAAATCCTCAAATTAGACAGAAATGACACACACTGTGCTCTAGTATGGTAAATACCATAATTTGAATTGATTTACAGGGCCGTATTTAAAAATCTGGCATTTCTGGTTCGTCCAAATAATTCACACTGTATGTAACTTTTTCCACCCGAAATAGACAGAACACCGATAAAAATTGTTTGTAATAACCTAGTTTTCTTACTTGTTTGAGGAAAACTCATGTGTCTAATTATTTTAATCGGAATGAAATGAACAAGCCAGGGAAATGTTTGTTCATAAATTAAGAAATAAAATAAAAAACAATAACAAAGTAAAAAACAATTTAATAAACATTACGATTATAAAAGATGTTCAAAATGAAATCCATCTGCCTTAATACACTTTTCTTGACGAATGTTTAAATGTGTAATAGACTTTCTGATTGGTAGTGGGTCATATCTGGTAATATTGCAACAGTGAATAATTCTGTTAATGAGCTGTTGTGTTTTAGAATCGTAATGTTTATTAAATTGTTTTTTACTTTGTTTCACATTGTTAAAACTGTTTTATTGTTTGGTTATTGTTTTTTATTTTATTTCTTAATTTATGAATAAACATTTCCCTGGCTTATTAATTTCATTCCGATTAAAATAATTAGACACATGAGTTTTCCTCAAACAAGTAAGAAAACTAGGTTATTACAAACATTTTTTATCGGTTTTTTGTCTATTACGGGTGGAAAAAGTTACATACAGGGTGAATTATTGGGACGAACCAGATATGCCAGATTTTCAAATCCGGCCCTGTAAATCAATTCAAATTATGGTATTTACCATCCTGGAGCACAGTGAATGTCGTTTCTATTTATTTTGAAGATTTCTTTTTAGTAACTAAACATTATTATACAGTGAGATATTTCATTATTGCCAATTTTCAATTTGGCTCTAAAATTACTCTTTAATTGGAAATGTGAGGTGAGTGTAACAAAAAACTCAAATACCCAGGTCTAACTGTCTATTTATGCTCTTTGAAAAAATTATATCAGATTTTTGAAAAATCATATACAGGGTGAAGTATTGAATATGAAGCAGTCCCACAAATTTTCTCGAAGACGGACCTGGATTTTTTCAAATCTGAATATCTCAGTTAGTTGCCAGACACCAATACACACTTTTATAAAAAAATTAGATAAATCGGCTTAATCATTGAAAAGATATGACGGAACATTGTTTTGGTGAAAATCCATAATTCACCCTGTATATTAATAATCAAAACAAAAAGACATTTTTTAATGGTCATTTGATAATCCCCTAACGTGCCTCTACTTATGGTAGAAGTATGTACAGTTCCTCGTGACTCACCCTGTATATGGAGACTATTAGTTTCATGAAAAAAAATTTTTTTTTTATTTCACCGGAAATACTTGTTTTTGGTCATTTTATACATAAATAAGTAGTTTTAAAAAAATGTCTGCCTGTCTGTCTGTCTGTCTGTCTGTCTGTCTGTATCCACGAAAACGCAAAAACCGCTTAACAGATTTTAACCAAATTTGGTACAAAAATACTATTGGACATGGCAAGGAGCTGATTAGATTTTGGAAAACATTGAGCGTAGGCAAAGGGTTTAAAAGAGGGTTCAAAAATTAAAAAAATTCATAGTTCTTAAACTTATCCGAAATACTGCATAATTTTTTACGCATTTAATTGAATATAACCTAAAATATTGAACATAAAATATTAGACCACATTGGCGTTCGAAAATAGTGTAAAATGGGGTAAAAAAGATTAAAAAAAAACGTATTTCTTAAAAATAGAAATATTAACTAGTTATTTATAGTTTTGATAGAATATAACCTATAAAATGTGTCATGAATAACTTACTTTCATAGGCGTTCGTAAATAGTGGAAAAGGGGTCAAAACATAAAAAATGTTTTTCAAATATACCAGAAAAATTGGCTAATTATATATAGCTTTGATATAAGATAACCTAAAAAATGCAGCATAAAATTTTTATTTACATAGGAGTTCGTAAATAGTAGAAAAAGGGGTAAAATAAAAAAAATTAAAATGTAAAAATTTTTATATTTAACTAGATGAATTGGTGTTAAAAATACACGACAAAAAATAATGTACCATAGGCGTCCGTGAAAATTCTATAAAAGGGTCAGAAAAAATTTGTATCCGTGATAACTCAAAAACCACTTAACGGATTTTAACCACATTTGGTACGAAAATACTACAGGATATTTATAGGTGGTGATTAACATTGAGCGTAGGCAAGGGGTTTAAAAGAGGGTTCAAAAATTTAAAAAATCATAGTTCTTAAACTTATCCGAAATATTGAATAATTTTTTATAGTTGTGATAGAATATAACCTAAAAAATGTTACATAAAAGAATTAGTTCACACAGGCGTTCGAAAATAGTCTTAAAAAAGGGTCAAAAACGAAAAAAAAATGTTACCCAAATATACCAGAAAAATTGGCTAATTATATATAGCTTTCATATAAGATAACCTAGAAAATGCAGCATAAAATTTTTATTTACATAGGCGTTCGTAAATAGTAAAAAAAGGGGTAAAATAAAAAATAAATTAAAATGTAAAAAATTTTATATTTAACTAGTTGAATTGGTGTTAAAAATACACGACAAAAATTAATGTTCCATAGGCGTCCGTGAAAATTCTATAAAAAGGTCAGAAAAAATTTGTATCCGTGATAACTCAAAAACCACTTAACGGATAACCTACAACATGCAGCATAACAATTTCGTTTAGATAGGCGTTCGTAAATAGTAGAAAAGGGGGCAAAATAAATTTTATAATAAAACTAAAAAAAATCAATTAATTTGCGTTCAAGAACTTGGCCTAGATCTGAAATATAAAATATCTGCGTATAAATAGTGCCTCCAAAGAGAAGAAAAAGGCACAAAACCCGATACTTAAAAAAAAATAGCTGATGTCTAAAACAAAACAAAAATTTAGATAAATGACAAAAAGGTCATAAAATTATTACTATTACACTTAAATATGGAGAGCTATTCGTGCCTCGAGGGCAACAGTTTATTTCCAATTACAACTGCGTAGTTTCAATCCACAGTAATCCAAAGTACCTTTACTTCGGTCAAACTATTTTCTATAATTGGATGTGAATTCGATAGTTGTCCCAGTGAATACAGTCGGCTATGAAACATAATTCATTTAGTTTTGCTTCATAAGCATACTCAGCATCTGTCTGATGATTCATTTGATCATTTTCGAGGGTTTTCTTTGTAACAGGATCTGACGTATTTTTAAGCTGCATATCAATAGCATTTAGCACAACTATCTTTCTTGGGGTTTTTTATCTTAATTTTCATATGAAACACTTTTTCATATATTGTTCGACTAACTGGAGTCATGATTCCAGGAATCCATTGAGCGGGAAAGCGTGTAATAAGAAGGAAGAAATTTATTTTCTGCGATAATGACTTTCATAAGAAGGTAAAGACAATATGTGATTTTTAACTAGCTTTGCAGCTTCTTCAGAAGTTTTGTTGTATGGAACGTCTTGTATCTTCCAATGTTATTCCAGAAAGCGAGGATTCCTTTTTCTTAATAACATTCGTTAAAAACTTATTACTCTCGTCAAAAGTTAATTGAAAGCACTTTTTGCATACTTTCGTCATTTGCCCATTAATAGGCAAATGGTATGTATGACACTTCTATTTTTGTGATTTTTGTCTGGTTTTTTAGCACGAGTTGTTTCTTTTACTTGGGTAGATACAAGCGCTGCAATATAGGCTACCTTTCTATTACAACTGCCCATAGACCAGTATTCCATAAATATCGATTTTCTCTCTGGTATGATTTTATTTTTTTTGTTAGGTATTGTTTTCCAAAGTTGAGCATTGTTCTTTCATCCCTTACTAATCGTGTTTCTCCCTTTTGTCCTCTCTTACTGTTCCTAATTTTATTGTTATTGTTCTGTTTAATTTTTTTATTTTGCGACTTACTCTCATTTTCTGCTTTTCTTTTATGCAATTTTGACACTGCCAAAATCATTTCATCTTCGGAAGAACTGCCGCTACTTTCTGTTTCAGCTGTCATCACTGTCCTCTATCAGCTCGAACTTTTCATTCCATATTCTCCCTGACTGTGCCGCTTCATCCGAAAAAAGTTTATTGTCGTCAGTACTAACCAGGATTGCATCATTGATAATCTGTGAAAGCTTTTTGGTAAACTTGGATCCAAATCGGGTGGAGTATTATTTACACTATCTGTAATCTGTTGTACAAGCGATGCAGACGCATCTTGGCCATTATCTAAAATCCACAGTAATGTTTTGTTTAGTTTGTTAAATAGCTGTAGTTATTTTTGTATAGATTTGTTCTTACCATTATCTATTATAGAATCTGGTTCTATATTGGGATATGCATCATTGGCAACATTATCTAGCAAAAGAATTTCAAAAGATGCGCCAGTATTGTCTATATCGAATCATTGATAATTTCTGCAAGTTTTCTGGTGCAGAACTACTATTTCCAGTACTTGTGTTCTCTTCTACAAGCGGTGCAAACGCATCTTCGTTATTGCCTAAAAATCAAAATGTTTGTTAATTCAAATATGAGTTATTTTTACTATACAATAGAACGATTTGGATATTTAGGTTTTGTTAGATAGGTATTAAACTTGTACTTACATATTATTGATTCGCGGGCTACAAGCACATCCATGTCTAAATTATGAAAATTACGCAGTAGGTCATAAAAATATCGTTTACTTTATGTGTAAAAAGCAAAAGAATAATAAAATTACTTACTTTACTTTATCAAACACAATTAATTGTTTCTACATCTCAACAAAAATGAACAAGCCACTGGGTGCGATGTAAACACGTGATTCACGAACCAAGACTAAATTCATATTGTACATACCAATACCAAATGATCTAGCCATAAAAACTGCTTAAACGAGAGACAGTACAAAACAAACGTGACATAAACGCGCCAGTAGCGCTATTCTGTACACTGTATCGACAATCGTCGGTATCGGTATGTTACCTACATCCAACGGTTGCGCGACCGATGGAATCAAAATTACGCTATTCTGTATGCCACGGTTACCGACAGTCGGAAATGCAACTGTCAACTGTCGGCTTGCAAGTGACATCACTCGAATCCGTACGTTTAGCCAATGAACGGTGAGATATTTGTAAACAAATAACAAATATTTAGTTGCGCGTCATTTGTAATTTGTGCGACGTTTTAAGTTTGAATTTTGAATGTAAGATATCTGCAAGAAAAAAGTGCAAAAGGCATTGGTTTGTAAATTAGAAAGTGTTTTAAGCAATAATGCAATAAAGCATTGTCAATTAAAATACCTAACATGTAATGGCGTTTTAAGAAGAATCAGAAAAATATTATAATATATTGACTCCGAAACTTAACTACATATATAGGTATCTAATGATTCTTATCCAGGCACTACACTGTAAAATCACGCTATAGACCAAATATACTTAAATACTAATCCGCAATTCCAACCAAAACATCAATAATGATCCAATAATCGCTCAACAAACATCGGTCTTTGTCGACTCAAATTACCGATATCGGTCGATATTAGAGCATACAGAATGCCGTTCGAAGCGACTTGCCGACGGCTGTCGGTAAGTGAGAATTACCGATACCGACGGCTCTCGGAAACGTGTATAGAATAGCGCTACAGGGGCGGTGGTGCCACGTGTCTCAAAATTCTCTCAACGCGCCAGGTGCGGTGTCGGCAGCGAATGTGTTAAGCGATTTCAACCAAAAGCTAATATGGCTTCATCCTAGACTGCCCAATCTCATATGCCAAAATTTAGATCAATCGGTTAGAATACATACAGACACAGAGTTCCATCTTGGAAATGGTCTTAATCGTCTCAGAGAACTTCAAAATGGTTATATCCGTCTTTATCTCAATTTTTTTAGCGCGTTCACAATACTTGCCCTGTGCGGGAAAGTAAAAAGTAATTATTAATTCAGAATTTTTTAGCCAAAATACGTATTAGAATAAATCAAAAATTATGATTTTCCAAACATCATTATGTCGATTTGACAGCTACAGTGTGGTACAACGTGTGTCAGTGTTTCCGGTAAGATCAAAATATAAAACAAAACATGTTTCATATTAAATCAGATTTATTAAAAAAAATAAAGTGAAGTACAAAAAAGTAATATTTAGTTTTTGTGATACCGCTCAATTTGTACAGAATGTAGGCATTAACAACAATCGATGAAATGGAAGAACATCCTCATCCTTTTTAATTTTCTATCAATTTCATACGTAGTTTTCATTTGATGAAACCTGTCTACAAAATTCATGTTCTTACTATAATCTATCAGAATGGTCGGACAAGTAACATCCTTTTTTGACCCATCCTTTTCCATTTTTTATACGGTACTGGTCTCTTTGGGATTGTGGTAATTGCTCCAAAAATTAACGATCCTTTTATCCTTTCACTTAAAAAAGGTGATACCGTCATTATTTGTTGAATATAAATAATCTTCTTGCTTAAGACTCTTTTCTTTTCTGGGATTCTGGGAAGATATTTTCGGTTCGCAGTCACAGTGTACCACAAGAGAAAATTTTTCTTTCTTTTAAGGCGATTATTAGCAAGTCATAAGAATTGAAGAAATTGTCAAAGAATAGCAATTGGTTTGTGTTTTCAAGGCCTTCAGTAAGTTTAAGGACGACTTCCTCCCAGGGATTGCCCAACGTAATCCTTGCCTTCTAGACAAATCAAAATCAAACATGTACGCGTGTTCGTCTGCGAGTGTGCAAACTTTATAACCGCGTTTCTTAGGTTTTTTCGGTAAATAATGTTTCATGGTACTGCGTCCTTTAAATTTTATCATGGATTCATCACTAGCGATAGATTTGGAAAGGAAGTAAATTTTTTTTAAATTGACTTTTCAGTTTTTCGAGAAAGGGCCTGATTTTTTAAATTTTGTACAAATCTGGATTTTCTGTTTTAGGCATTTGTTGATTGTTATTTAAATTAATCTATTTACGGGCATGAATTGAGAAATGTATTCGTTATGCATGTCTTCCTCATTGGACCAATAATCTCTATAACTTGGTAATGGCTTAATTTCCATTAGCAGATTAAGTCCTAGAAAGCATTTTATTTCTTTTACAGTAGTAGGATTATATTTTTTATTTATTCGTTGATATTGCTGTTGCGCATATAAGTTCGTCTGGAATGTCATATCTTCGAACATTAGTATTAAGCAGTGTAGCCTTATTACAAATGTGTAATAGTTTTACGTTATTATCAACATTAAAAGAATGGTCTAGAATTATGATATGGTTAGCTATTGCAGACTTGCTATCAATACAGGTATAATTTCCTTCTTGAGATTTAGTAATAATTTTGTAATGTTCATCTATTCTGGTTTTTATAGCACATCTAGATTGGCCAATGTATTGTGCAGAACATCCTAATGTATTACACGCGTATACACCAGATTTCTCAGTCCATGGTGATCTGCCTTTGCTGTTATTTAAGAGGATTCTCAAAATGCGTTAGATGGCAGTTAAACCCTGATATGGAAATCTAACCCCAAAAATTAATTACAAATACTAAAAAAATACCACTGTACACATAATTACAAACAAATAGAAAGAAAGAAAAAAATAATAACTATTAAATACCTATATCGTCGGCCTAATTTTAAATCCCCGTAACTCAAATTTGCATAATTTTTACAGGGGATCGAAAAAACCGCCCATTTCAAAAGTGAAGTCAAATCAGCACATACTATTACCTTAAAATAAAAATATTAATGCTGAAAAAAACTTTAAATTGATACGTTTTGCGAAAATTTTCAAAAATGTTTGTAATAAAAGACTTACGAGGTTTTAAGAATACAAAATGCTAAATTTTTTAGACATACGAGTTTTTATTAAAAATGAATCTTAAGACATCTTACATACACTTACACTAATGAAAAATATCATATATATTTCTAAAATGTTAACAAACAAAACAAAATGTTTTCAAAATTCAACAAACTATGTGTCTTTATGTGGTAGCTGGTCCTAAAAAAAATGATAATCTTGTTCAAGAACACCCTTTAACTTCTGCAAATTATCAATTTTTTATGTATTTTTAATGGCTCTTTATAAAGATTAGGTACCGTATAACGGGGTTATTTTGGAAATTTTTCATAGTGTTTTACTTATACCTTAAAACTGGTTGCAAGAATATTTTGAATTAATGGTGGTTTGGATAGTGCCCTATGAAAGCTACATTACGCGTAGGAAAGACAGACCCTCTACATTGCGCGGGGGTCAATATATTTTTTTAAAAGGGTGTCCAAAATAACCGCGTGGGTCGAGATATTATTTTACCGATATAATGGGGAACGACATTATTATTGCCTGCATACCTCACAATAACCCATTCACCCATAACTGGTTCTCTGTTAGGCCTATTAGAACTTTTTTTCATAAAAATAGGAAGGTCTTCACTATTCAGACTAATGGCATCAGACACATCACAATCTGATGAATCTGCCAATTCTAAATTGGATTCTTTCGTGTTATCGTCCTCACTAGAACATGGAATAACTTGCTTTCGCTTTCTTTTAAATGGAGATTTTATTCGATGTTTCGAAGAGACAGTTTTTAAATTGGAGGTGGATGGTAAGGTCCTTTGCAGACACGCTTTTGCCAGGTTGAACCTCTACTCTTTTGCGTCTCTGTCTTTGTGTGGCATTGGACTCTGACCCACCCCGCATTTCACTTCACATTTCTAATACCACATTTGAAATTATCGAAGGGGTATTTACTTCTGTTGACTGAGGTAGCCTACCTTTAGGCTCAGATGGATTGAATGGATATAGCCCAGTCTTTTTAAATCCTGAAATCACGTTCTGAGAACCTTTGCCACTTTCAGTAATTTTTACATGAAGTTTTTGTAGGAGTTGTGGAAACACATCCTTTGAAAGTGATGGAAGTTTACGTCCTTCTTTTTCCTTCCACTCGGTGAGGATCTGACGCCAATAATTCTTAAGTGGCGCATAGAATGCAACATCTAAGGGCTGCATGATATGTGTAGCATTGCTTGGTAGACAGATAAAAGCTATTTGCATTTTTTCACAAGTCTTCAGTCCTGAGAGAAATGGGATGACAAATTGTCCTCTATTAAAAACTGAAAAAAAGAAACATGTTTTAACTTGTTAGCGAGACATCTTTTCACAGGCGTTATAAATAAATTACCTTTTGACCCTCTTTTCCTCTAAAGAATGGAACCACTACAGAGAAAAACCAATCTTTAAAACACACCATATCGAACCATCCGCTTTTGGATCGATTATACCTGGTACCCTCGGGTCCTCCGACAGTCCACGTGTCCCACATATTTTCAGCCTTGTACACTACATACACAGGCAGAAGCTGTCCATCAGCCGTTCCTGAGTACATTAAACTGATGGCAGTTTTGGTGGAATTTATAATTACACAGCGGTGTTTTAACGAGATTAATAAATATTCGTATCTCTAGAAATGGGTCAGATATATTTAAAATCTATATATCAACTGTTTCACTTTTCAATATAATATCTTATTGAAATTTTTTTAAGTGTTTACATTTAAGTTTTGACAGAAGGACAAATTGTGGAATTTGTTTGACATATATGTCATTATTTGAAAGTCTCTTATGTGTAATTCTTTATTTATATTATTTATCAGATATCTACTTATACACATTGAAGTAAGTTATTAATTATATTATCTTGGTTTTGAAGTTTTAAAAGTACCTGCCTATATAAATTGTTAAAGAACTTTTTCAATATGTCTAGCGAAGAAGAGCTATAATGTGTACCTCTCCTGAGATTAGGGAATTAAATTGCAGTCGTAGAAAAAGTATAGTCTGTAACACGTGAGGAATCAGCTATTCTGGGCTCGGGTGACAAATTTCCACTCGTTCAGAATATGCCACATTCCTCACTTGTTACAGAATATACTATTTCGTATGAAGGAGATGACAAAGATTCGGGTTTTCACGAAGACAATAATAATATGTTATTAGACAGCGATGAAGAAATTAAAATTTTGGTTTTTGAAAATATGGACGAACATGTGATACAAGTGAAAAATTTTTAGCTTTAAGGAAATATTTTTACATATTGCTGATATACAGACAATTATAACTTTAGATGGATATTTTTTAAGAAATACAATATTTGAATTACAGTCTTATAATTTTAATAATTTTTATCATAGTTTTTTAACGATGTTTAAATTAGATTCGGATTTTGAGAAGGTTTTTGTATTATTTTGTAATATAGTTAATATCTCAAAAGAAGATTTGTTGTATTTAAAAGAAAAATTGTTTAATCACTTAAGTTTATTATAATAAATAAAAGAATAAATATTTGTGATTTTTTTATTTATTTAATTATTATTATTATTACAACCAACAACAAACACAACAGTAACAATACAGAGTAGCTTAAATTTATACAATAGCTAATTACTATACTGAGTAGAGTAGCTTAAAACCTAAAGTGTGTGGTGTTATTCTATAATTGAGTAATGTCCCCACGGGAGAGTATCGTGTGAATTAGTTAATATATATCGCTTATCATCGAAATGACTTAAACATAATTTATTCTGTTCTATACTAAATACATCATTGTTGAAAGAAGTGATAGTTCTCTGTATTTCACATTTTTCTTTTTTATCATTTAAGCAAGCTAAATAGTCCTCAAATGTTATTTTATTTTTTACATTTTTCTTCACTCCTTTTGATTTTTTTGTACACTTTAAACCACCCAACCCATCTTCTATCAAAAAGGAGTACATTTTTGATCTTAAATCTCTACCATATATCCTATTGGTGAATCGTCAGCAATATCGGTTACATCAATATTTGTGTCAACCCATTTAAAACCACCATAGGGAAGGAGTTGACTCACCGCCCATCCATATAAGTTATTAACATCAAAATACATTATATACTTTGATGCTAATAATGGGTTATAATTAGACATGTATTTGTTATTCGCTTTGGAATACCTATTACAAGTCTGGCTTATTCCACCTTTAATTCGTCGCTCTATAAATAGCAGAATGTCAGCATCTTGCAGTAACTCAAGACTACACCGCGTATGTTTAAGCATGCAACTCCATGTGTAGCCTGGAAGAGTATAGTATCATGCCTGATCTAAACCATATGTCTTAAACCGTAATAGTCGAAAATTTTCAAATATATCAGCTAAAAGTAAAATATCTGTCTTTAAATATATGTTTGAGTATTGTTCTAAAATCTGAATATTAAATACTTTCCAGTCTGCGCATGTCTATATTTATGTTCACTTATATTACAATCATTTAATTTGTTATAGAATTGATTGATTGGTAGTAAGGATGTTTCTTTAAGCCTATCCATAGAATCCATATAATCGTAAGGAAAAACACCTTTCTTTGTTAATAGCAAAAATTCTTCATGTGACAAATGTGAAAATTCTTTCTTTAAATTTGAAAGTTCGTTTAGACTTAGAGTTGAGGCAAGTTCATCGAGAGATGCTGCTAAAAATCTAAATGAATCTATAAATCTAAATTCAATATCATTATTTTTATTGTATTGTTTGAAAGAAATGTATCTCTCCTTGTTCACTGGTAATACTGTGAGCTTCCGACTCTTTTCAGCTAGTTTTTCAATTATAAATTTTAAGTCATAACTACTACCATTATGATAGACTATAGGTATCATGAATTGCTTTTTAAAATTTAAATTGCAAACCTGAACACGAACAACAATATCTTTTTCTTTGATATTTTCCTCACAAATATGACATTCTTTAATATTTAGAGTCGAAACATTTTCAATCGTTGGTACAATATTTTTGATTTTTGAAAAAATAAATTCCGACAATAATTCTAATTCATTTACAAACCATTGCACACAATCTACACCTGTATATAACTTGTAATGTGATAATGTATCATCATATGAACATTTTAAATAAAAACCAATACTATATGCGTTATGCTTCTGATAACGTCGGGTGCTTGTCTGCAATTTTGTATCGTTATATGGTGTTAAAATTGATTCAATGTCACTGTAAATGATAAACGGCACTTTTTTCACAATCAATTGAGTGTATTTCAAATTTATTCTTATCCTGAAAATAACACAGACATCGGTCGCAAATAACACTTTTTATGCTTATTCTTATTTAGTTGAGAGGATATAAGCCGCGATAAATTCTTAATCCAAACATAATGATAATTAATAGGTTCATTATCTTCATCATTACATTCATCACCTTCATGATTTTTTGATTTGGGAAAATATTTATTTAGTACTATTAATAAATTTACATGTTTCTCCAATTTAGCTTTTGTTAAATGAATAGGTATTGTATTAAAAAAAACATGTTCCGACATTTCTAAACCATACACATTAATAGAGATGATATTTAATTTTTCAAACCTCGGAATGTTTTTAATTTTAACAGGAAATTCAATGTTAGTGAAATCTAAAATCGCAGAATAATGAGGATATGAGAAACACGATCAGAATTTTTGGCTACTGGATGTAAGGCTGAAATAACTGCCCATGCAAAACAAGCAGTATCTGTGTTTTTAACATTAATACAAGCACTTTTATTTGCAATAGGTAGTTTAATAAATGAAGAAGCATTAGTTCTTATTGTAAATTTGTTCATATTTACTTCTAAAAATATGATTTTATGCAATGACCATCCGCTCAGTTTTTCTTGAAATTCCTCACTTTAATTTAGAATTTTATGCGATTTTCCCTAAACCACGTTTGAAGATCTGTACTATTGTTAATAAGAGAGTTTTTTTGTGTGAAAATATTTAAAATCTAGTACTTCTTCAGTTCTGGTTTGTTTTATGTATTCGCCGCAGAATGTTGTATTAACCTTTAACATTTCGTGTTCTTTTAAAACCTTATTAAGTCTACTTTTAATGGGAAAAAATGCATCTTGCAAAAATTTTAATATATCTTTATGCTTCAAATTAATAACCACTCCATTTCTAATACGACTGTTAAATGCACATTGCACTTCTTCCCATCTAACTCTATCACTTCTTTTTTCTTTAAAACCTGCCCCTCTTTTATTTGATAATAATAAAATGAAGCGTTTAAAATGTTCTATACTATTTTGCAACTGATTTCCAAGACTCAAATTAAATTGTTTGACGCATTTGACGTAATTTTTTAAAAGAATATCTAATAAAAAATTTGGCATGATTTATCCATTTCAATTTTATTTGATCATCTGCATTTAATAATTTTGGTAGCATCATATCGAACACTTTTTGTTTACTAATAATACATTCCATATTTAATTGTTACTAATTTAGATGTTGATTGTAGTGGTATACTAAAATAAAACCGTTCTAAATTAACATTTTAAATATAAACTTTTACGATGTTTAATTTACCTTTTATTGAATTATTTCAAATATTGCCGCTGTATTGGGCATACCCACTTCTTTTTCTCCCTTGTACACGACTTTATACTTCTTCTTTTCGAATTCTTTTATTTTGTTGGTCAAGAGTGGAGTCATGCGTTTTGGTAAAAATACGTAAATCTCATCTTCTAACTCAAGCAGAACAGTGTCTCCAAATTTTGTGTTCCTTAATGCTGCCTTTTTTATTTGATAAGGTCGGTTTATTTCAAGATCGCTTAATTTGCTTGTATCTGGTAATTCTGCCAAAGCAGTAGCATTAATTGTTTTACGATCCATGATTCTAAAATATTTTTAGAATCATAAAGTCTCACACAAATGATTTCAATAAAAAAAATAAATAAAGAAATAATTAATAAATAAAATACTTACTCAGGTCGATTGATGTGTGTCTTTAATAAATTAATCAAGCAAACCCCTGTATTTATACAATTTTTTACTTTTGGAATTTCTCACGCTCACCATATTCGAATAATATACAGTGTGTCCTGCGGTGATCACACATTAGAATATTTGAGAAACTACTTTAAATTGAATTGTAGGATATCAGCTGTCGCATTATCTTAATAGATTATTTGTATTGTAGGACATGATTTGTTATGTGCTACAATACAAATATTGAAATTTTTTAAAATTCAATTTAAAGTAGTCTCTGAAATATGCTAATGAGTGGTCATCGTAGGGCACACACTGTATGTAACACGATGATGAACTGAACAAAAATAATAATATCTTCCCATGGGTTCTATTTTGCTAATATTCCAGAAATTTATATAATACACACACACACAATTAGCTAACCACAAAAAAATATTTTGAAAAAGTTGTTTTTTGTCTTTACTATAATAATATTTTGGATAACAAGCCATGCTAATTTTTTTTTATCCTTACTGCTATCATTGTTTCAAACCAATAAATATATTTTATTCCCAAGCTAATCAATTTATTTACGTGTATTATTTACTTCGTCAATGTTCTATGTAAGCAAGCAAACCAGCAACTATTTTTATTTAAGTCGAGAACTTGTTGTTGTTGAATTTTTAACGCATCAGAAGTTAAATAAGTTTTTTTTGAAAAAAAAAAAAAAAAGATAATACTAATACGCGTATAGTCTTAAAAATTTACATAATGTCTAATGGTCAAAATGAGTTAAGTGATATTGATCTTCAAGACTTCTCAGAAAGTATGCTAATAGAAGGTGAGAATAGTGAAATTGACTGTGAAAATAACTCCGTTCTAGACTTGTTAGACATTATTTCTATAAGCGATAGTAATAGCGAAAATGATGATGATAATGGTTATTTAGAAACATTTCATGGTAATAACCATCAAATGAAATACTGCGTTTTCAGACGATGTAATTTATGTAGTACTTATGAACGATTATGGATCTTCATAACGGAGGAAACACCTCCTTTTATGTACTGGGCAATTGCAGCTGCGAATTCTGTGCGCTCTTGATGGAGCTGCAACGCTGGGATGATAACTGCGGAAGTACAGTTATTAACAAATATGAATCAGTGGGTAAAACGAACATAGAATTGGAAGAAGCAATGCTATGGACAAATCAAAAGAAGGAATGGATGCAAAAAGCAAAGGAAACAATAGAAGAATTAGACAAAATTCAATAAATTTAATTTGTAAGGAGTTTTTTTTATAAATTTTGCGTTAAATCATAAGAGTACTGATTTTTGTAATTATTGCAAGTCTTACACACTAAACTGTAATTAAATTGATTTAAGTGCTTTAGTTTGTGTTTGGCGACATCTAGTTTTAAACTTTAGTTTGTGCTATTTGTAGACATCCTGTATATACATGCTACGTATCATCTTATGTCATCAAGATTTATTTAAATCTTTTAATTTGTTTTGGTGGTAAATTTTAACTCTATACACGTATTACTATTATCTTTTTTTCAAAATGTATTTGTTTAGCACCTACCTTCTTATATTATCAATAAATTTATTTATCTACAACTGTCATGTAATAGGTACGATTTGACACTATTTTGTCATATGACGTATATTACCGCACTAGTGCGTTTTTGAATACATTACCGCACTAGTGCGATAATAAGAATGATCAAAAATTTAATACCAAAATTAACGATTTATTTTAATTTTATGAAATAATCCATTCTAAGAGGAGCGATGATTAAAATTAAACGACGTCTGCTCCACAAAACAAACATATTTATATTTTAAAAACTTCGAGGCACATCGCCTAAGTCAGTCAGACATGTTTCGAGAAAAAACTTCTCATCATCAGTGACAATCAAGTACAAGGTTTCATTTTCCTTAATATAACATATTCTAAAATAAGAAATAAGTAAGTTTTATAATGTGTACAACAGTTTGAGCAATAGATGTTTCTTACCATTTTGTGAAAAAAGGGGTTATGTGGATATTTTATATAAGTAACATAAACTCAATGCACTACATTATATGAAAAGTAAAATAAAACTTTGGAATTTAACATAAACTTAAATAATAACTTATTATTAATGGCATAATGCCTTTATTTATATTGAAAGTGTTTCTTTTTGTTTATCATTATTGATTTTCAAGAAATTTTAAGAAAATTTTAAGTTGTTTTCAACATTTTTAGCAACTAATGGTAAATGACAAATGTCAATTGTTGAGGTTATGTTTATACAGATTCTTCTTAAATCTAGTTGTTGTTGAAACCAGATCATCCTTTTACAATATCACGAACAATAATTGAAGCGAAATGATTAAATTGTGTTGTTATGTTGTAGACTGAGATTTATAATTCAATTTTGTTTGAAAAATGAATAGGGTTGTGGTTATTATGAAAGATCACCTTGTTAATTGAAATATGTATTCAACGATAAAGAGGAAATTATTGATTATAGGATATGAAGTGAGGTGAGGTTTTAAGTAGTTGAGGGTTAGCAAGTGAGTAAGATGTAATTGAGGAAAAATTCAAATTAAATTTTAGTGGTGGTAGTTGTATGTAGTGTTCGAAAACGTTGTAATGGGACTTGTATATTGAGTAGAATTTGTGTTTGTTGCTGTGACTCAACTATTAAAGAATACAGTAATTGGTAGAAAAGAAATTTTTGGGTTATGTAGGGATAGGTGTTGACACTTGAAGGTTAGGCGTTAGATATTTTGATATGTTTTGATTGAGGTTAGGATATTGATTTTAAAATTTTGTAAAGTAATAAAGTAACGAATTTTAAAGGGATTTGATTTGTATTATTTAGGTATTACATTAAAAGTTAAAGAATGGAATACAATCGAACTCTAACTGATCGTTAACAAAGTTGTAGTTGGGGTCACGTTTGTGTAAATTAATTTCAAGGGATTCCAGTACGTTAAGTAATGTGCTTTTGGAACAGGTGTGAAGTATTTTGGTATTAGTTTCTATGTTGAAAGAATGATGTTGATTGATAACGTGGTTGGCGAAAGAAGAGTTACTATTGATATCATCTTGGTTTTCTTGTGTTACTTTATCAATAATTTTGAGATGTTCTTTAATTCTTGTTTCGAAACTGCGACCTGTTTGTCCGATATAAACTGTGTTACAAATATCAAATCCACATTGCAAGAGATAGACACCTGATTTATTTAACCAATGGGTACTGGATTTGCTATTGTCTAAGAATTTGCCAATAGTGTGGTTAGTTTTGAAGCAGATTTGTATGTTGTACATGGCAAAGAGTTTTTTGATGGAATACATGAATGGTGCGACATATGTGATAGGGAAGTACCTAATATCATTGTTGTTTGAAGGAGAGGTAAGACAATTAAAGGTGTTTCTTATCGTATGTTTATAATATATCTTGTTAATTGTAGGTATAGGATAATGATTTGATTTAGCTAAGTGATGTATGTGTGCTAACTCAGAATTAAAGTTTTCAAGAGACATGGGGATATGGAAAAGGCGGATTTATTTTAAGTTGAATGAACAAAAATCTATAAAAATGAGCTCAATTATTAATTAGTTAATTAATTATATGTAATTAACTTAAATTCTCGAGACACCTTTGTTTTGGTATTTGGTATAGTAATTTGATAGCATATTCCTTGATCTTTCATATTTTCAATCAACATATTTGTTAGCTCTTCCCGCCGACAAGCGCCAGCCAAACCAAATATCAATATAACCTTAAAATAAATATTATATGAATACACCTTTTTATAATCTACACAAGAGTCTTACCTACCTTCATGCACAAATATTTCTCATTGTCCGCTAAAGTATTCTGTGTGAGATTGACTATTATTTTTGAGTGTTATTAATAAATTGTTTGTTTGACTTTTGATAGAGTGAAATTCAGAGATTAGGGGATTTAATCGAATTTTTGGATGAATGTCGAGTAGTTAGAAATCATTTTGGCGGTGCCTTTCTTGATAGGCAATAGGCCCGGATGGTCATTGAGGTCATGGATTTTTATGTCGGCTGCGAAGATGGGCCAGGTCCATCTGCAATAATAGGAATTATTTTAGTCTCATTTATGTGCGTGATTTCTTTTTGTTTTGTTTTCGGATTTTCGATTTCAATTTTGCTGTTTTCTAATAACTTGGTGACTGCAAAAGGTCCTAGAAATTTACTCTTTGTTTTTCCCGATCTTGGGTCTGACTTCTTATAAACTTGAGAGCCTATCTGTATTTCAACTTCTGATTTATTTCGATTGATTTTGTCGATTATCTTTTGTTTGGTTTTTAAGGATGTTTAATTTGTCAAATAAGGCTTTTGTGTTGTTTTTGTGGTTGTGTAGATATTCGGTGTAAACGTGGGTTGGAATAAGATTCATCGGATCTCTGGAATCTGTATGACCTAAAACTAGTTCTTGTGGGGTAAAATTTGTACTAGAGTGAATGGTATTATTATACGCGATTATAGCATAGGGCATTAAATTTGTTATGTCTGAGTAGGGGTCTTTTTCTCGAAGTATT